>BPLS01000498.1:2010782-2132631 GCA_019656275.1 Rhododendron kiyosumense | reverse complement strand
GAGAAGAATATCTCAATATGAAGTGTTGTTCATTCAAAAGGAAAGATTTGGAGATCCATTATAATCGCATGTCTCAGCAATTTTATCTCCTCAACGGCATGGATGATGTCAACCTCAAGCAAGTTTTTCTCAATTCCCTTCCTGAACCATTGGGAAATGAGACAACAAGGCTCCTTCAGACAAAAGGATTGACGCTGAATGCCACATCTCTTGGTGGTATTTATCAGCACTCTTTGATTGCCTTGGAAAAGTTGTGCAATCACCAGAAATTCCTCAGAACTCTTGAAGAACAGGGAAAACTTCTTGGAAAAGCATGTGACCGGCCCGATCTATCTATAAAGTGCAAAGACAAGAAGTGCACTTGCCGACCGTCATATCGAAAGTCCAAACATTTTCAGAAATGGAAGTTCCGATCCCCTGGCAAGTTTTCAAAGTTTCCAAAATCTGGCAAGTTCTCACGCCGGAAAAAATGGAAATTCTTCAAGAAGAAAAAATTCAGAGGGCAGCGAAAGTCTGATCGTTGCTACATATGTGGAAAGAAAGGGCACTATGCCAAACAGTGTCCCAATAAAGCTGCACGAGAAAAAATGACGACGCAGTCCTTGCTTTCACCTTTGATGACTCTTCATCAGAATCGGAAGATTCTTCCGATGAGCCTGACTCTTTCTCCTATGAAATCCAAACCTTTGGATTTTCAAACATCATGCTGGCTCAGCCCCTAGCAAAGGTCAAAATTTTACTTGGAAAATACGAGAAACCCATACCAGTTATCGCCTTTTTTGATACTGGTGCAGCAGCCTCTATTCTCAACCCAGCAATCCTCCTCAGGTCCTATTGGCAGTCTTGTTTCAGACCCTTTACAGCAGCCAATGGAGAAACTTTTGTCATCACCTTGCTCAGTAAGCCTATTACCATCCAACTCTTCCCTGGATACACCATTAAACACCAAGTTTATGGTTCTGATCTCCCAGGAAAAGATTTGTTGTTAGGCTTTGATATCCTCCAAAATCTCAGTAAAGTCTCCTGGCTCAAGAAAGGATTAAAGTACAAAAACTACCTGTTACCCTGGACCACTCAGCCAAACCTCTTTTCAATTGAAACTTTGTCTTCCATAAAAGAAACCATAATCCAAACCTCTTGTGCAGAATCCCATTCTCAGTTCCTCACCAAATGTTCCAACCCACTTTGGAAAAATCCAGACTTCTTCATTTCTCTTCCCTTTAAGAAAAATGAAGATATCAACCCCACCAAAGCAACCCATCATGGAATGAATCCGGATTAACCTTTACGGCGCGACAAACTGGACATGCTGAAATATTCGCCCAAACCACCTATTTTCTGGTCCAAACCACGTGTGCTTCGCGCAATCCAACTTGAACGCTTTGTTGCATGCTTCTGCACCATAAACAAAATTTTAGATGGCGAATTTAGTACGGAAAAGAACAAAAATGACAGGAAAAAAATGTTTGACAAGAGGAACTAAAAATAAAATAAAGAACATTAATAAAACTTAAAATTCACAGCTTTTTTCACGTGAAAGACATGAGTACTACTTTTCTCCCTTGCCAAATACTGTGATTATTGGAAGAGCAATATACGTAGGATTCAATGATATCTTGAGAAGTGATACCATCATCTAATAGGCTGTCACTCCCTCTAGGGTTTCCAGATTCCTTACCCACCGCTCAGCTTATGAAGCAATCTCCGTCAAGTTGGACACTAAAGTTGGATGGTTCAGACAGATTTTTCGCTACTAACTACGTGCCTACCGCCAGACCCAACCTCCTAAGTTCTACATGCATAGCTTTGGTGAGGTGGCTATACTAGACCATTAGAAGTTGTTCGAGCACGGCAAACACTGGAGGTATCTCATCCTCTAAGGATTTAAAGTCTTCTAGACTTGTCACAACCCACCTCACACTCAACGCTCTAAGAACATTTTTATCCTCCTTTTAAAATTTACACAAGATGGATCATTCCAAAAGATATCATCCGACCCGTCTAAAAAAATAAAAGATAGTTGATCACATAACTGAGTCAGAATTGTCCCTCTAGTCACCATACGAATAAAATCATCATACCAAGGGAAAATGTGCTTAAATGGAAAAGTTTCGAAACTCACCCTAAAAATTAAGACCGGACAAGACACATTACTCTCCATCTCTCCCTCTGAACCATGAATATTTGTGCAAGAACCACCTACCCCCCAACTTTGAATACACTCCGTATGTACGCAACCTATCGTGATAGCCTTTACTAAATTAACACATGGAGCCATAGATTTAGGTGGCACATGCTGTAACCCAAGCTCTAATCGTGCCCTACAAAAGGAGTGGGCGGTTCACTCAGAAGAATGGGTGCAGGCTCAACTTCGATTTCCTGAGGAGGGGTGACCATTAGGTGTGTGGAACCAAGTAAAGTGTCAACCTCCTTGATAGACTGATCAGTATCAAAATTTTCAAAGTCAAAATGAGCCAAACAAGCGGCCAGCGGGTCATCGGTCAAAATATTAGGCAACGCCTCCTCCATTAAGTCCTCTATGACATTGACTGCGAAGCAGTCTTCCTCCACTGAAGGAGGTCTCGCGGCCTTGTAAACATTAAGCTTAAGGGTCATGTTCCCAAATGTCACCTCCATCTCCCCACTCCTCACATGAATGTTTGCATTAGCAGTCGCCAAGAAGGGACGACCAAGAATAACTGGAGTTTGCTTTTTGAGGGTTTGCACCGGTTTTGTGTCAAGGACTATAAAATAAACCGGAAAGTAAAAATCATTAACCTTAACAAGAACGTCCTCAACTACTCCATGTGGCACCTTAATGGATCTATCAGCTAATTGCAAGGTAACCAACATGGGCTTCAACTCCCTAAGCCCCAATTGTTCATATACCGAGTACGGAATCAAGTTGACACTAGCCCCTAAGTCTAAAGTGTGCACTCCATGGCATGTTTCCCAATGACTATATCAATAGTTGGGGTACCAGGATCTTGCAGCTCAGGGGGAGCGTCAGATTGAACAGAACTCACTTGCTCGGTGAGAAGGACTTTTTTAGACACATTGGTTCTGTTTTTCCTCTTTTGAGTATAGAGGTCCTTAAGGAATTTTGCATAGATTGGGACTTGTTTGATGACATCTAAAAGTGGGATGTTAACTTTCACTTGCTTGAATACCTCAAGGGTATCCTCCATAGATACTCTCCTCTTAGGAAAACGAGATGGTGCATCCAGACATGATGGGAACGGGGCTTTAGGCACATAGGGGGGCACCTTAGGACCCGCTAACATGGAAGTGGGTGATGCAGGTGTGATCGGAGGGGTTCCCTCCTTACTCTGTGAACTCTCCTCCCTAAAGTCATCGGGTTCGGAGGGAGCCAAATGCTCCTTCAGCTTCTCTTTCTTTGGTTGGGTTTCAATCTCTCTCTTTTTGCGCAATGTCATGACTAACTTAGAATCAGCAGGAGGCGGGTCATGAACCACAATCTGTCCTCCAGGGGGTTGGACAGGCTGATTGGGCAACCTACCTTCTTCCCTACGATTGAGTGCATTGGCTATTTGACCCACTTGGGTCTTGAGCCGCGAGATGGACTGGGTATTAGAACGCACTTGCTGTTGGGTGTCATTTAAACGGTCAAGCGAGCACCTTGTCCTCGAAGGATGGATCCCGCGAGGATTGGGTGGGTGCTTGGCGGTTTTGTGAGCGATAGGCAGCTGGATTGAACGGAGTATTAAAAGGCCTAGACTGCTGGGCAGAGGAACTGCCCTCCTCCTGCGATCTCCACGAGAAATTAGGATGCTTGGCCCAACCCGCGTTGTAAGTGCTAGAATACGGATCATTACCCGGTTGTGAGAAACCCTTTGCATTAGCGTACCCTTGTGCAACATTAACCTTAACCTGTTCCTCCACAAAAATAGGGAATTGTGGGGCCGCAGGACAATCAGTAATGAAATGGGCCGGACTAGCACATAAAGAACATGCCTCCTGAGAAAGTGGAGGCTGTGAGGTGACCAGTCCCATACAAAGAAGCTTTTCAAGCTTTTCAGTCAGTATTTCGACTTTGGAATTGAGGTTATGAGATGGTTTAATCTCATACACACCTCGTGGGATCAGAACCAGTAGTGACTGACTTACCTCTCCTCTTAAAAGAAACATTTTGTAGGGACCCTTCGCTCATAATTTCAAACAATTGCCAAGCATCCTCTTCATTCTTAACCATCACAGAGCCACCACATGAGGCATCAACCATCACACGATGCAGCATAAGTAGCCCAGAATAAAAACTCTGTACTAATTGCCACTTAGGTATGTCATGGTGCAGACACTTACGAATGAGATCCCTATATCTCTCTAAAGCCTCATAGAACTGTTCATTCTCAGCTTGTTGGGAAGTGGTAATCTCCTGCCGAAGTCTGAGTGTTTTTCCTATGGGGAAGAATTTCTTAAGGAATGCCACACTCATTTGCGCCCAAGATGTTATAGAATTAGTTGGCAAAGTACTAAGCCAATGTTTGGCATTCCGATCAAAGTGAATTCCCTATCAAAGTAAATTGAAACAAAATCAATCTCAATGCATCCATCGGAAAATTATGAATTAAAAGCGTGGAACTGGGGTCTTCAAATTCAGTGATGTGTTGATATGGATCCTCTTGAGATTGCCCTTGAAACTTAGGAAGCATTTGGAGTGTATTGAGCTTAATCTCATAGTTGTTAGCCGTGATCGTGGATAGTCGTACACATGATGATGCAGTGTACGCTGTGGGTGCGAAGTGTGAGTTGAGAGGGATGGGGTCAAGTTCAACTAAGTCCCTTTGCTCATCAGCCATTGTGACTAAATTGGTCTTTTTCTGAACCCTGCGTCTCCTTTCTAAGTCTAGATTAAGAGGAATAAGTTCTGGTTCCGAAGACCAAAGACCAAGCATGCAAGTTTAATACCCTCAATTGTAAGAACGGGGTACTCTAGACACATATGCAAATTCACCAAAAAAAAGAACAAAACTCACAGTGGGTCAACGAAATCGCTTTTTATCACGGCACCGCTTCCCCACCGTGATCTTTGCTTGTTTTGTCGCCTCGTAACCTGTAGCTACGAGTATCAAAACTAACAAACAAAATTAAAATAAATAACAATGAACTGAAATAAAAACTAATCGAATTAATGCAACCGTGCAAACTGTCCCCGGCAACGGCGCCAAAATTTGACCGCATCATTCCGTGTCAAAAATAAATTTACAAAAATCAAGAATTAACTATTACTCTGTCGAATAATGTTTAAGACCGAGTATCGTTCCAATGGGGACTGAATGGCTAAGTTACGACAAATTTGATTAGTTTGTAAATTAGTTAAGAAAGAAAAGAGTTGATTAATTTGGTTTGTTTAGAATAACCTAATTAAATTAAAATAATGAATTAAAAAGTTTGAAAATGATGGAGGAAAATATCTAGGGTTTGGAATCCACTCCGACCGCGTAACAACAATATGCATAGGTTATGTGTATTTATTCGAATCAAAAGGGATTATCACTAGGGCTTGCAAATCCTAACGGTAATCATCAAGAAAATGATTGGGCTGTTAAAAGGTATAGACTATCCCATAGCACGGATCGTCTCTCAGTAGCACGATCACGATCCGTCTTACAAGCATAATCTATCTCAGAACTCCAACCATAATCAGTGAAAACCATTGTAAAACTAGGTATTTGAAATCTAGAATGCATATACTCAATCGATAGAAAGAATTAAAGTCAATTCATTCAATTGATCAAACGAAAAGGATTCTGATTCTTACAATCGATCCAGAAAACAAACCAAAACCCATGCATAAAAGAGGTTACTTGGTTCGAAGTTTCATCTTCCCCCTAGACAAGGGGTTTAGCCGGTCATGGGAATGGAAACAGTAGATGTATGGATTGATGAAGTCATGGTCGGAATGCTAGAAAATCCACTGATCCGGTCGAGAGCCCACGTCCAAGAACTACTGCCGGATCACGTCCAAGAAGTCCCGCTTGATCACAGTAGCATCATACTTTATAGTGTAGGGCTTTAACTTTTAAGCCATGAATTACATTAAGCCCCTTTGGACCCTGGGTAATAATAGATTAATCATGCAATTTTTAGACAATCTGCACTATGACCCCAAGCTTCTTTTAATCTTCTTATTCCTCAACCCAATTTGCACATTTTTGCACCCATCAGTCTTTGAGGCCTGCAAACACCATAAAACACTAAAATGCATCAAGTAATAAGGTAAACTGATAAACAAGGCGTAAATTAGAGGGAGTAAATGGGTGCTTTTTAGCACCTATCATGTAGCATCCGAGCCATTTGTTCGGCAATCCAATAGTCCAAATCTCGTCTCCATCGTCTGAGCATCCAAAATGTTCATTTCCATGATAAAATCTGGACCTTTAGATTACCAAACGGACAGCCTAGATGAGCACAACCGCACAACACCTCCCCGGGTCCGTTTCTGGGAGAGGAAGGGTCAAAAAATAGCATTATATCCCCCTGTAAAGCCTGTAATCCCATTCTTCTTAACACAATAGCCAATAAATAAGATTGTAAAAATCACAATAAATTGACAAAAAGATCATAGTAGTAGCATTTTCTAACGCACTCTCTAGGGAACCAGTGTGTGTGGGAATATATATATATATATATATACACACACACACACACACACGCACACAAAGTACAGATCTGGTTAGGGTAACCTGACCAGAGCTTAGGTCCGGACTTCTCCCACAGCCGTCGGATTGTATTTTTAATTGTCCAGATCTGCGGAAAGTTTGTTCACGTGGACAAATTTATATATTTGAAAACACAATCCGACGGCTGTGGGAGAAGTCCGGACCTAACACTAAATCAGGGCATCCTGACTTGATCATATATATATATAGTCTGGATCTAGTGAGGGATCCCGCACGGGTTTACCGTACGAGTCTCCCCTTTCCCGATTGAATTGCGACGATCTGAGCCGCTCAAAGTGATTCAATAAAAAACTGTTCGGATTAAGCCATTCCCGATCTTTTTTTTTTTGTGCTAATTTCTTGCGAATACCCTTAAAAACACGTTCTGAATACATTGAGCGGCTTGGATCGTCGCAATTCGATTGGGAAAGGGGAGTCTCGTATGGTAAACTCGTGTGGGATCCCTCACTGGAAAATCTCTCTCTCTCTCTCTCTCTCTCTCTCTCTCTCTCTCTATCTATATATATATATATATAGAGAGAGAGAGAGAGAGAGAGAGAGAGTGTGTGTGTTAGGTTCTGGTGAGGGATCCCTCATTTTATTAAAATACGGGACTCCCCTTTTCGATTGAATTTCGATGATCCGAGCCACTCAAAGTGATCAAAACGTGATTTTAAGGGTCCCTGCGAGAAATCAGCAAAAAAAATGACCGGGAATGGCTTCATCCGAGCAGTTTTTTTTTGAACGGTTCAAAAAAAACTGCTCGGATGAATCCCTTTGCGGTCATTTTTTTTGCTGATTTCTCGCGGGAACCCTTAAAATCACGTTCTGCACACATTGAACAGTTCAGATTTTCAAAATTTGATCGGAAAATGAAAGTCCCTCATTTTAACATCCCTCACTTGAAAATTCCAAAAATATATATATATAATTAAAAAGTACTCCAGATTCAAGGATTATAAGAATATAGATGGACAAACGAGTGATTCTCAAGATCATACTAGCAAGCTTGTGCCTTCTACTTCATCCAACAAATTACTTGTAGTAGTACTTCTGTTACATACAGATACTCAAATACTAACACTAAATTGCTTTCAGTACTTATGTATAAATACGGATACTCAAACCTGGCCCGGCCCGACCCGACATGAACACAACTTCCTTAAACAAAAAATTCTCATTTCTTCCCCTATATTTCTTAATTCACCAAATGCAACACCTCGTGCATTCTCTACGGAATAGAGAATTAATACTGTTGGAATTTGGGGCCGGTCCGGGACCAAATCGGGTCGCCCATGTGGGCATGACCCGGTGACCCAGATATTAGAGAGTTCTATCTTATCTTGGAGATAAGATAGGAGAAATTGAAGTAATTCTAATCTCTTAGGATTAGAAGACTTCTAAAGCATTTAGGATGCTCTCTCTCTCTATCTATTTATTTCCTGCAGAATGTTCATAAAGAATACACACAAAATAATATACATCAGAGGTATACAAAAGATATAGAGTTCTGGGAAACTCTCTCTCTCTTCAATAGTTCTCTCTCTACCATTAAAGAGCAATCCGAGCTTTTGCACCGTGGAATAGAGGGTGATACTCGATCCTCGTAGTATCACTCCATCGCAGGAATTTGTCGCTGATTTGGTACATGATCAAGAGTTTGTAATCCATCCAAACCAAGGTCTGGTTCGGTTAAAGTTCGTACGGTAACCCGAACCACCCGCTTCCGCACTATGGTTATAATTTTCTAACAAATACAAAATAGTGAAAATACTAAAAGCCAGAAAAGAAAAGAAAAACTGATTCAGGTACTATAAATTTAATACTATTGACTAACTAGTGGTTCAATAGATTACAGCAAACTTGTGCACTCTAGCTCGTCCAACCAATTACTAATTCGAGTACTTTTGTTTCATACAGATAATGAAACAAGAAAGCAAAAACAACACAACTTCCTAGTGCCTGCTGAACAAGCTCCTCAACTTCCCTCTCTCCAACCGCTCGAGCAGCTTCTTCGCCCCTGGCACCTCCATCTCACTCAGCTTCTTCAAATATCCAATCGCACCGTAAGAAATCATCAGCTTCTTGCATTTCTTGCTCGATGAGATCGACGCAAGGCATGAAACGGCGTACTTTTTTGCAGTATTTTGAGGGCTCGGATCTAGCAACTGGACCAAATTTGGCACACTTTTCTCATCCCTTTTCACTTCTCTCCTGTTCTGTGAAAAGCTCACTAAACTCGAAATCGCTTGAGCAGCTACTTCCCTACCACCGTTGGTCTTCGCTTCTAGCATTTTCACAAGAAGGGGAATGCACCTACTTTCGCCCACCAATTTCTTCATATCCGCTGTGTTGGAAATTGCACAAATGGCGGATGCAGCAGCTTTTTGTGCACCAGGGGATCCAGATTTTAAAACGTGAACCAAACGAGGAATAAGGCCTAGAGAAATCAAAACGTCAACCGGAACCGAGCCTATCAAATTCCTCAATGCCCCGACTGCTGATTCTTGGGGCAGTGGCCCGTCGAGATATACTAACAAGCTTCGAATCCCACCTTCTGAAATAACATTCCTTCGGAGAATTTCGTTGCTCGAAGTGAGATTCTGTAGGCATTCGGCTGCATATTCTTTCGATCCCAATAAAATTCCACAATCAAGGAGATTGATCATAACTTTTATAACCCCTTCTTCGGCTAAAGTCTGCCTCACTCCCGGCACAACCGATATGTTTTTCACTGTACAAGCAGCTGCAGCCTGCGAAATAGAGTCGCCAATATTACAAATCTCGATCAGCGGCCGGACCCCGCCATTTCTGACGATTGAACGGGCAGTTTCTGGTGACATCGATAGTCTCTGGAGAGAGATTGCCGCCTTCTCTCTCCCCACTGCACTACCGGACTCAACGAGTCTAATGAGCGGCGGTAAAACACTTTCTGAAACCAGCCAATTCTCGCAACTACCGGATTCTGCAAGCGAGCAAATTACTGTAACGGCCTTTTCTCGTATTTTAGGAGAAGTAGCGGTGAGCAGTTGCACTATAGCCGATATATTGCTCCGTCCTAGGACAGACAAGACAGTCTTTTCATCCTCCTTCATCAGCTCGACGAGGGTATCCAGAGCTTTGTGCTTGGCCTCTAAGTGACCGATTTGGAGGCGAGCGAGCAATTCCCTAATGTTTCCATGACTCAAAGACTCGGTATCTGTAGCAGTTGAAACTGTTTGAGAAGGAAAAGTGACCTCTCCGAGCACTCCTGTTTTGATCAATAACCCACAATCACGCAAATTCAAGTCCAATCTCCCGCTCAAGGCATCAAGATCGCTCTGCATTTGAAGCTTCCCTTCGTACTTTTCTTTCGTGCATAGCTCTGCCAGTTTGATCGATTCGTTTAAGGTCTTTGAAACGGCCTGCAGCTGTTCCTTACATAGGGTGTTTTTGGAGAAGCAGGGGTGGCTCGATAAATCAGACAAACGGGAGGGGATTTGCTCCTGCTTTGAGATTATCATCTTCCATCTACCTGGAAATCCCTTGACTTCCTTTGCTTTGTCAAGTGCTAACGGAACTAGATCTTGGGCATGCGATAACCACTCTTCAACCGAAAGGGTATCGGCTGAAACATCATTACTACCTTCTTCTACCATGGTTTTTCTACGGGCAGAGCTGCAGAAATTGAGAAATGGAATTGTTTCAAAAGTAGAGATTAGTGCTGTAAGATTTGATTGTGGATCAGTTGATTAGCAGTGATATAAAAACACGATTATGAGTGAAAAGAAAAGGTTAAAAAAAAAGTTGCGATTCTTACTCATAAAAGTAAGAACTTAGGCTCCATTTGTTTGGACATTTTACTTATTTTCTGGGGTTTGGTTGTGTAAAAAATCAGGAAAACATTTTATATGTAAAACATTTTCCATCAATTGGATGAAAATGACTTACCCTTAAATCTTCCACAAGTTATTTTCCAAAATGAACCCTCTGCTTTCTACTACAGTCCTCACAGCTCAGTTTACTCAATCGTCAGTCCTGACACACATTTAATTCCAATATTCTCAGATCTCTCTATCGTTTAAGCTCCCTCCTCTCTCTTTACACTATTTGATTGATTTCTGAAAATATTTTTAAATGCCAACCAAACACCGAAAAATAAAAATTTGAAATTTGTTTTAGGAAAAAACATTTTACATCCAAACAAGCAGAGCCTAAGAGAAAAACAGGAAAAGCTACTGTGATACAAAAAACTACTCAAATAAAGAGCTGTGGGCCAGTAGCAATTATCAAACATCACCCACACCTCTTCTACCATGATTCCATGGTTACTGATCAAGGCCATTACAAAAGCTGCAGAAATTTAAATCCAGAGAGAGAGAGAGAGAGAGAGAGAGTGATAGAAATCATAGAACTACACAAATTTGAGACACAAGTTCAAAGAGATGAGAGAATCATAAAAATATGAGATTTTTACCGAGGAAATGAATCAAAACGATTGGTGGGGAGAAGAGTAGAGTTTGGAGAAACCAAACCTTGAATCAGGCAAGACCCATATGACAAAAACAGAAAAAAAAGCAATCAATAGAGAGATGTGGAGCAGTTGCAACAATCATACATTAAATTATTGATATAAAATTATAAACCAACAACTGATCAAACAAATTACGAGAATCTTTTTGCTTGTTTTCTGAAAACAAGACCCGGTAATAAAATAAGTAACAAAGTACCTAATGAAAGCCCCACGAGACCTTTCAGAACATTTTGCCAAGTTATCATTCAATGCATACCCACATGAAATAGAAACTAAAAACCAATGATGACCACACATATAGAACAAGGAAAAGCTACATTTTGGGCAATTCTTAGCTTGATCCCGAATTTTCAATTTTTACAATTAGACCCTCAAAAAATTGCTACCTGCCCGTTTAATTGGCTTTAATTGGCTCCTTTTTTTTTTTCCTTTCTTTAATAGCTCAGGGTGTCGAAGCCCTATACGGGCGCCTCAAGATATCACTAGACCAATCCCACACGTTAACCAGTGGGGATTAAAACTTCTTTTAGTTAAACTAATGGAAAGCGCCATCTCTCGTAGTTTTAACCTAACCCGATGTAGTAACCCACAACAATATCCATCAACTAAGTGAACAACAATTTTGCGGTAAGATAGAATTGGAAATTAAGAAGTATGGGCTAAAATTTGAAATTCTTAATTTTAAGACCAAAGTCAAAGAAAGCTCATAATATTGAAGTGTATGATTATGCGAAGGGAAAATTAGCCATAAGGATGGTAAAATAGTTCCATCTAAGGGAAGGACACTAACAAAATAATTTTCAGTGGAGTTCCTTCAACTTTTTGAGTCTTTTAGTCATAAGGCCAAAACATGTTTTCACGAACCAAACTACCCTAGGGAATACTACAACTATACGGTACCCTAGTACCCTAGGGTAGGGTAGGATACCAAGGATTTAGGCACTTTCATAGTGTTTTAAGGTACACTTTCCTATTATAAGGTTTTAGTGGTTTAGACACTTTCATAGGGTACCCTAGATCCCGTTCTTTTTGGAATATTGGATTTGGATTTATAGGTAATGAAGGTAGAGAAAAGTAGAATAATGATTGAAAATAGAGATAATGATTGGAGAGAGAGAAAAAAAATTTAGAATAATGATTGGAGAGAAATAAAATAATGATTATAATCCAAAATCCAAAACTCTTAAACGAACGGGGTCCTATGGTTTTAGACACTTTCATATATAGGAAACCCTAGGGTTTTAGATATTTTCATAAGGTATCCTAAGGTTTTAGACATTTTCATATATAAGATACCATAGGCTTTTAGGCACTTTCATAGGGTATCCTAAGGTTTTAGTTTTAGGCACTTTCATAAGGCACATTAGTCCTTATGTTTGATTGCAAAAAGTGCTTATCCTTGAGCTCAAAAAATATAAAAATGAGGAATTTTTAGCCAAGTCTCTCTAAAAAAAAAAACAGCTGATGACAGTGAAACAAAGACCTTTCAACGGCTAATCCATTGCCGTCCAAATAAGGGTGTCGGTGTCACTAATGCCCTCCCCCAAGAAAGAGGAAATCTTATTTAAAACACTCTGAAACTACTCATTCCAATAAAATAAAATAAACTAGCCAACGAGTGAATGTGAAGGGTATAATAGTCACAAAAGAACCAAACTTTACTTTTCAACTATGGAGTTGGAGATCAATCCAGTGGGATTAGATCTGATCCAATGACTTGGATTAGGTTAAAGGGTGAGCTGGGTTCTAGCTAGCTGAAGTGACAATACTATCCTCCAAGAACCAGAAGCAGTGTATTTAGTGGGAGAAAAAGACTTTGCTTTGAAGAGAAGATAGGAGTCTCTATCCCCAGTTGTATGTAGAGTGTATTCAAAATTTTGAAATGGGACCAACCACATGTACAAATTACTTAATAAATACACAAATTAAAAGTACCTAAAAAATGAAGTGGATTTGGCCTTTCACTATCATTCACTGTATGTAAGAGCCACTCAAGATAAAATGCCAATCCACTGCTTCTGAAAGTGAAAAAAAGGGTACAAATCACAGTTATAGCCATGGCTTCAAAAGTTGTAGATCAATTGTTAACTAACTTTGAAAGAAACAAACAAAAACCAAAAAAATTCCAAAGAATATTTCAGAAAATGAAGTCCAAGAGTGCATAACAGGAAGGATAAGCTCACACTTCAATTTGGGATCCAATTTAAAAAAATTCTTTGGAATGTAATAATATCGATTCATACAGAAGAAAAGGTTCTCATAGAGGAGAAATTAGTTTGAAACGGATCCACTCCTACTGAGAGCAAACATAAAAGGAACACAGTGAAATGAAGTGTTTAGGACTTTTGAAAGAAACAAACAAAACCATGAATCTAAGAGTAAAAAGGGTTAATTTTTATATTAGAGAAACAAAAGTTAATTCCTTTTTTCTCCTTGAAGCAAGTAGCAAAGAAAGGAAGCAAAGCTAAGTTCAAGAACTAACCTTTAAGACTCAGAAACAAGAAATTGATCCCCTTTTCCAGCAGAAAGTAACCCACAACAGATTATCCAAATCTCTCTCTCTCTAATGGAGACCCCAAATATTTCTGAAAAATCAGAGAAACAGAACAAAGATTTGATCTTTAATCTTCAAAATCTCCCAAGTCACTCCAAAGAGAGAGAAATACCCACAAAGCTTGATCTTCAAAACTCTCTCTCAAGAGCTGAAACGAGACACCCAGAGAGCTATATTGCTGACGCAGAAGGGTAGTACATCAAACGGTCAGAAATCAGAAGAAATTTGAATTGAGAATAATAAACTGGTAACTTTGAAGAACAACCAAAGAAATTTAGGCAATCGAGGCTTTAAACAGAAGAAGACAAGAGAAACAGCAAGAGAACAATCGCATTCAAAAATCAAAAAACCCCTTCGTCAAATATCTCTCTCTCTCTCTCTCTCTACAAAATGTCAGAGGCTGCTCTGTCGCCCGGATTCTCTCACTAGAAAATAAACTAGTACACCTACGAAAATTTTACGAGTGGTGGGGGAGAGACGAACAGGGCGAAGAGAGAGAAAGGGGACGGTAGTGTTAGTTACGGACAGACACCTTAAATGTCGAGCAAGGGAGAAAATCCGACGGCTATTGGTTGCGGTAGGGCGGTAGATCTGATCGTTGGGATTTGTTGGAAATTCGAATGTGTTTTTTTTCTTTGAATTTTTCTTGATTACCGAGGTGGTGACGTGGCGGTTTGTGCCACGTGTGTGGTGGGGACCGTTTAAAGTTTTTTTTTTTTGGTGAAAAGACAGTTTAAAGTTTTAGCCATTCCAGTTTTCTAAAAAGGAATTTAAAAAAAAAGAAGGTAATTTCAAATTCAAAAATTATGTGTTTATGAAAATGATTTTTCTATCAATATGAATTTTGTTTGATAGATTTCATTAGGATCTTTTAAACGGTGCAAAAAAAATTATGAAATTATTTTTTATTTTAATTATATTTGAATTTGAAATTACCTTCTTTTGAAAAGAAAAGTTTAAAAGAATGCGAAACGCCTCCTAACTCCTACTCGAAAGTTACTCCAAGTATCTTCAATTCACATTCATTCCTCCAAAGTAAAGGATGGATGTGACACATTGAGAAAAAATTTTATAATTTATTTTCTCTGTTTTTAATTTTTTATACTTTTTAAAAAAATCTTAAAGAGATTCATTGTTCTTTTTAGAGATTTGGTCCCTTAAATTTACTTTTTGTCTTGTATTTTAGAGGACAATAGAGGACCAAAAGTAAATTAGGATGATCAAATATTTAAAAGAACGATGGGTCCCCCCAAAATTGTCTAAAAAAATACAAAAAGTGAAGAAAAAATGGGATAAATAGTCATGTTCCATAACTCACAATAAGTACTTATTTTTTAACAAGATAATTTCAAACTAAAAAATACTGTGTTTACGCATAATTTTCCTAATAATATGGGTCTTGTTTAATAAATTTCATTAAGATCTTTTGAATAGTACAAAAAAATCAAAAAATTATTTTTTTAATTTTCATTATTTTTTATTTTAAAAATATGAAATAAATATTTATTTTTTAAGAAGGTGTTGTGGAACGAGCAAAATACGAAATCTCCCTTCAATGAGTCACATTCATCATCTATTTTCGAGGAATAGAGGTACATTGGAGATGCTCTAATTAAGAGTTGTGATTTTCTTATTTTCAATATAAGGATCCATATTTAGTGGGACCATCATGCTCCCATACTACCTAGGAGCAAACTAGAAGTTTTCATTGGTTAGAGGAGAAGGGGAAAAAAAAAAAAACAGCACTCGTGCAAAAAATGATATGATTTTATAAATTTTTGTCAAAAATGTAGTATTACTTATCACATAAAAAAGTTTTAAATACCATTTAGTAAGGTAGTATTTACTATATGACCACACTTACTATGGATTCGGGGACACTGCCAAGTGGGCAAAACGGGGTCATTTTGCCGCTCCCGTTGCTAGCCGAAACCCCCAAAATGGGCGAGAGAAACTAGCAAATCGGCCCCCAAAAACAACCAGGGGAAGACGACTGTCGAGAACCATGACGCCTAGCACCGATCTCCATCGCCACCATCTTCAGCCACCTATATCTAGGTCGATCATTTTTGAATAAGATATTCGGTATAATTGGTATGAAGTAAAAATTTCTATTTTTCGTCAAAGGTTTTATAATTAATTATTCTTTAAGTAAATAAACCAAGAAAATATAAAAATGTATGGACAAAAAATTGAAACAAGTTTAGACAAAATGACCCTAAAGATACCTCTTAAATGTAGAAACTCACTTAAAGTTGAAAAAAAATTTGAAAGAGGTACTTTTTTTTCTCTCTTTAGTGAGTTTCTTCATTTTCAATTTTTAAATACTGTTAGCAAACATAAGTTTAATAATATCTCAAATCAAACGATCATAAAGACAGTGGCCTAAACTTAGATGTTGGAAGAGTAATAGCAGTGGAATTTAGGCAATAGTGAGCTTGGCCTGCTTTTCAGGGATTTCTTAGCAAGATTGTTTTAAGGTGTTGTTAATGTCAAAATTGTTTTTTTTTGTGTGTGTGTGTGTGTGTGTGAAACTGTAACGCTTGTTTTTTGTGTGTCAAACTTTCAGTAATTTCCTAAACAACAATGTTTTAGGAAATGGTTCATTAACCATTACAAATAAATTAGGTAAGGGTTAGCGACTTAACTTAGCGTTGTAACCAGCGGGAGCAAAATCTAAGTATCAAACAACCATTGCGTACATGGTTAAATGTTGCTTCTATGGGTAAGTGGCTAACCTGCAAAAGTTGTGCAGATACAGATATATCAGTGCAAACTGTACCTACATTAGCAAATGACATAGATTTTACTAGATTTCCTGTCTGGTACAATGTTTGACAAATTTTACTTCTTTCATTGTTCTACAGCTCCTTCATGCAAGCAGGTGAATGTTACTCTATATACAGTGAATTACCAGTAATTCCGTTTCAGAAACTAGAGAAAGGGCAATTGGCAAACATTATGACAGGGCACCTCTCCTCACAACACACGTATCTCTCAACCTTTCTAATTTTGTTATCACAATGTGGTCTCAGAGGGAGGAATGAATTATGCAACAATCTCCTGCCCGGGAATCTTTCTTCAGGTAACGGCATTGGCTATTGGCAATATTCACAAAAATACATGTTATCCTATTGTCTATTAAAGTAATTGAGGGCTAGTTGAGTATAATCAGAAGAGTAATGGGGAAGCTTAAGGAATTCAAGATAACACAAGTTCACGATGAATATAAAGTAGGGGTTGTAAAGTGTTAGATCGCCATTAGAGAAAAGGAAAACGAAATCAAACCAAGACTGTCCCAAAGGAAAGATAAAAGCAGATCAAATCTTCCAAAAGAATCAAAGAAGATAAAAAGCATTCCACAACAATGTTATTTCATTGTCAATAAACACTTGCACAGAATAGAACATTTACAAACGCAGTATCACAGAGCAACAACATCCAATGACCTAGAAAATGAAGTCAACCAATTCAACGCCCAGAAATACACAAACGCACAATAACAACACAACTCACAATCCATAATGAACTCAGCGGAAGGATTGTGATTGGAATCTGTCGAACATCTCACCAAATGGAAACCAAATCAACAACTGAAATCCTCAACCACAGCAGCTTCGGAGGGCACAACTACATCCTTGTAATGGCAAACATAGGGTGCATCACACCCCACATAAGGTCCTGTCCACCTCCCTTCATCAATGTAGCTCGCATCCCAAACCGAAGCATACAAGAACATCGGTTTCTCAGGAAACCCTTCACCGTCCTTCTTCGTGTCTTTTCTCAGCAGTGTTCCATCAATCAACCACTCAATCACGTGTGGGTACCACTTGATTACGTACTCGTGGAACCCATCAGAGCAATCGAATCCCAAATCATGTATCTCTTCTCTATTTCCAGTTCCTGAAATCCAAGATCAAAAAACAAAGAAAAATACATCAGCGAACAAGACATGAAATAAATCATAAAGACAAATCGAAACAAACACAACTATAAAAGAAAGGCAAAATAATCACACATCAGAAGAGAACTCATTATATTCAGAGAAAAATGCATCAGCAAAAAAGACAGGAAATAAATCATAAAGACAAATCGAAACAAACACAACTATAAAAGAAAGGTGAAACAATCACATATCAAAAGACAACACATTATATTGGTGTGGTTCGACAACATGGCTACGTCTACAAGCAAATAAGGATTAGAACACTCAACTCTCACTCAATCAGCCTTTCTCTGCTGGTCTTTCGGTTATAGAAACCCTACTTGAAAATAGAAAATAAATGAACAAAACTCAAGGAATGGATGGACAAAAGATTATAACTTTGGAGGAGAAACATTAGTATGAACGTATAAATCTAGTACCAATCCACCACAACAATATCTAATAACAATCTCAAAATTCGTAAATACATTTATTAAGTGACCAAATATAACTGCAAATATAAAGACCAATACAAAATCGTATCTAGTTTCATGCACATATATATCAACCCAAGTTATATGAAAACAACAATCACTCTATCAAATTCTTAAAAAATTTGAAGCAAATGAGTTAGCTTGTTGAGTGCACTTGTTTGACCCTCAATGGGAGGTCGGGGTCGATTATTACCAAAAGTTTTTTAAGAATAGTTTTTCTTTCCATTAACCAAATTGTTCTGGACGGTATCAATTGGATGTTGTGAGTGCTAACTTATGGTTAGTTTGACATAATCTAGACTAGAAGTCAGGCACGCGCGAAAAATGATTAATCAGTTTTGACGTGGAGCGGTTTTGTTTTTTCCTTGCAGAGTAAGCAAGTTAGTTTTTGTTCCCTTTTTACTTCTTTGACCCTCTAGTGAACTTATAGTTAGTTTGGTACAATTTAGACTAGAAGCCGGCCACACACACAAAAACTAATACTCCCTCTGTCCCATTTTGGTTGTCCATTTTCGTTTTTGTGCCGTTCTTTCAACGCTTATATCTCTCAATCTACAATATTTTTCATAATTTTAAAAACTTTGTATTATAGATCTAATCGAGAACTATCAAACAAGATCCATATTGTATATTTTTGGAGATTCATATTGGAAGATATAAACGTTAAAAGAACGATACGAAAAATGAAAATGGACAACCAAAATGAAACGGAGGGAGTATATCGGTTTTGATGTGGAGTAAAAGCAGTTTTTATTTTTTACTTCTTTGACCCTCCAATTAATGAAGTTTATAGGGGAGTTAATATTAATAAGATCGTAAATACTTAAGCCTAGAGGAATAATAATGGTAACAACTTTTGTGACAGCTTCATTCTTTAGTTCAACATGGAGCAATTTCGCTCTTTCTCCATGTTTTTTTTTTTTTTTTTAGACCCTTGGATTAGTGAAGTTTGTAGAGACCTGTATTTATTTTGTCAATGTTAATATTTTATAAATGCATGATTAATGATAAAGAAATATGAGATAATGGTGTTTAAGTGGTTTGGGGCTAGAGTGATGGAATTGATTGTAGAAGGGTGTAAAGTGTGATTTGTATATATATTGGCATATATAGGAGGGTGAGGGAGTAGAGAATCATTTTCTCCTCCATCTCCCTCACGTCCCTCTCTCTATCTCTCAGTCTCTCTCTTTCTCTCTCTCACTCTTGCTCTCTCTTCCAAAATCTCACCAAAACACCTCAAAACCTTCACAAACTAACCTCCATTCCTCGTTCTATGCGTGATTTTGGGCTTGCTCTTCGTCGATTAGAGCTCAGTGTGGTGTATTCCGGTCGAATCGAGGTTTTCGGAAAGCTAGGGCTCGTAACTTCTTGGGTTTCGTGCTTCGACTTCGAGGTAGGGATTCTACCTCTCAATATATGTAAAAGATATGTTTTCTATCCTTGAAATTGTGCCTATTGTTGTTGTTGTGGTTGTTATCATTGAATCCTCAAAAATCTATTGAAAATTTGCTCGAAATGTCACCATATCGATACGGGCTTTCTGCCGTATTAATACCATAAGAAAACAAAAGCTTCAGAATTTCTGATTTGCTTGCTGTATCGATACGCCATTTTGGCTGTATTGATACCTAGAGCTTATGGACAGTTTTTGCTACTTTGTTTCAGACTTCATCGTTTTGACCCCCGATCACTTCTAATTTATTCTAAGCACCTCTAAATCACCTCTTAACATGAGTAATCGTATCCTTTGAGTTCATGAAGTATTTTTGCATTTCTTGCCATTGTTCTGTAGAATTTCACCTTGAATACCCCTTGAATCATGAATGGAATGAAATGACACATTATGTGAGTACGAGATTCTTGGACACTTATCGACACAACGAGAACATTCGGGGCCCATCGACGGGTGAGTGCCTGGCAGGAGATATCGGGTTCCCATAATTAGCTCGGCAGGAGCTAATGCTAATATTGAACATTCAAGGCCCAACCTTCATCATGGGCGCTTGGCAAGGGATATCGGGTCCCATACTTAGCCCGGCTGGAGTTTCGACTCAAGACACATATGATGAGATGGTTTCGGACACATGAAAGATGGGAATCGTTCTAGTGTGAGATAAACGGAGATCATTAAGTTGTTGATTTGAGGTTATGAAGTCAAGAGTGTTGATTACCATATTGTCCTTGTTTATGTTTCTATTCTGTGATCATCCTTGCATTTCTTTTGCATTGAATGATAGATTAGAATTTCCTGCTGAGCTAGTGTAGCTCAAACCCTCCATCATTTTCAGGTACTAACTCAGGGCAGTAGCTAACATGATTGAATGCTTGGATGTAAACACATTTTGACAGCTAATGCGGAGAAGTTACCTATCCATCTTTGTAAATCCCTTTTGGAAGATGTATTTGTAACTCTATTTGAAAATCTTTTGATTTTGAATATTGTAAACTCTTAACTCTCTTTCAATACTCGGTACTTCTATCAATTTGGGGCCTTGGAGCCAAAGATGTAATTTTTGTGAACTTTAGATGTTGAAGTGTAATTATGGAAATGGAAATACTGTATCATTTTGGGCATCGTACAGATTATTGTGAGGTTTTATTTATGGTAAACCTTTATTATTATGTTGAAAATCGAGAGCGTGACAAAGTTAATAGGCGAGTTAATGTTAAGAAGATTGTAAGAATTAAGTGTTTTAGTTGGTTGAGGGGTGGCCGGATCGATCAGTCCAAAAATACGGAAAAAAAAGGTGTGTCTGGTTTGGTGTAGCTAATGTTACTTTCTCAATCTATACTTTCCCTTCTTTTCCCATAGTAAAATTGTTTTTGCTGAATAATATTCCTTCCGTCCCATTTCATTTACTCATGTTTCCTTTTTAGCCGTCCTAAAATTGTTTACAACTTTCCAAAATTAACCACCACAAAATGCCAAACTTCCAATTTCACCCCTTTAGTTTTTAGTTAAAGTTATTCTATTGTTTTAAAGGTTATTTGTGAAAATGTCACACTTTCCAAATTTAAGTCTTTGAGTTAATAAAAAGTTAAAATTCCCGTAATTAATAAACAAATTGGGCCAGAAGGAGTATTTTAGTTGATGTATATGAGAAGAATAACATGTCCAGAACTCCATGAAACACGAGTTTTAGTCCATTTAATTTAGCCAAAACGGACCCTTGGCCATTTATGGGGTGTTTGGGAGGTTATTTTTTGGCATTTCATTTTTAACTTTTTGGATTATGTCAGAATGTATTTTAAATCTGGTAGGAGTGTTTGGATGATACGTGCAGAATGCATTTTGCAACAGGAGTAGTGTTTGGTTGATAAATAATGTGAATGAATTATGGGTTAATTTTTTACCATGTTACCCTTGGTTCTTTATTATTGTGTTAAAAGATGTATGAATAATGTTTTTCATTTGTTTAAATTTATATTTATGTATTTTTGAGGGGAATAATTTTTTTGGTATAATGCTTGAGAAATATTCCACAACTTCGAGTTTTGATTTTTTGATTTGGTAGTTTAGAATAAATAAGGGAAAAAAACTGAAATGGTCCCTATAGTTAAGTGTTTGTTTTAACTTGGTCCCTGTAATTGTAATTGGCTCAATTTACACTCTGTACTTTCCATTTTGTTCAAACTTGGTCCAATTACTAACCGCCGTTAGTCTTTTTAATAGCAAAATCAAATGGTCCCTTTTTTGGGGGTTAAAACAGTAATTCGCAAACCGAACCAAAAAGGGGAAAGAACTGTCTGCAATCCCAATTCTTTACGTCACGTCGGGTCGGGTCGGGTCCGACTAAAAACCGAATTAATTTTTATGAATTGGTCAGGTTGAGTAAGAAACGCACCGACTCAGACCCCGAACCAAAATTTGATTTTTATCAGAAAATGAACCTGCACCCGTTCGAAGCACATATTCAACCCCGCTTGGGACCCTTCGGGTCGGGTCGGATCCGCGGGTGGACGGGTTTTTTGCACAGGCCTACCTAATATACCTCTAAACTGAAACACAGTTCATTCTTCCATTCTCCATTGATTAGAAGGCACCTGAGAAGAAATTTGGCTATAGTTTTCTGCAAAAAGTTGCCCTCTAATTCAATATTTTCATGATTAGCCATGAGTAGGACTGCAAACGACCCAAATTGAGCCGAGTTTTGCCTTGCTCGAGCTCGGCTCGCCTTAGTTTTCCTCAGCTAGAGCTCGGCTCGAGCTCGAGCTCGAATCGAACTAAAATATGTGGGCTCGAACTCGGCTCGAACATATATTCAAAAGCTCGAGCTCGGCTCACATGGCTCATTCAGTACATGTATGGGTATTGGTATATGTATGTATGTATGTGTGTGTATATATATATATGTAAGTATATATTTGTACTGTATGAACTGTATATGATAGCTCGCGAGCTTAACAAGCCGAGCATCAAGTGGCTCGATTTCGGCTCGTTTATGAAACGAGCTAAGAATGATGGCTCGAACTCGTTCGTTTGCTTGATGAACCGAGTTCGAACGAGCCGTTAGCGAGCCGAGTCACGAGCTGCTCGTGAGCGGCTCGGTTCGTTTGCAGCCCAAGCCATGAGGCAACATAACCACTGGTATTATCTACCTGTTTAACTTGTGGACAAATACTGAGATGCCATATTTTTCTGCATAGTACTGAAAATGCATATAGAACCATGTCTAAAAGTCACAACATGATATAGATCCAAAAGTCACAATATGATAAAGAACCATGTCCAAAAGTCAGAATATTATATAAACTCAGGGGTTATTAGGCTAAATAAGCCAAGTGGCTTATTTTTTGTCCTTATTCAATTTTTTTCGCATTTGTTAGTTTTTTTTTTATCAATTTTTTCGGGATTATTATTTTGTCATGACAAGAGGAACCTAAAAGCTAAAAAATTACCATCAAAATCCAATTTTTTTGAATAAAGACAAAAATTGGCTTATTGGTTTAGTTTTGTCTTTATTAGCTTATTTTTGTCTTTATTTAAAAAGACTAACGGCGAACTAACGGCAGTTAGCAATTGGACCAAATTGGAACAAAATGGAAAGTACAGAGTATAAATCGAGCCAATTACAATTACAGGGACCAAGTTGACACAAACATTTAACTACAGGGACCATTTCGGTCTTTTTCCCAATAAATAAATATTACCATGTAAGTAATATTTGAAATAAGAAAATCATTAACTCAGTTTAACAATTCACTAAATGCATAATAAAAACAACAATAAAAGATACACAAACCCTCAATATTAGCAAAAAAATAACCCACAAAATACCTAAAACTGGTAAATACCTAAAAAGAGTAAGGGTATTTTGGTAATTGAACATAGAATGGAAAAACTCCTTATTTGATTGCTTTGTTTTTAATGTTCTCAATAAATAATAGGTCCTTTTTTGTGTGTGGATAAGCAATAGGTCTATTTAACTTTTGCCTAGTAGGCGCAGAATAATAGGTGGATAATGCCAAACAAATTCAGATTTCAATGAGAAACCCTTCTTAGCGACGTTGGTTGTCTCACCCTTCCTTCAACCCTCCGTCCACAGTGGAGGTTCGAGCCTCATGGGAGGTGAAGTTGGGGTTTAGGGCCCAAACCCTGCTAATGTATACAATATTGACCAAAAAAATAAAAAATATCAGATTTCAATCACGGATATTAAAGCACCTTTATAGATATCAATACACCTTAATTGAATATCAATGCATCGTTTTACATACTAGTATTAGTATTATTTCCGCCCTCAGGGTTAGAGATTAGCATTTTCCATAAAAAATCTTGAGTTGCCGTGGGTATTCAAGGAAATTTGATTTCGTACCAGTGGTATAGTAGTTGGTCTGGACAATGGTCTTGTCCTTGCCCAAGAACTCAAAGTCGATCTCGTCTTGGGACTTGTTGCCTTCCAGTGAGGAGAGGTAGATGTTGAAGTTGAGGCCGCTCGTGTTTCCTTTGGGGCACTGGATTTTGGCCCCGAACGTGCCGTAGTGGAAGCGGGTGGTGGAGCGCCACCGCGCGCCGCCGCGGTCGTCAAAGGTCACGGCGATGGAGTCGGATTCCGCGCAGTGGGTGCAGGCATCGGGGCAGTAGTCGACGGCGATTTCTTTGAGGATCTGTGTCTGGTGGCGAGGGGTCTGGGAGTGAAGTGCGGGGTCCGCCATTAGTCTCGGAGACAGAGAGAGAGAGAGAGAGAGAGCGAGCGATTATTTGATGGAGTTTGAAATGTACCGAGGCCAATTCCAGAACCGAAAATAAGTATTTATTTTTTAAGAAGGTAATTTTAATATCAAAAATAATATATTTATGCAAATAATTTTTCTAACAATATGAATCTTATTTGATAGATTATATCGAGATCTTTTATATGGTGTAAAAAAAATATAAAAAATATTTTTTATTTATATTATTTTTGAGTTTGAAAATATGAAATAAGTACTTATTTTTTAAGAAGGTGTTAAGAAGGTATTCCGGAATGGGCCATTGATGCCGTTCCACTTTTTAAAAAAGTAGGTTTTTGAAAAAGAATGTAAATTTCAAGGTCAAGAATCATGTGTTTACGCAAATAATTTTGGGAAATGATATTGGCACTCCAAAAATTGATGCAGGCACTCCAAAATCAGTGTAACTCCAAAACCACTTTCCTTTGTTTTTTGGAGTGCCTGCATCAATTTTTGGAGTGCCAATATCATTTCCCTTAATTTTTCTATTAATATGGATCTTATTTGATAGATCTCATTGAAATCTTTTAAACAGTGCAAAAAAAATTAAAACATTATTTGTATTTTCGTTATATTTGAGTATAAAATTACCTTATTTTAAAAAAAAAGATTTTTGAAAAAAACAAAACGGTAGTATCGATCTGATTTGATTTAAGGCCGTTTGAGTTTTTCCTGAAAGGAAAATGCTACCTACCTGCACAACAAACGCAAAAAAGTGAACACTATTACCATATAATTTTCCTGAAAATGACGCATTTTATTTTGATAATACTTGTCTTCTAGGGCTCATGATGTGCAAATTTTTTATACAAAAAAGCAGTTATTTATTTATTTATTTTTATAATGCTATTTCTATGGATTTGGATCCACACACATCACAATTTTAGCATGTAAACCCCAATCTTTGTGATATTATGTATGCAAATAGCAGAGTTGAGTTTTGTTCACCTCCCACTTAAGAGGGTGAATATTATCCTCCTTCTTATTGATTGAAATAATGCGGATCCTATCACAAAGTGATGTCATGCTTACCAAAAAGTATATTGCATGGTAAACATGACATCACTTTATCATTTCAACCAATAAGAGATAAGGTAATGTTCACCCTCTTTTAAGGAGGGTGAACAAAATTGCACTCGTAAATAGCATGACTGGATTATTTTTAATAACCAAACTTATATTTTGGTGTGTTGTTATTTTGTTAAAATTCAAAAATGTTAGGAACCCAACAATCCACATACAACCTCTCATATATACATGTGGAACCCACCCGCATTAAGTTTGGCTATTAAAAATGACCATAATCATTTTTTGGGTCTCACATGTATGTGAGTGATCGTGTTTGGTATTGTGTATGTAACACTTTTGGTTAGAATTTGACAAAAGTGCACTAATACTGCTAAAGTCATTATTTAGCCCGCTACCACTTAAACCATTAGGTCATATCTGACATATCACCTCTATTGGATTGCTTCCACGAGTCTTTAGATCACAACCCTTGGTGCTAAAATCATTATTTAGTCAAAACCTTTTTCACGGCCAAATTTAGCCCAAAAAAAAAAAACGTTTCAACTATTTTCTCTTTTTCTAATAAATTATTTTTATTAGTTTGAAACCTATTTTTAAAAAACTCTTTTCTATGTTCACAATTGTTAGATTTTTATAAATTGAAAATGTGATGTGGCAAGTTTTGGTTATTCAAATTTGATTGTACCATTGTGGATCTCTACATTATTAACTTTAACAACCCCTTAAATGCATAACCAAAAGATGATGTAACAACTTTTGATTATTGACTTTTGATTATTCCACTGTGGATGCTCTTACAATTCTCAAATACTAAAAAATTGTGACGGTGGCAAGAATAAAAAATATTATTATTGTTGCCGATTTAACAACGAATTTGATATATTATTATTTTTGGGAATTGATTTTAACACTCCCTTTTTATTTTTATATGGTATAAATTTACTATAATACCCCTCCATATGTCAACTAGTGAACTTACAAAGGGTAATGAAGTAAATTCATATAAATAAAGACAAACAACAATGTGGATTATAAAAAAAAAATTGAAAATCAATACCCTTATTTTAATGCATTTGTTAGACTGAACAAGTTCTGGAACAATTTTAACCTCTGCATATTAGTTTGTTGGCATTAATGAATCTGCATCGCCATCCTCAAGAGTTGGACAAGTTATTGGGTAAATTTCACTTAATTTCCCCTCTTCTTTAGTTGTCGGTTACGGATTCCCCCATTCTATTAAGAGATCGTTATTATTTAACTGAAATCGCTGACATCACCAACTAAACCTATTTTCTTACCCATTTTATCCTTAAAATGTTGATATGACATGAATACCCTTCGCAAACCAATGTAAAAGTCATTAATGTCCCTAATCACAACTTCTTAAAAGATATATATACATTTAGTTTTAATTATGCATGTATAAATATTTTATTCGTTTTGAAGCTTCAAAAATTCCACGTACATATGTAAGCATTGTAACGCCCCGAATTTTGGGTTCGTTAAATAGACATTTTATTGATAAAAACAACTGGAGTCTGGCTCATTTTACAACATAACTTCCAAATAGAGTTCAATATTATAAAAGGGAGGGAAACTAGGGTTTCCTAACTACAGCTCCTCTTGCTTCTCCATCCTAGCCAGCTCCTCGGCTCTGAACGCCTCCAAGGTGTACAGCTTACCCTGTTCATCTACAAAGTCTGACACATTTTACCAGCGTCGCCACCGATATAATATGTTAGGGTCACCAAAGGTAACACCATGAGCTACAAAAGCTCAGCAGAACAATCCCATATCCGCTAACCCATAACTTACAAACAAAAGATCATACTAACGACGATAACACATCAACATTCCGTATTCAATTATCGTTGGTGTCCATGATTTTCTTTGTTTCTCATACGCGACTCATCGTAGACTGTGTCAATCATTTTCACTTACAAAACAATCTTTCGAAATCATTTGCATTAGCTCCGTACCGCGGATAACCAAGCTACACACCCATCCTTTCAAAATCATTTGACATTGGCTCCGTACCGCGGATAACCAAGCCACACACCCAACCTCGGTTCCGCCATTCCGGGTTCCTGAGTATCCTCACAATGGTTCCGCCGCACCGGGTTCCCATTGGCACACATTGCATTGGCTCCTCTCCACGGATAACCAAGCCATATCTCACCATCGTTCCGCCGCTCCGGGTTTCCATGGGAACGCACACACCCTCACAATGGTTCCGTTATTTTGGATTCCCATTGGAACACACACACACCTCACACAATGGGCAAGTCCGGCCACATTGCAGTTTCCAAAACATTTCATCCTTTTCAAACACACTCTAGGTGTCATGTTTCTACCTTTCTCGATTTTAGTATCTCGTTTTCATGCAAGACTCCGCGGTAGGACTTTTCACATACGTAAACATAAATCAATCATTCAACATGCTCTAATCACAACGTAAAGCATAACGCCACATGTACGGACGCCCTTGGAGTGAATATCACTTATGCTTTATCACGCCTACAAGTAATACAAGCAATTCATATATGCATGCTTACAATCATCTTAAAGATCAAAATACAAATACTTAAAGTAAATAGGTAAAGACACACTACATATAATTCGAGGTAGTAGATAGGGAGAATCTACCATTCTTCTTGGCGGTAGTAACGGCTATGGAAGGTACGTCGGGGATTGAGCGGAGTAACTTCCTACGGAATGCTCCCGATAGCTTCAAAAGAGAAATGTTTCTCTTGAAACTAATTCTTGACTAAAACTACTCTACTTTATTGATCGAATGGTGGTCGAGTGGCGGATTAGTGGCGGCCTTGGATGAGTTTCTTGAAGAACTCAAGAACAAAGAAAGAACAAGGCTTAAGAATTCTAGAGAGAAGGAAGAGCAAAGCTTGAAGGTGTGAGTTGAATGGCATGGAATGACTTGCTATTTATAGCCAAAGTCTTGGTTATTACCTAATGGGTAAAAGTTTCCCTAACAATCATTGTCCAATGGGTAAAAGGTTTAGAATGACTAGATTTGTACTATGGATTTGTTTCTTGGAAGATTTGTAGAAGAAAGAATAAATTGTACAAGATCTTGTGTTTAAACAATTGATAATTGTACAAAAGAGGACAATGGAGGTAGTTTCTTAGCTAGGAAGGAAGATTCACCATTAAACTAATAAATTGGCACATGTGCACTTAGTAAATACTTTAATCAACCAAGTACATATATAATATATACATAAGTACTTAGGTGATCTAGGAAGATCATCTTCCTATTAACTTAATCCAAATGGTACCAAAAACCCCAATAGGAAATAATATAAATGTACCTAGGAAATCTTAGGTCTAAAGACTACTAAGTACATTTCTAATAAAATATAGGTACCATGTCACATGGGCAATTAAGAAAGTGATTAGTTTATTCAAACCAAGTACTTTAGTTGAAAGACCAACCTATTACCCAATGGGTAATAAATCCCCTAACTTTTGTTGTCCAATGGACAAATAGTAATTAGATAACTTTTAAAATAAAATAACCAAAGTGTCCTTTAAAGCATGTGAACAAAAGCCCTATATTTAAATATAGGTGTGGTACCAAGTACTCCAATTAAATAAAAGGCTAGGATTCCCCCCATTACAAAAATAAGCAAGTACAAGTACTAGTTTAGTCAAATAAGTACTTTGGAAATCTAGGGTTTATATATACCCCAATACTTTAAGGCATAAAAGTATATGGGAATCCAAATCTTGAATATAAAAACAAAGCCTTGTACTTTGTTAGAAGAGTAGTGCCATTACCCAATGGGTAATAAATTCTCTTATAGCTATTATCCAATGGATAATGGAAAGGTGGGAAAATATCCAATAAACAAAGAATAAAAGTACTTTGCACATGTGTTTAAAACATATATCTATATAATAAAAGAGAACGGTTTTTAAATTTTATATCCTACATAAATCCTAACCATTAATTTGCCCCATAAATCCTACGGCTCTCCCTCTCCCTCTCTCAAATAGTGATAATTGCTCATACTCCCACCATTGTGCAATCTATCACAAGATTGTTAACTTTAAGGCAATGTTTGATTTTGTAATTTTGTTTTGATTTCAGATTTATTTAGATTGTAGTTCTCTGTAATCTCTTCCTCCTTCCCCCCCCCCCCAAAAAAAAAGACCAACCTTCCACATTCTCTGTGCTATTTTTAAATTTTGAACGTTACAAAGAGAGAAACCAAATCAAAGGTTTTCAAGTTTCTACCTTGGCTTCTATCCTATGGGTATATTTTTATTTAATGGTTATTTGTAACGTCCTCCCATATAGGGTGGGACATACACAAACACAGAATTCATCCGATATGAGATGGAGTTAAAAACAACGTTGTATCCAAAACAATTCAAAAAAGTGGTTTTTTTTTTTCCCAAAAACAATCGGCGTTTGATACTTCATTTAAATTGTGTTTAGAAAGTGTTGCGTCGTCCTTTCAGACACGGGCATGCGTTGCGTTGTGCTTTCAGACACGGACATGCACTTGTAATACTATAGATTAGTACCAATCAATCTATTTTAATGAAAGGTCTATTGTTCAATGGACAAAGATTACCTTAACAATTATTGTCCAATGGACAATAGTTAAAAGGAAACTTTTATATTAAAATAACCAAAAGTGTCCTTTTAAGCAATTATAAAAGTCTATTTTTTTTATAAATATTAGTACCTGCTCAAATCTCTCATTGAATCTTTTTAATATAAAGAATTAGGTTTCTATTATCCAATGGATAATAGTTCCCCTAACCTTTATCGCCCAATGGATAAAGAATAAAACCAAAATAATAAAAGAAAATAAATAAACAAATTCTAAGTCTAGAGTTGAAAAGGTTTACAACGTTCAAGATGGGCAAAAATGTCCATTTACAGTTAGGAAAATGTAACTAGGTAACTCCCTAGTTCGGTTCCTCCAACTAGCCGGTTAGAAGCTAACTAGGCTTGCTAAGTAGAGCTTTAATGTCAAGAAACGAATCTTGAAAGGCTAAAATGTAATTATGACAAACTACAAGAAAATAAAAGAAAATGTTAAAAGCAATCTAAGTAATTAAAATAAAATTCAAATATTTAACGAAATTTTTGCTTACCGAAAATCAGGGCCGTTACAAGCATGAACACAAATATTTACGGTGATTCAAATATTTTTGGCAAAGACTCACAACCCAATGTTAAAGTCATTAATGTCCCTAATCACAACTTCTTAAAAGATATATATACATTTAGTTTTAATTATGCATGTATAAATATTTTATTCGTTTTGAAGCTTCAAAAAATTTCACTTACATATGTAAGCATGAACACAAATATTTACGGTGATTCAAATATTTTTGGCAAAGAATAACAAAAACTTCTGAAATATATGGCTTTAAGGTAATTTTATTTCACAACCCTATACCGTGTATTTTTTCAAAAAAAAATATCATGTTAACAGTTTTAGCCAATGTTCTGAATGATGTACCTGCTAGGGTACCGGTTTTCCTACTAGTACGGTATGTACCGGTACGGGTCAAATATCGGGTACCGTTTTGGATTTACCTCAATTACAATATATATAATAATTATATATAATTTTAATTCAAAAATATCCCCCATAACATGCAATTCATCATAAAACACATGTGTGTTTGCCTCTTGTCCCACATTGCCTAGTTACAAAACTCTTTTTCATCTTAAATGACTTTGCACACTAGTGGACTTATGAATGAGGACCCAAAAAGAGGTCTCGCACGCTCAAGAAAATGGGCCGTGGCCGAAGGCAATTTGGAAAAACTGATTCGGAAACCAATTAACCGAGTGCGTGTCATGAGTTATTCGCGTGCAGGGGGGTGCAAATCTGGGATTTTAGCCTCGCGCACGTACTATAATTAAGCCCACATTTTGTTAAAATTTTGAAAGACAACATTTTTTTTTCCTGTCCCTTTATTTTTTTTGGTTAATACATCATACCCATAAAAAAAAAATTCTGTTTTGCAAAATACCGAGCAGGATTTCCGGTAACCTTGTCTCGGCCGGTATTTTCCGAAACGGCCAATACCAAGCGGTAAGGACCGGTATTCGGTCCGGAACGGTATTAGGGTGTTAGGGTACCAATTTTCCTCAAACCCGGTACGATACGGGATTGACAACTATGGTTTTAGCCAAAATTTCCTTTTTCTCCAATAGAATATTTTTTCTTGAACTTTTGGACTTTCTGAGCCACATTTTTAAAAATCAAAGGCCACATTCATTAAAATATAAACCTTCAAACACTTAACATTAATATTGATAAAAAAATATTTACATTAAAAAAATAAACTCAATTTGATATCGATAAGTGTTTGATCATTCTTGATTTAAACTTTGAGATTAATATTTTCAACCAAGACAAGTGATCTCGATCAAACATTGATTTATGTTAGCTCAATGTATTTGTTAAAATTTAGGGTGTTTGGACTAGTACTTTACTCACATCTTAATTAATTCGTGAGAGTTTAATTTCACATCGATCAGATGTCATCGAAATGTTTGATTAAGGCGACAATGTTATGCACAAATAAAACCATCACCGAGCATAATTTTCTTTGGTCAAAAGGCTACTAATTACGTTGCCATCCTTTGATTACTAGCCAATGCGTGCATTTTTAAACTTAAACTTCCTTTCCCTTTTATTTTCCAATCACATAACACAACCTACCCTATTAATTGCCCCATAACCTCCCAGCCGCCCCAATCATGTCTGCTTCCCTCTCAACATTCTACTAAATTTACATGTCCGACAGGCCGGTAGGCAAATAAAACCATTCTAAAATAATTATTAATTATTCTATTGTACAAAAATAAAAATAAACTATTGGCTCAACTAAAATAAGTGCTACGAAAAATAGGAGTGTTACGACATGTTAGTTCAATGTTTAATAAACTTTCTTTGGCCTATTAGTGAAAGGAAAAAATTAGAAGTGAAAGAAATTACAAAAAAAAATAACTATTCTTTTCGAGGGAGGTATCTATTTCTATGAAAACCCTTAGAGGAGGTCAATAAAAGGGTAGAAATGAAAATTCACGTTTTTTGTTAAAATAAGTAGCTGACAAGACTAACAAGGGAGGTCAGTACAATTTCAAAAACTTGAAGGGAAGTTTCTGTCGTTGTCAGAAACCTCAAAGTAGATATGTGAAATTTATCCCAAGTTATTTGGTGGTTAAGGACATTACTACATGGCTAGATTTGTTAATGGGGGCCGCTATTCGCTGCCATCTATTTCCTCCATGTAACCAGTTGAAAATTTTCAACCAATTACAACATGACTCCCAATGCAAAATGACCTACTTGCCCATATATATATGTATATATATATATATATATACATGAAATGACCTACATGCCCTTATGAAATTCCTCCCCTTCCCCCTCAAATTCATCAAAAATACAACAAAAACCCCAACATCGTCTTCCTCACCTTCCCCCTCAAATTAACCAGCCACGGTTTAAAAAAGAAGAAGATACGATTGCGGAACCAGTCGACTGGTTCCACCACACAACCAAAACCCATCCTTCTTCCTTCTACATTTGCATCCTCTCTCTTCTCCTCTCTCTCAAGCTTGTTCATCATTTCAATCTCAATGAAGGAGCAAGAGCCAAATATTGTATCAATAGAAGGTTCCACTCCTTCCATTGAAAAAAGATGATCCACTTCTAGGTTTTGAATTTGAAATTGAAATGGAATCAAATTCTATCGGCAACGGTATGATGGGTAAGAAGAACAAAGATGATGTGAAATAGAAGAAGCCAACTTCGCATCGGAGAAGCAAACTTTGCCCAGAATTTACAAAAAAATTTACTAGTTTTCGGTGTTTCAAGTCCAAAAAAGTTGAGTAATTTTGGTAGTCAACTACTGTAAAACATTACCGTACTTGATAGTTAGTTACCGTAATATATATATAATTTCAGCAGTCAATTACCAATATATGTATATTAGTTTTGTTGTACTCTAGTTCAGCGGTTAATTACCGAATTGTGTATACATTTTCGACATTTAGTTACCGAAATTCATGATACTTGTTTTCAAAAGGACTTTTCATTTACTAGAGTTCATCAGTTATTTATCGAATTGTGTATACAAGTTTGACATCTAGTTACCAAAGTTGATACTTATTTTCAATAACTAATTACTGAAATGTATATACATAGGACTTTTTGTATACAGTTCGACAGAGGACGGTGGTTGTAAAGACCTATACCTTCAAAAATTATTAAAAGGTTTATTTGATACTATAAATGAGGAAAATATGGGATTTGTGAGTTTAAATGAGTTGGGGTTAATGTGATGAAATTGTTTCTAGAATGGTGCATGTGCAATTTGAGTGTAGGTAATATATATATATATATATATATATATATATATATATATATATATATATGTGTGTGTGTGTGTGTGTAGAAGAGTATTATATTCCTCACACTCTGTCTCAATCTCTCTCTCTCTCTCTCTCTCTCTCTCACTCTCTCTCTCTTGGCACAGTCTTTATCTCTTCTCTCTAACACTCATGTTGGGCCCAAAGTGCCCCCATAGATTTGGTTACACAATGTCACTCCTTACGACCGCTCTAAAAATAGACTTGCGGGTGTGATGTCAAATGCCACAAAAGGCTTAATTGATACCCTTCCTACCACCAATTGGTTTTAGGAGAGATGGTGGAAAAACAGTCCAACAAATGGTATCGAACCCATGACTTCCTGGCTTTGATACCACTTGTCGGACCGCTATCTACAATCTCTCCTAAAACCAATTGGTGGTAAGAAGGGTTTCAATTAAGTCTTTTATGGCAACCAAATCCATGGGGACACTCTGGGTCTAACAATCCCTCCCTGCGACCGCTCTAAAAATAGACTTGCGGGTGCGATGTCGAATACCATAAAAGATTTAATTGAAACCATTCCTACCACCAATTGATTTTAGGAGAGATAGTGGAAAGCGGTCCGACAAGTATTATCAGAGCTAGGAAGTCATGGGTTCGAGTCGCGGGAGCGTCATCGTGAGGGAGGGATTGTTGGGCCCAGAGTGCCTTCATGGATTTGGTTACATAATTCCAATCCTTGCAACTACTCTAAAAACAGACTTGCGGGTGTGATGTCGAATGCCATAAAAGGCTTAATTGAAACCCAAAATCTTACCACCAATTGGTTTTAGGAGAGATGGTGGAAAAGCAGTCTGACAACTCAAAACCTATGGCAAATAACCTCCAATCCTTCATCTATTCGCATTATTGAGCTCGTATCTCGGTGGGTTGAGCTTGGAAAGGGCGTATTTCACTTGGTTTAAGTTTTCAGAGTATAGGGTTCAATCAAGCTTCTTGGATTCGGCTTTGGTAATCGAGGTAGAGATCTCTTACTTACTCTACATGTTTATGAGTTGATTGTGGGCCAAAACTGTGCTCTAGTTGGTTGGATTTCGAAGTTATGCTCTTTGTTGAATTTCTGCAAATCGTGCACTGTAATGCATTGGTACCGGTACCTACTTTTTGAGGTACCGGTACCTTGATCTCTGATTGCTCTCTGGATTAGTTTGGTACCGATACCTATATTTTGTTGTATCAGTACCCATGACTTAGAAAACTGTTTTGAACTTTATTGATCATTCGTTGATTGTGTTGATCCTTAATCACTTCTAATACTCTCCAATCACATTCTAATCATCTCTAAACTTGATTGCTTATGTTCCAATGATTTGTTGTTTGTCTCCACTCTTTTGGCTCTCTTTATAACGAAGAAAAGTGTTAAACTAAATAAATATGATACTCATTTCTTTGTTTATGCATTTAGGTTATTATGTGAGCAATGTTTTATGAATGATATGAACTTGACATGAATCATGCTTTAAGAGATTGAGGCTTGTTGAATGAAAATCATGACTTAGAACGATAGAGCGATATGAAGAAAGCCACGGATCCACTATAAGGTGTGATGCCGGAATACAGGACGCACGGGGTCCCAAACACCCGAAAGTGCACAAGAAAGCCACGGATCCACCGCACGGTGTGATACCAGAATGAATACGGGACGCACGGGGTCCCAGATGCTCGGAAATGAAAATCAAGAACACTTGACATAATGAAAACGGAGAACTTAGAGATTATTAAGCGACGTGAACATAAACGGTGTTGGTTATCAAGTCTTATCCTCTTGCTCTTGTTCATGTGGTAAACTTTCTTGTTGTCAATGTTCATTTCGATGCATTACTTACCTCATATGCATATAGTTTGAGCAAAGATTTCTCTACTGGGCTAGTATAACTCAACCTATTATTATTTTAAGTTACACCTCAAGGGCATTGATATGGAGTGCTTGATGTGCATATGACTTCATTATTTTGAAAGTTGACACTGAAGAAGTTACTTTAGCAGCTTGTATAAACTTTACTTTTGGAAGATGAAATTGTAACTTTACATTTGTATTTGGGAAATCTCTAAACTTGTCATCTTTTGTTTAGGTATGGGATTTGGGCTGGTGCGCCATTGTTGTAAACTCTGAATATGTTTGCACTCTTAAATGAATTATGGTAATGCTTTTGGGGTATTATGACGTATCTTAGGAATGAGTTCCTTTTTGAAAAGCAATTTGTGGACACATGCCCCGAAAATTGATCGTGATAAGCAGGTGCGCCCCTTTTTAAAGCGCGACAGTACGCTCAATTCAGAGTCACCACTTGGGTTTGAAGATCCGCCACCCAATGAGCTGAACTTGAAACGTTTGCTACATTGTTTGATTTGAAAAGGCTTGTAAACTGGTCCATCGTCACCTTGATATCTAAGGTTCGGGCATTTGTAAAACGTTTGTGATTCTCTCTCATTAATCAATTTTTAGCCAATTAGGGTGGGGGAACAGTTTAAGGGGATTAAAACTATAACCGGTTTGTAGGTTGTGATAGATGGCATGCTCGCTTATTGAAACAGTTAGTATAGAATGAAAACAGACTGCTGTGGGAATTTAAATAGACTAGAAGGCCACTATTTTAGAGTGACGTGCACAGGAAGAAACCAAGATGCACTGATCAAGTCATTGCATGTTGACCAGACTTGCGTGCACCACATCATAACCTACGCGTGCCAGTAGGTTTAAACCCATAACTCTTATTTTCAATTCCTTTGGGCTCTGGAATTAACCAGTGCACACACATGATAAACCAAACAGTTTATAGGCAGTTAATATACAGTTATAGGCAATTTGAATGGGCTACAAAGCCATAAAATGAATGAACATCCCAAAAAATTGTGTGGGGATGAAAATAGAGGCCGAGACCTAATTGTTCGTGCAAATGCCACTCACTAGTTAGAGACTAAACCTGTGTGAGTGGGGTCATCCACTGTTGTGCGTGGATATGAGCCTGTAAACTAGTGTTTAGTTCTACACTTTTCTGAGTTTTGGGACATATCCAGAAAGACCCTAGGGGTACTCCATAGCAGCAGGTATGAATACTAACTAAAAACTAGTAGTTTTAACTGAGGAAAGTAGTAAACTGGTTTTTAGCATGCTTGCAGTGATGTGTATGGAAAGCAGAGCATAAAATAGCAAGAAATCAATCCCCATGCAGATCCGCATGTGTAGCCACGGAGTAGCGCGCACAAGTATGGGACCAACGTGCGCTAGTTCTTACCACTACGATTTTGGAAACCTTGCTAGCCTTAGGGCTAGAGCTTGGTATTGATTACCAAGCTTGACCTTGCCAGCCCCCCCTTAGGGATTAGAATAGAAAGCAGTACAAAGGTGTTATACCTTTGGTTTTAGGGTTTGAATGGTATGATTGAGCTTGCTTGTTTGGGGCTTGAATGGTGGATGATGGAAGCTTATTGAGTGGTAATAGGAAAGAACAAGGTAGCTTGTTGCTTGGAATTAGGGATTTTGCTTGAGTTTTAAGACTTAAGGTTAGGATGTTTTGTAACCAACCCTTTACTTGGATGTGTGTGAGAGGTATATATTGGAGGAGAGAGAGTGAAAGAGGGATGTAACCAACCAAGTAATGATTGGTTTGGGCTTGGCAACCAAGTCTTCTCCTTCAAGAAAGGTTGATGGGAGGTGTGTGAGAGAGCGCAAGGGGACATCCTTTGCCCTGGGTGCCCCCAAAGTCCTCTTGATTATGGCAAATGTAGCTGGAAAAGGTGATGGGATAGGGGTTGAATTGGCACGCACAGGTTTGGGACCTGCACGTGTGGGTCCAAGCAACACTGTACTAGTCAACAGTCAAACTTTGACTGGCACTTGGACCAACGCGCGCTAGTTTTGGACCAACGCGTGCAGGTGGGTTTTTTGGCTTTTGAATTGGCTTAGGCTAGGTTAGGTTCAAAAAGGTGTCGAACACTCAAAGCTCAATCACGCTATCATTCCTGGGGGTGTTCTTGATCTGTTTCATCATCGAGGAATAAAAAACCGAAAGTAAATCAATCTGGAAAGTCTAAATTGGGGTGCCTACACTATTATTATGTTGAAAACCGAGGGCGTGACCATGGTGCGGTGGCGTTCTGGATTTGGTGGTGGTGGCTATGGCCGGCTATGGTGGAGATGGTGGAGGCATGGAGAGAGGGGCGGTGGTGCGACGGTGGCTAGATATGGAGGATTTGGGGCTGTGGCTATGGAAGAAGAGAGGAGAAGGGTTTTGTTTTGGAAACATTGAGGGATAGGGCAGAGGACAAGAGAAGGGTTTTGTTTTGATTTTAGGGTGAAAAGTGTTATTTGAGGGATAGTATAGGTGTTTTAAGAGGGAAATGGGTATATTATAGAGGTGGCAAATGGGCGGATCTAACGGATTTGGGAGGGTTGAAATAGGTCGCGGGTCAAATTATAAACGGGTTGAAATAGGTCGGGTCAAATATGGGGCAAATCAAACCCGAACCCGCCCGACTCGACCCATTTTCCTTTTTTTTTTTCCCCCCCCTCCCCCCTTCGACACCCCCCTCTTCTCCTTTTGCCCACTTCCTTCTTTTCCTTCGCCACTGTCTTCCCCTTGGTTGAAACACGTTCACAATCCAACCCCACCCCTTTTCCTCTCTCTCTCTCTCTCTCTAAATTCCAAACCAAAATATTACTTCTTCCGTGCCCCAAACCAACCGAACCAACCCCAGAATATGGAATTGCCCGAGTATTTAATTTTGTAGGATTTTTTTCATTTTCTCCATCAAATTTTTTTCACATTGATTCGTTTTGAGACAAACTTTTTACCCCTATGGATTCGTCTTGATGAGAGAAGTCGGAAAAGTAATTTTTTTTTTACTTTTACCTGTAGACACCCCAATTTGGCCTAACGATTATTTCAAGTCCCACCTTGGGGACCATCTCGATGATGAATGGATACAATAATTGCTAATTGATTTCTCGTGAACCCATGGACTTATGGTGAGTACTTTTAGCCACTTAGAGGACCTAATTCAGAGCCAAATAGCCTTTCAGATAGAAATACAGTAACCTAGAAAAATACATCTATCAGTCGTAAGATTGATTCCTCGGCCACCAAATCCATTCTTCGGCCACCAAATCAATTCCTCGGCCACCAGATCCATTCCTCGGTCGCCAAATCCGTTCTTTGACCACCAAATCCATTACTCGGCTGCCAAATCCATTCTTTGGTCATCAGATCGTCTTTTTCCAGAATTTTGGAATGTTCTGTCAATCGTTTGATCGACGCACCAAAACCCTAGCAGCCTTTTTCCGATTCTTCAAGGCTACGAAAAGATATTCGAGTAGAGATCTTCTAACCCTACACTACCTTATTGATTAACTCCATTTGATTGGCCGGAGTGAGTCATCCCATGCCTATATAAAGACGTCTTAGGGTTCCGAAATTAACATTCAATTTCCTCCATCTCATACCTCCAAGCTCTGCAGAAATCATCTCTCATATCCTCTCTACAAAAGCCTTAAACCTTTGTGAGCAGCCGCACCCCAAGCGATCAAACCCCAAAGTACAAACCCTAATCATAGGGTTTCGAGAAAAAGATCAGTCAATCATCCTCAATCCAAAGCAATCAAGCACTAAGGGATGAAGGTGGTGAGGCCCAGGGGCCTATTGGTTTGATTCTTTTATCCTTCTGTACATTAATCATGGCGTTTTGATTTTTTGTTAATCATTTAGTCTGGTGTAAGGAAGAACATCAATTGGAGAATCAATCCTTCGGCCGATACATCGATACAGTGGGATCCCTCGGCCGTGACATCCATTCACCGGCCGAGGGATCTATTTCCTGGGATAGTCTATCTCTCTTGTCTATTTTTATGCATGCTTTGATTACTGTTCTGGTTCACCTTATCTACTGTTAAAGGCTAATAAAATAGATTACTTGTTTAGAATAAGACAAAACATGTATTAATCATACGTCGAATGATTATGGGCCAGTCTCACGACTGGGCAAAGAAGGGTGCCTAACACCTTCCCCTTATTGTTCTCTTGGCTCTTGTACACAGAATCTCTATTTATTTTTCCTAGTTTTTATAAACTAGGTGGCGACTCTATTTTGATGATAACTCTTATCGTGTGACAATATTCCTAGCCAGGGGAATGTCCACGATATTGGTTTATGAATTGGAAGCAAACAAACAAACGATGATCAATCTGTATGGCGATGCCTCATTTGGGAGGTGTCTACAGTTTTTGGGGCAACTCCGTTGGGAACTTGAGAGCCATAACCAAAAAGTTCAACATAGGATTAATATTTGCTTTATCTAATTCTTTTATCATATGCATCGAGCGGGCATACCTCATTGAGTTCACCTAATACCCCGGCATGTCACGGGCTATGTTAAGGGTTCCAGCAAACTCCACAGTCACTTGTACCTAGTGGTATATCAAAAAAGGGATAATCCAATTGCCACCTATGATGGGCTGGCGAGAGGACTGACACCCTTTGACAACAGAGCACCCTTAAGACTATCCAAACCTTACATGTGTTAGAAAGCCATAGAACCTATCAAAATAAAATAAGATCCCGCAGGTTAGGAATCTACTTGCATCTTTTCTAGAAGTTCTTCCTCACACCTTGTATATCTTGTTGTAACATTGCTTTCTGTGCAGAAGGGTTGGGGCTTGAACTAAGAGCCCTAACTCTAAGTCTTTATAGTTGGGCACTGAGGCATAGCATTGCCTACAAGGAATGTTTTTGGTAAGTTGAAAGCACCACTGCTTACTTAACACTCCCACTTTACTTAAAGCACCACAAAGCATGGATTTCTAGAATAAAATCAAACACTGAAAAAATATAAGCCGCCCTGTCGGCAATTGAACTGGGGTTGCTTTAGCAATCTCTGCCTTGCAAGGCTAAAGGAAAGAGGGAGTGTGAGGTAGTAGAGTAGATTATGGATGATGAGTCAAGGATATTATGGATAGAACTGATAATACTTTTTTCTTGATGGATAATTCAACATGACGAGTGTAAGACTTTGATTTTTATTTCCAAATCAGCCTAGCAACCCATCTTTGAAAATTCAAAATTTTGAGCATGCTTATTGCAATGAGCCGGTAAGATTTAGGAGTTTGTCAATGTGCTGGCAGGTAATCATGTGGATCTCAATTACCTCAATCATATTTTAAGAAAGAGAAAGAAAAGGAAAAAACTTGTTGGATGAGTTTCTGATAGATCAACCCTGATGTACTTTGGTAAAAATGAGTTTTGAAAAATATTTGCTGAAAGAATAATCTGAAACTAGTAGAAGATTATGGTAGCATTGTGTGGAGTAAAGGAATCTTCTCTAGCCAAGAATTAAAAGAGAGAGAAAAACTTTCAAAACTTTTTAGAATGCCTAATGATAATCCTCAAATAACAAGTTTTCCTTAAACTAAAAGTTGTGAAAGGTGGAACATACAAATAACCGCTAGCACAGCGGTGAACTTCGAGTCTACTCTCCATTATAGTCATCCACTCAGCTTTTTCGGTCTATCTTATAGTGTGGACTGGCTTAGAAGTAGGGTCTTAAGTGTCATGCAATATTTGTAAGCAGCGAGTTTTAAGAATCATCCATATCAAAAATTGCTGGCTGTCTATGGTATCTAATAAACACATGCATGCATACGAATTGCTATGCATGACTCATCCATAATCTGTGAAAGTAGCTACAGTGCTATGTATATCATTTTGTTCGCCTTTCTCTAACCATGTAGGGAACTGAACCAAAAGAGGAGTCCATCACCCTCATTTCTTCTCATAGCACATTGTATGTCAGTATTGAGTATCATTTGGTTAAGCCACCCTATTATACTAGATTTGCATATTAAGGGCAATAAGTGTGTCTGATGTGTGCATTGCATAAACAATTGATTTTGGATATCTTAGCTTGAGCGTAATTAGGTTTTTGCTTCTCCTAGATTTGGGGGTTTAGTCTCAAGACGTGACAGTAATGGCTGATGAGAAAATTGAAGCTTTAACCACTGAAGTTGACGAGCTAGCCAAATCGTTGGCTATCCTCTCCGCCATTGTTCATGATTTTCAAAGGAGTCCTCCACAAGTTTCACCTCCCCTTACTAGATGGATGAAAATGGTAGCTTAGATAGAAACTCATCTCGCTAAGGACAACCAAATTGAAATGGTGGTGGATGATCTGCAACAGCAACATGAGAAGCAACTTCTTATCGATACCGTCGATCTAAACCAGGAATCTCTCAAAGAGAAAAACAGCTGTAAGATGAACATAAGCAACAGTAATGTTAAACTGGTGGGATCTCATCTCAACCGCAGGCAAAAGAGAAAATTTGTTCCTCTTAGAATGAAATTGAAAAAAGGTGTTCTGTATCTTGGAAGTAAAAGGGGTATTGAAGCCGTTACAACCAAAATTTCCTAACTTTGTACAAAAAGGCGGAGGGTATTGCAAGTACTACCAAGTAAATGGTCACTCTATCAAAGAATGCGGGGCTTTTAAGAATGCGATCCAAGACCTCATCGATCAAGGGAAGATTGATTTAGCTGAGTCGGATCACCGGGCAGCAGCAACATCCATGCCTGTCACATCTTAGGCTAAGATTCAATCTTTTGAGGAGTCTTATCTAGCTAGTTTTGGCTATTGTTTTGGTTCGTATCTGTTTTCTTTTTAAAAGGTCTATGTCTTGAGTTTATTTTCGGTCGTAAGTCTGCTTGTTGCACCTAGCATGAAATGTGGACCTAAAATGAAAGTCTCCTCGAACTTGAACTACGAATGGCCTAATTCTCTTTTTGAGATATGTAGGCACCTTATGGTCGGCCGCAATTTTGAAAATGTTCTCTCTTGTGCTCAGTTGCTGCTATAGAATGTTCATGATAATGTTAAATGTTGAAAACAATCCTTGGGGATTTTAAAGTGATTTCATGATATCTTTTTGAAACACTTCATAATCACTCAAGTTGTCAAAAGCAAAGAATGAGTTTTCAAAATTATGACCCATGTCATTTCTGTTGAGTTGAGGATTCTTGAGACCACTATTGAAGACGGAGAATAGAAAAGAGAAAAGAAAAAGGGAAAAAGAGAGGAGAAGAAAAATGAGCTCGCTAGATTGAAAATCTACAAGGGCGGTCTAGGCAAAAATTAGAGCGTGAACAAAGAGAAGAGAAATGAAAAATCGGCCATGTTTTCATGCATTTGTTATGTGTCTCAAAGACTAGTGCTCAATCTTAAGAAATCCACTTGAATAAACATCAAAGCTCTTAATCTCTTGGTTAGGATCGCTGTCACTTTGTTGTATGATTCAAAATGAAAAGAGACATTCATTTCATCTATCTAAACACTTATCCTTTGCTAGCCACGTTGAGCCACTGGATAATTCCTTTGAAAAGCCTACGAAGCCATCTCCTACGCTAGGGCAAACAAAAAAATACAAGGAAAGGCAAAAGAAAAATCAATGAAAAAATGAGCTCCCCGTCATACAAGGGACATTTTGAAGGAAACATTCCTTCCAATCCATACGGAGGACATTTTGAAGAAAACAACTCTTTCATATGAGAGGCGACAATAGTTGATAAGAATGTTGAAGATGACTGCTAGCTTTTAAAACCCAAGCATAAATAGAAGTTAGGTTTGAGCCTTTACATCCGTTTCTTTTCTAAGCCAAAAACCCCAAGCCTATATTATGGTCCATAACAAAATCCTCTCAGATTGAGAAACATGACTTAGCAGTAGGGTCCTAGGCACTAAAGGCATAACTAGTGTGGAAAAGTGACGTGATAAGCAAACATCATGGGGTACATATCATTTTGGCAAAGTACACATCATGAAGAATCATATGGGATAAAGGGGCATGATTAGGCCCTCCTCTATTCCCCTCTCAGAAGTATCCAACCTCACGTAAGGATAGCCACTTAGCAATTCATCTCATGATAATCGACTCAAAACAATGACCTCACCTAAAATGACTAGGGGCATGGGTTTGTGAAGCTATGTCTCATGGCAAATTGAGTGGTATAGATATGGAGCATGATTGATGGAATGGTATGATTTTGAACTTCTCGGGGAAAAGTTTTCAAAGTTAATTTTATCCTAAACATTCCTGACATAGCAATACAAGCACAATTGTTTTACAAACTTTCGAAGAGATAAAATGAGTTTCTTATTTCATGAGCAGTGTAGCTAGATGGGCCCCGGGTCAAACAGTATTTTTTGCTAGAGTATTGTAGTTTGTCATGTCATAGTCACTTGACTAGTTTAAAGTCATTGTCGGTCTCCCTAAATCAAAGAGAAGCATTGGTTGGAATACGTGAAAGTTGAGATGTCCAAAATGCATTGCATGTCATCGTTAAGCAGTCATATGCACTTATCTCTTGACCCTAAAAATGGCTAGAGGAAGTAGTCACTTTGGTTGCATATCACTAACTCCAAGCATGAGGAGCTCTTATTTCAAGCAAGACTATTGTTGTTACTAGCAAAATGTTTCGAAACAAAATTCATTGATCCTCAGCAAGGGTATTTAAGCATGATCATCATGACCATCATCAGGGGGCGCAAGTGTGAAACTATCTTGCCCTTAGTTGATATGCATGGTTTGCTCACAATTTTGCAGGTAGGAAGCAAGGGGCAATGAAGAACTCAATCTAGAAGAAGCCCTATCCTGGAAGAAGCACCGGTGCTTTAACCCTTTTCATGAGCGATTGTCATGTGGCACTGTTGAGAGCATGACAAAGACCACTGCTAAGCAGCAAGAGAAGAATTGCATTCATACATTGCGTGTCTCCATGCTAGGGGCAATTAGTTATGCATAGTTGAATTGGAATTAGGCATTCATTGCCTAAACAGGGGGCTTCTATTCCTTCCTAAACATTGAATATGCATATATGTCACATTGCAAACCATGTCACCCGCAATGGTTCAATGTTTGAACTGGGGTCCTTAAAAGTGTAGTGGCCTTGCCCCTAGCAGTCAACATAAAAGGATTTCGGCCTGTGGTCGATTCCAAATTTGTTGCATGTTGTTTTCTTATCCATGTCATTTTCTAAACTATTCAAATATGGATTGCAGGACTCTCCGCATCGAAATACTGGGTTGGATTTCGGTCCTTGAAGTCATTAGGACCAGCCACATTAAGCTTTATGTTTATGACTGACGGAGCCAAGTCAAAGAAGCTGGAAGATAGCCTCGTAACTAGTCCTGAGCAAACTCTACAATTGGCACCATGTCAGCAGCATTAAAGTGGCTTCGCACTTCGCATGTCCGTAGCTCCTTACTTTGTGCTTTCATCTCCATGTTAGTAGCTCTACCTTCATAACTCGAAAGCCTCACACTTGCTCTTCATTAGCACCATGCACATGCCTTGTCATATTCACAACCTTGTCTGGCTTCATGAAACTTCGAGCAACTCTACACTCAGGCAGCATCGCTCAGTAGGTTCAATCTCAATAGTACTCTACAATCAAGCAGCCTCGCGTTCAGCAGGTTCAAATCTCAACAATACAGCGCCTACTGTAGCTACCCCGAGCTCACATCTTGAAGATAAGCAACCTCACCACTTCCAGGCCGGTGAAGCAATCCTGTGGCTCCCATTTAATGAACATTTATGTAGTTCTAGCCTAACGCACACTTTGGAAGGCATCCTGTCAGTAGAGGAGTTGGAAATCTGCTTAACAAGGTTGAAATTAGGAGGTGAAGGAAATCTCCTAGGTGTGCATGAGGATCATCTCGTCAGCAAAGACGATGGAAATCTCCCAAACGAGTTGAATTTGCCAAAGGTGGCAATAGAAATCTCCTAGATCGTATGTGTGGATCACCCTATTAGTCAGGTAATGGAACTTTCCATGGCACCAAGTTGAAGGAGGCGATGGAAACCTCTGAAGACAATAATAGCCAAAGCATTTAACAAATCTTATGGCATTTTTGGTCAACAAGTCAACGGAGTCAAAGTGGAATATGGCCAGAACTAGCCTTGGGGACAATCCCGAGCATATGGAATCTAGCCTTGGGAACAACCCCGAGCATATGGACTCTAGCCTTGGGGACAATCCCGAGCATATGGAATATACTTAGAACTAGCCTTGGAAACATCCCGAGCATGTGGAAACTAGCCTTGGAAGCATCCCAAGTATGAGGAACAAATCAAACCCCGTGGAAGATGGAAGATGGAATACTCAACAGCTCTAATCTAAGCAGCTCTACGCTCGCATTCTTAAGCTCGCTATCTCAGCCGATCATGCCGCAACAAGATATCATTAGCTCTCAAGTTCTATGCTTGAATGCTCAAAGTTCAAAACTTTGAAGGCTCGAAGCTTTTCGAATGCCCAATCACTGTGTACTGGATACTCAAATTCCACACTTGAATGTTCAAGCTCTATGTTTGAATGCCTAACCACTGCGTACTGGATGCCCGAACTCTATGTTCGAATGCTTAAGGTATATACCTTAAATGCTCAAGCTCTACGCTCTGAATGCCCAACCATTGTGTACTGGATGCTCAAGTTCCACACTTGAATGCTCAAGTTCCACACTTGAATGCTCAAGTTCTATGTTTGAATTCCCAACCACTGCGTACTGGATGTTTGAACTCTATGTTCGAATGGTTAAGGTTTATACCTTAAATGCTCAGGCTCTACGCTCTGAATGCCCAAACATCGTTGGCGAATATCTTGAACCCCGGAAGCAGAGTGTTGGTTTCTTTGTCCTAGAATGGCTCTGGCTGTCCTTAATAGACCTATTTCGCCTTTTCCTTAATAAAATAATCATCCAGCCTATCCCCTTTTTTTGCCTTACTGCTATTTGAAGGTACATAGCCAAGGCCGGTAGCACGCATCAGGGTCCCGCGAGCTTCGAACTTTGTAGGACCTTGTAGGTTTCTTCCCAATCCTAGCCTCGGCATGTAGGACATCTTCTTCATTATTTTATGGCAACATTGCTGATCACAAAGTCATTATCAATTCTAACTGAAAAGACAGAATTGGAGGTATCTAGCGAAAAGCCACCCAGAGCAATGTCTTCCTCTCCATGTTGAATTTCCAAAAGCGGGGCATTGTCCTCAGTAGGTGTGTGGATTCCAAAGTCTCCATGGATGGTGAGCATGCCCGTTTCAAGACCTAGATAGATCTTTTGATGTAGAGTAGAAGGTATGGCCATGATATCAGGTCGGTACAGCCAAGGTCTGCCTAACAACAGATTGAAGGAAGCAGGGATGTTTACCACATTGAATTCCACCTCACTTTGGTACAACCCAAAGGTCATTGGTAGCATAAGGGTCCCAACCACATCCTGACACGTATTGTCATATGCTCGGACTTTGACTTCCGAGGGAAAGAAATCCTTATTTTTGTACCCCAAGCAGTAAGCAACGCAGAGTGGGCAGACATTGATTGCGGACCCATTGTCAATCAGGATTACCAGAACCCATTTATCGCAGCATTTTAGAGTAACATGAAGTGGTTTGTTGTGATATATTCCTTCAGCAGACAGGTCTCGATTGGTGAAGGTGATAGCATGCTTGATAGGTATGGTTTTTATAAGGGCTACAAGCTCTTCGGGAGTTATCATGGAAGGAACCTCCAGGCGGGAGAGGGCTTGGATGAGTCCCTCGCGATGGCGAGTGGAGTGAGTAAGCACATCCCAAACAGACATCTTAGCCTGAGTCTGCTCGAGTTGTCGCTTAATTGCTCCTTTAGGGTTTTTCTCAGGGCGAGAGGGTTCTTTGGCTAGTGGGTTCTTTGGCTAGTGGGGCGAAAGGTTGGAAGGTGTTCTTGACTGGGGTAGTGAAAGGGTCTAAGGTTCTTTGGCTGGTGGAGTTGCAGGTTTAGAAGATTCCCCGACTTGGAGGTTGGGAGGTTGATAGATACGCCCACTTCGGGTCAAATGATCAATCTGGCGGTACTTTGATTCTTCACTTCATAGGTCAACGGGGGCTTTGCGCTTGGTTCTAATGGTCGTATCCTAGAGATTGAAGGCTAGGTCAGCTATGACTAAATCTTCCTAGTGGTCTTCTGGTTTCCACTGTTCATCTTCCATTATTGCCCTATTCATAGTCCATTCCTCATTTCCCACTTTTATGTTGACAACTTCAGAGTTAGCCCAAGGTCCTACCTTGGCTCTTAGTTCATCCTCCCATAAGTTCATCATGGCAACATCGACCTCTTTTGGGAAGGTGACCGATGGTCCTAACTCTGCTTCTTCCTCAAGGTAATCCATAGGATTGAATTCACTACTGGCTACTTCTTCTTCTAACTCTGGGAATCCTGGATTTTCGAGCCATGGGGTATACCCAACATTATTGTCAATGTCGTTTTTGAAGAAGTCCGGATGAAATTTTGGCCAATCATAAGTTGCTATCTCAAGCTAGTATCCTTTATCAAACATTGCTGGCAGGGAGAACGTATCCAACAGATCATCAGGGGCTAAAAGTTGATATTTGCTTGGGATTGGGTCCCATCCCCATCCAAAATCTTCTTGAGAGGCCTGATAATCCTGCCCTTCGAACATCATGTACAAAGAGAGTCCATCAAGAGGATCGGCATGGACATTCTGCCAATCAACCTCCCATCCAAGCTCAAATGGTGGTTCCTCATTTCCTTGCAAATTGGCCGCTTCGAATGCTTCCCAATCAGCAATAAGATCACCCCATACGTCCTTCCCATCCCATAAGAAGCAAAGGGTGGTCTCTTCGGGGATTCTTACAATGGGCTTGGGCTTAGTAGCAGGGGTGATGAAGAGGGTTGGATTGAAATCTTGGCTGGTTTGATCTAAGGTCAAAGCAACTTGGTTGACACGGAAGGAGGTGCCATGCTGTGGCAAGGGGTTTGAGATGGTTTTTGGTTTATCTGGAGAAGGGGTTTCAATGACCTTATTATCGATGAGATTTTGAATCTCATGATGAAGGCGAATGCAATTGTCAGTGGTATGACCAGGTATTTGATGGAATTCACAGTAGACACTCTGATTCAGGTTTGGTGGGATGGTTATTGGTGGTGGAAGAGGTTTTAACACTCCAGCTTCCATGAGTTTCTTGAGTAAGGCCGATCTAGGAGTGTTGAACTGGGTGAAAACTCAGTTTTGGGATTTTGGTTTTTCAGAAATCTGGTGAACTTCCACTGGTTTGGCGGATGAGGTTCTGGCCTGATTGGCATTTTCGAGAAGGACATTGCTGTTGCCGGAATACACCCTTTTGGACTTGGATCCTGTCTCCCTTTTCTCTAAAGTGCCATCTCATAGAGCTTCTTCTACAGCCAGACTAGAGTTATAGAAAGTTTCAAAATTTGGGGCAGCTTGAGAGAGAACCATGTATGGGGCGAAGGAGCTTGGCGGATTCTTGGTTATGATTTGTATCTATTCCTTGAGGTCTGGCTTGTTTTGCATTTGCGCAGCCTTGGCCCTCCAACGCTTCACAAAGTCAGCAAAATTTTCCTTTTCACCCATCTTAGTGCTTTCTAATTCCCGAGTAGTCATTTTCAAATCGACATTGAAGTCGTATTGGGCTACAAAGGCTGTCCCAATGTCTTCCCAATTCTTTTTCTTCGATGGCTCGAGAGTAAGAAACCATTGCAAGGTGGGACCGGACAGGGATTCATGGAATAATTGCGCCATAGCTTCCTTTTTGATCCCTCGCATGTAAAGAGAGCCAACACTCCCCTGAAGGTGCGCCCTTGGATCACCGGTGCCATCAAACTTTGCAAAGTCCACACCTTTGAACTTTTTTGGTAACTTAGTGTTAGGGAATAAGCACAGCTTACTCATGTCTACTTTTCCCTTCCCAAGTTGTTGAGTTTCTTGAACGGACTCCTCTAGCTTGCTATTCTTAACCATAAGAGCGGCCATCTTAGGATCCACAACAGGCTCCTCTTCTTTGGGTTGTTCAGACTGCGGATGAGGTCTGGTCTGAAGCTTATCATTAACCTCTTACATGGCTTCCATCATCAGGATCATGTCACTTTTCATGGATGCAACAGAGGTCTTGAGTTACGCATCGACATGAGCAAGAGACTGTTTAAACTGAGCATCTAAAGCAGCCATATTTTGCCTAAGCTCCTCTACCCCATTTCCTTGGTCAGCCATTGGCAAGGGTCTTTCGACTGGTATTTCTATTGGGGGCTCTTGTAGTGTTTCTGTTGATGGTTGTCCTTCCTGCACTATTCGAACCTCAAACAATTCCGTGCCTTCCAGGGTGTCTATGTGAACCAATCTTCGGGAGGGACGAAACCAATTAAGTACAACCTCTTCTTGTGGTCGACCAATGTCTCAAAACTGGCAACAAAGCAAAAGGGGAAACTCTCAACTCATCGCAAACATTCGCCCTTTCTTCGTTCGAACCTCCTAGAAACTAAGCCTAAGACCTACCGTGATCCAGCCTTCACTTAAGGTGCTTGCACAGAAGATTTTTGACAATCCGGGTAGGTGCTGTCAGGTAGGTTTAATTTCGAACATATCAGAATCAGAGCCAGTCTCCTTACCTTGACCATCCGAGACAGGGCAATATGATTATCGGAATCCTGATACGCACACCATTTAAATTCGTTCTAGACCAAGGGAGCCGTTCGGGCACGGCAAACACCGGAGGTATCTCAAACTCCAAAGGTTTAGAGTCTCCTAGACTGACCGGATCCTAAGGGAGTTCTATCTTCTAGCCTACAGAATGCAATAACGCATGAATGATATGTATGTATAGGAAAGGTAAACACATAAACAGGGTATATCACATAAGTCCTAGCTATGGTTATTGTCCTAGTTCGGATGGTTCTATGGTTATGTACAAGTGCAAAGGCTGGTTTGGGTCTCAGAAGGATTCCCCGGACTAGAGCCAAGATGTACTTCCCATGTCAAGTGTATTGCAAGACAATGGTCGAACAGCACAATGGCTTATCATCGTCGAGGGTTACAAGGCATCCCGAGAGAGCTTGTCACTGGCGAACCGGGCAAGACTGCCGAAACATACCAGCGAGGCTTGTGCGGTGCAGAGTGTACAGGATAAAAGAGTTTTATTTCCCTAAAGATATTGAAAATCCCCTTCGAAAATGTTTTTCAAGCTTGGCTCAATTTATTAATCAACACTTTGGAGAAAACTACACAAGTGAACAATAGTAAAAGTCCCAGTTTGGATTGGTCGGATGTAAAATCCCGTTACATCATCATTTCGTTCTTCAGTAGCGCAAAGCGTACTGCTTTGACAGACCTTTAAAAGATTGTTCATTTATGTATTAATTTCCAAATTTTTGATTAATGCAAAGTCCCCAACAGAGTCGCCATTGTGGGCTCTCAGAACCAGCGCACGGGCCCGAAAGGAAGAATTGCCACATGGATTTTTGAGATGGATAATCCAAAAAACTGAGAGTTCATTTGGAAAAACTCATTTTGATCCCAACAAAAAGGTCAAGATTTTGGGTTCGGGAGCCACGTTACGAATGTGGAAGGTTTTGTTAAAGAAAAGCACCCCACTCGTCCGGTAAAACCAGTTTCTACTAAACTCTTTCAAAAGGGGAATTTGAAATATCTTTTGGAAAATTGAGCTCTTTAATAAACAAGTAGAGGGGAAAGGGACATAGGAAATACATCACATTAACGTGCAAGTGGTGCTATTTGTACAAGGATGGTAAAGATGATGCAGAATGAAAGAACTTTCTGACAGAAACCGTCAGGATCTCAGTTTCCTTCTGCACGACATATTGTAATACCGTGCACGGTTTTACACTATGCTGTATGGGGTATCTGCTTTGTTTTCAGGTCATTATAAAGTTTCAGAACACCGCCCGGCATACCAAGTTGCACGCACGGGGTTTTCAACTATCATCAGATGGTGCTTTTATCACTGGATCATCTTGAAAAACATCACTCCTTCAAGCCATGTGTGTAAGTCACCTTTTCTTACTTTTGATCATTCGAAATGATTTAAGAAATTTTGTTTATAAAACCAAACATGGCTTGTAGATATGGTCTTGTTTTGAAAGCACCGACAACTGATATTTCATCAAAAAAATAGGCCTGACAGAAAGTGGTCATGATCCAAACAGTTTGAGCAAGAAAAACATTAGTTATGTGAAACACCGTGCGTATGAGCATACTACACTGTGCGACGCATCAAAGTACCGCGCGGTGTTGTGTGCTCAGCACAGACTTTAGTTTTAGAAAAATGATTATAAAGTCGGTCCTTAACCAAAAAGGGTCAAGATCGACTGTGGAAAAGCTCCCTTAGGGTCAGGATGGAGCTTGAACCCAAGGAAACTTGATTTTATACCTTTGATCTCAAGCTTGGACGAGGGCGGTTGACGGCGGATGGGCGTTCGTATAGTTAATTGAGGAAAGAGATGCGTGAGTATGTGAAATAGATGGGTATAGGGTAGTTGAGATCTTAAAGTGAGCAAAAGAACTCACTTTAATGGTGAGGAGAAAGATAGAGGACTTTAAGAAAGAAAGAGCCTTGAGAATGTTTTAGAGTAACTTTCTCAAGACTAAGGAGTGAGGAATGGGTGTGAAAGCATGATGAGAGAGAAAAAGAATTCAAGGCCCTTTTCTTTTGAGTGGAGGGTTGTATTTATAGGCAAGAGCCAAGGATTTTGAATTCAAATGGGGGAGATATTTTCTGGGCGGGCCAGAAGTGCTTTTTCAGCTAAGCCAGCTTGTAGCTGTGGCTCAAGTGAGCGTGGCCGACAGCTAGCTGAACCAGTCAGAACTTTATCCAAAATGCCGTGCGGTTGACCTCATGACCTCGTGTGGCATAATGAAATTTGTTATGTCGTGCGGTGTAGAGATGTGCCGTGCGGTACTAAGAGTCCAGTTCTGGGCCCTTGGGTTTTCTTTTGGGCTTTTGGGCTTTTTTGGTTCAAGAGAGTCTTTCCTCCAAGCTCTCGAAGGTATTTGTTTCCTTTATTTCATCATCGAGACATTTAAAGAACCTCCGAGGTCCGGATTGGGGTGTCTACAAATGTCAAACCGTCTCCCCAGCCCCAGCGCCGCCTGACCTATGATGAAGGATGTGGTCTGCGTAGAAATCTTGAAGCTGCTCGATGTGAGGATCATTTATCCCATTGCTGACAGTAAATGGGCGAGCCCAATTTTGGTCGTACCGAAGAAATCCAGGGTCACCGTTGTGCGTAATGAGGAGAACGAGCTTATTCCAACACGTGTTCAGACGAGTTGGAGGGTATGTATCGACTATCGAAAACTCAACGCAAGTACCAGAAAAGACCACTTCCCCTTGCCTTTCATCAATCAGATCTTGGAAAGGATAGCGAGGCATGCATTTTATTGTTTCTTGGATGGGTATTCCGGGTATAATCAGATTGAAGTTGCTCTAGAAGACCAAGAGAAGACGACATTCACTTGCCCTTTCAGAACTTTTGCTTATCGTCGGATGCCGTTCGGTCTATGCTGTAGAGACCCGTATTTTTCGAAAATGTTTTAAAGGTTTTATAAATGCTAGAATATCGAAGAAAAGAGAAATTTGTGAATTTATTTGATTTGGGGCTTAAATGATAGGATTGTTACTTGAGGGAGTGTGTGTGTAATATAAAGATTTAGAGGTATAAATAGAGATGTGTGTGTGTAGGAGATTAAAATCTCCCAAAATATCTCTCTCTACCTCTCGGCTCTCTCTCTCTCTCTCCCTCCCCTCTCTGGAACATTCTGCTTGCTTTCTGGGTTTCAGCCCAACTTCTAACGGCTGTAACTTCTTCGTCCGAGGTCCGATTCATGCAAATTTTATATCGATTCGAAGGTCTTGAAGTTAGTTTTCATTTGCCACCAAAATCATCTTAAACCGATTAGTACACTGAAAGTTATGACCATTTGAGTAGAGGTGGGTCACTGTGCCGATGTCCGTGGCTTTTCCTAAGGTTGTTCATGTTTCGTATTATGATTCCATATATAATTAGAACACGTTTAAGGCACTCTTGAGCATGATAGCCTATGTCCTAATGAATCGTTATTTGATCTTGTCTTTTAGCACTCATTAGAGCATAATATCAGGGATGGTGGTTAAGGAATGTATTGTAAGGTTAATAGGAGCACCGAGGGCTATAAGGGGTAAAGTGGGGAATGTTATGAGTAGACACGAGCTTGTCTAGTGATCCGATGGGTAGTATTGTGACTTGTATCCCCTCGCTTCATCTTGTTGAGCTCCCTAGATTCCTTTGGTGATAGTTATATAAGATTCTTGTTTAAAACCTAACCGGTGGCGTATCGTGGAGTTGTTATGGGTTCGGTACATGGTGTAGGGTGTTATGATAGATTTTAAGGAATAACATGATCTTAAGGTATTATTCATTATATAATGGGACATGTGTATGAGTTTGTAATGCATTGTGTGATAACGAATGAATGAACATGAACTTGGAAAATGTTGTTGTCTTGCATACGGATTGATGACGCACCTGTGTATGTGTGAATTGAGAATTTGAATAAAGGGCCCGCAACGCAAGGTGTGGTAATGCGAGGACTCTAGAGGGCCCGCAACGCAAGGTGTGGTAATGCGGAAACCCAGGTGAAGAGAATTCACTGTCACGCATGGGGTGGTAACACAGTTGAATGTCTCTCCCGGGTGAAGAGAATTCACTGTCACGCATGGGGTGGTAACACAGTTGAATGTCTCCCCCGGATGAAGGGAAGTTTGATTGATTTTAAAAGTTTGTGTTGAAGTTTGGATTGTTGTTGTTTGGGATCGTGGCAGTTGAGAACGAGAATAAATGGTTAATTCTACCAAGATTTTATTAAAGGAAGGAAAGTTTTATGAATATAAAGTTCTACGGTGAACGGTATGAAATGAGGAAGTGGTTTGTGGCATTCATTCGAAACGTTATGAGATGATTGGACTATTGTGGTTATTTGTTTGGTTGATGTGAGGATTATTGCTACGTCTAGTCGACGTGTTGATGGTTTGGGTTATCCTTAAGACATCCGAAATCCCAGAGTTAAATCGTTTGTTCATCTTGGTAATTTCTCTTGTATCTCTTGTCCTATTATTGAAAGTCATTCTCACTTATTGTATGTTTCATCCCATTTACATATAGCTTGAGTATAGAGTTTCCTACTGGGCTAGTGTAGCTCAACAAAATCCTTCTTTTCAGGTTTTAACGCCAGGCAGTGGCTTGCATTACATCGTATACTCAGTGTGGAAGACATTTTTGGAAGCTAACGAAGTCTAGCTATTTAATCATCTTTGTAAATCTCCTACTTTGATTAAAGATAAAGATGTAATTAATTCATTTTGATTTCTTTTGACTAAACCATTGTGATTTAATGACTTGTTCGTACTTGTACTTAATTTAATTTGGGCCATGGTGCCAAGGATATATTTCTCAAAACTTGGGGACTTTGTTTGTAATTAAACAGGTGGGAACTTCCCTTTGGGTATTATATATCTTATGCGAGGGTCTTTTATCAAAATGGTTTATTTATTTACTTAAAAATCGAGGGCGTGACATATGCAATGCTCCAAGGACTAGATGCATGATGGGAATCTTTAGTGATATGGTTGAGAAGATAGTAGAGGTTTTCATGGATGACTTCTCTGTATTCGGCGACTCGTTCGAGTCATGTTTGGCCAATTTGGAGAAAGTGTTAACACGGTGTGAGGAGAAGAATTTGGTACTGAATTGAGAGAAATGCCACTTTATGGTAACCGAGGGCATCGTTCTTGGTCACATTGTGTCATCCAAAGGTATCGAGGTGGATAAGGCCAACATTGACTTAATTGGGAATCTTCCTACTCCGAAATGTGTAAAGGACATCCGTTCTTTCTTGGGGCATGCAGGTTTTTATCGACGGTTCATAAAGGACTTTAGTGCTATTTCTCGACCCATCTACCAACTTCTTGCTAAAGACATACCTTTTGAGTGGACTTCGGCATGTGACGCAGCTTTCGCCAAGCTTAAATCTAGTCTCACCACTCCTTCTATGGTGCAACCACCATATTGGAATTTACCTTTTGAGCTTATGTGTGATGCAAGCGATTATGTTGTGGGAGCCATTTGGGACAAAGGAAGGACAAACATCCTTATGTGATTCATTATGCGAGCAAAACCTTGAATTATGCTCAAGTAAATTACACTACCACAGAGAAAGAGTTACTTGCAGTGGTGTTTGCTCTTGATAAATTCCGGTCTTACCTAATCGGTGGTGCTCCTATCGTTGTGTATACGGACCACTCCACTCTCAAGTACCTACTTACCAAGCAAGATGCCAAAGCCCGATTGATACGATGGATTCTCTTTCTCCAAAAAATCAATTTGACTATCAAGGACAAGAAGGTTGTCGAAAATGTGGTAGCCGACCACTTATTGAGGTTACAGTTTGAGGATCCTACTCCGAATCTTCTGATTGTGGACATGTTTGCAGATGAACAGTTGCTGGTCGTTTCGAGTACCCCATGGTTTGCTCACATTGTGAATTATTTGTCTCTTACCACCGCATTGGTCTCCTTAAGAACGTTGTCGTTTCCTTCATGAAGTACGGATGTTCTCTTATGACGACCCTAATTATCTTTTCAAGTATTGCCAAGATCAAATAGTGCGCCGTTGCGTCCTCAATTCAGATCAATGGAGAATTCTCGAGTTTTGCCATTCGGAAGCTTGTGGAGGCCACTACTCATCTAAAAAGACTTCTGCCAAGGTGCTACAATGCGGGTTTTATTGGCCATCTTTGCACAAGGATACTTATCACTTTTGCATCGCTTGTGAACATTGTCAAAAGCTTAGATGTGTGACTCGGAAGGACGAAATGCCACTAACAAACATTCTAGTGGTCGAGATTTTTGATTGTTGGGGCATTGACTTCATGGGACCGTTCCCTATTTCTTTCAGCAATTTGTACATCTTGTTGGTGGTTGATTATGTATAGAAATGGGTTGAAGCAATTGCGACGCGTACCAATGATGCCAAGGTGGTTAGGGAGTTCCTCAAGGATAATATTTTGTCACGTTTTAGGATGCCGAGAGCAATCATAAGCAAACAAGGCACTCATTTTTGTAATCGCATCTTTGAAGCCTTGATGAAGAAGTATGGTATCACTCACAAGGTCTCCACCACTTATCATCCGCAAATGAATGGGCAGGCAGAGTTGGCAAATAGGGAAATCAAGCATATCTTGGAAAAGACTGTGAATCCGAACCGTAAAGATTGGAGTGTTCGTTTGAATGATGCACTGCGGGCTTATCGCATGGCATACAAGACTATCTTGGGAGCTTCGTCGTATCGTTTGGTTTTTAGGAAAGCATGTCATCTCCCAGTCGAGCTTGAACACAAAGCATATTGGGTAATTAAGGGTCTGAATTATCGTTTGCCGGCCGCCGGAGCACACAGAAGGCTCCAACTCAAGGAGCTTGAAGAGATTCGGAGAGATGCTTATGCCAACACCGCCATCTACAAAGCAAAAGTCAAGGCCTTCTAGAACAAGCGAATTCATCGGAAAAATTTTGAGATTGGACATAAGGTACTCTTATACAATTCTAAGTTTCATTTGTTTCCTGGTAAATTATGTTCTTGTTGGGCTAGCCCGTATGTTGTTGAGCATGTTTATCCGCACAGTGCTGCTGATGTTTCGAATCCAATTAATGGTAAATCTTTTAAAGTGAATGGTCAAAAGCTTAAGCTGTTTCTTGGTATTTTTGAGGTTGGAGAATCGGATGAGGAGTTGATCGATCTAGTTTACATGGTCGATCCATTGGTTTTGGTTGTTTTCACTATTTATGCACGGGGAGCGAAAGCATAACCGCTGAACTTAATTATTTGTCGGACCTGGCCCCTGGGTAGGGGGTACCCACCATTGACTTGGGTATATGTAGCTTTGCACGCCACTACTAAAAGAAGGATCATGTGTCCAGCTTCGGTTCGAAGGGCAAAATATTTAATATCAGTGACATAGGGCTTTAATTAGCTTTTCTGATAGGAATAATTCACAGTAAAACACTCACGTCTTCTAGATTAGCTCCAACCGGGGCGGCATAGATCCTTAGGTTAGGCCTTGATATTCTTGTGCTAACGCACTTGCCTCTCTCTTGTTGCTTGCCTGGTTACGATCTTAGGGGACGCTGGACTTCATTGTTTGGCAGAGTCTATTTGTGACTTTGACGCTTCGAGTTTTGATATTAAATCTGTATATACTGTACATATTTGTTTTTTCTCTCTTGCTTCGTCATGTTATGTTTAGTTATGCATGTTTTGTTTTGTCATTTTTGTTATGTTTCTCTTGCTTTTAATAAAGTCTTGGAGACACCTCACATAAAAAGATTTTATCAATGTGTTAGTGTAAAAGAGCTTTCATTAGTTTTTCTTTGTAATAGTTTATCGTTAATGATCCATGCTCTCCGAGATTGCCCCTATCAGTGGCAGCTTAGGTCTATGGGTGAGGTTTGATATTTCCCGGAGTGCATGCTAGGCTGTATCGTATCTTACTTTGTTTTAATCACAGGGGATGCTGAACTTGATTGTTTGGCGAGCTCGAGCGATAGATTTTATTACGGGCGCTAGCATAACAAATCTCAACGGGAAATGGGACGAAAATTATGACTCGTGTGATCGCGTGATGATCGGGTGGTGCATTTCATTGTTCTGCATATTGTTAATTGTTCTGTGTGTTTCTCTTTATTTTCTGTCTTTTAATTTTTGTTTGCTTTGAAGCCGGATAACATAGGCCGATGTTTCTAATGTTAATTGTTTTGTGAAAAGTCGTTCTCCTAAGTCTTTTGCAAGGTTTATGTGCTACCACACCAGCCTTGGTTGTTTGGACCTAGAGCCAGAGTGAGTGAGGCGTTCAGGAGCCCTAAGCATGCGTGCGGCTAAGAGCCGCAGTTGTTAGTTCGATAAAGCTTTGGATATGGCCCAGTGTGACTAGCTGTGGTTCTGAGTTGGCAGAACCGAAGGTGTAGACCCTGGAAGCATCCAATCTGGCTGGAACGAGACATTGACATGAAATCCTCCTACTTGGTCGAGATATTTAAGGGTTGACATTCCCCTTAGAACGAGACATTGACATGAAATCCTCCTACTTGGTCGAGATATTTAAGGGTTGACATTCCCCTTGGATGGTACATTCGCTCACTTTCCTCTCTTCGCTCTTGTTCTTATTGCTATGATGGCATAACATCGCTTTAAGTTGGGGGGAGGGGTTAGCTTTATGTGCTATTTGTTTCAATTTTGTGAAAATTTCGAAAAATTCAAAAACAATAAAAATTGAAAAACCAAAAAGTGAAAAAATTCAAAAATTTAAAAAAAAAAAAAAAAAAGCTTTTTACTTGCAATTCTTTCATTTTGTCATAGTTTTTTGTTCTTTTCATGACTTTTTGCACGCTCAATAATTGTTAGCTGGCAAGAGTCATAACAATCCTAGGAATTTTGTGCTTCTCAACTTGCATGCTTAGCTAAAAATTGAATGGTTTAGGTGTTAAGTAAGTTTTTGAGCAAGCTTTGGCCCATAACCCCATCTTTCAATAAAACTGCTTGTAGTTAGGTGAATAATCGCATGTCCACCTCTAATTGTGTTTAAATGTCAAATTTCAATCATTTTGGAATCCAAAGCACACTTAGGAAAGGATACAAGGCATTCTTTGCATGATCATACAACATATGTGTCACATAGTCCAATTTTGCATCCTATTATTTCCTCGTTCTTTGCTTAACTTAGGCGAATGGTTATTTAGAGGGTTGCTGGGGATGAGTGTTCATTGATGAAAAGGTGTTTTGGGAGTTCTATTTGAATTGATTGGAAGCTCTGGGGTTTAAAATGAAGAAAGCCAATTTCTGAGTTAAGCTATCAGCATTGATAGAAGTTAAAACATTCAATCGGTACCGATTAGATTTCAAGGCACAAGCGTGTAATCACTTCGGCATCGATAGAGAATTAAAAGCTGCATCGGTAGCGAGTGGTTTTCACAGGGGTCAGCTAAAGCAGTTGGCATTGATGGGAGATGAAATGTTCAATCGGTACCGATAGCATTACAGGTTCAAATCAGGCAGTTCCAGAGCACGATCAAACCAAAACCCTTTTCATCCTCTCAATAGTTCAAATCTCTCTCTTTCAAACCTCCATTATTCCATAACCCTAACCTAAACCTTCAACCAACCCACCAAATCTTCCATATTCTCACCCAAAAACCACTTAATCCTTCATCTCCCTCAATAATACTCAAAATTTCTCCACCAATTTCAAGTTTCCAAGGCAAAAACGAGGTAAACCCAATTTCTCCTCTTTTAATCCGAAAATTTTCATATTTTCCACATAAAACCCTATTTTCTTCCTATTTTCCACATATATACACCTTCCTCGCCACATTTATACCCTACATTCCATATTTTCCACCAAAAAGAAAACCCTAGAAAAACCCTATCATAAATCCAAAAATTACGAAATTAAAACCCAAAAATCCTTTTTGCTTCCAATGCCGAGGATAAAACAAACAGCGCACCATGCTCCTCCTTCTCAACCAGAGATTGAGGAAGAGGATGATTTTTTGGCAGAGGAGGAGGTTAGCAGGATGAAGCTTCGGGGTCTTGGAGTTGGAAAAGGAGACGAACTCCGGCTGAGATTGCAGCGGATAAAAGGAGGGATTGGGAGGATAGTTTTGACAGTTGAAAATTCAAAAATGAGTGGCAGGTGGATGCCGGGGCATTGCCCGATGGTCACGTGGGTCTTCGATACATCATGCGCAAATGTTTGTACTTTTGGACTGAACAATTACTTGGTTATAATAGAAATGCAGTCATAGAATTCTATAAGTTTATGCAAATTCCTGAGGGTGACTGGGAAAATGATCCTACTGTAAAAATTACTTTGAGGGTAGGGGCATTGACATTGTGATTACTCCAGATGATATTGCTGCATATTTGAAAATCCAACGACCCCCTCCCAAGTCTGTGAATTATCCTAGGAAAGATGAGTCGATTGATGTGCAGGTGGTAAATAGAGTTTTTTATAGTGACCCCTCAAAAGCTACAGTACCCCATGTGCTCGGAAATTTCAAGGCTAGTTTCATATTTTTAAATAAAGTGATTCATTGCAATTTATACCCCTGAGGCTCGGATCACAGACCAACTAGGAAAAGTGGAGAAATTCTGTATGCATTCACTGCAAATGATTTGGTAGTAGATTGGGCGATGTTTATCTTTACTCAGTTGCGAGATTTCAGGGATAACACGTTGATTACTGCCAGCATGCCTTTTCCCTGTATAATTACTAGTTTGTGCAAAGAACAAAGAGTTAAGGGGTGGGCTTATGAAAAGTTGGAGGAACTCTCGCCAGGCCCATTTGATGAGAAGAGTTTGTCTTAAACTCATGCTGCTAAGGACAAACAAGTGGAGAAGGGGGATTATTTGACTTCGATGCCATCAAAGAAGGAAAAATAGGGGTCTTGGATTAAGAAACTTTTCTGTTAAGGGGCTGCACTCATTAATTCTAGGAGGACGGAGAAGAGTGAAAGGAGAAAGATCATGAGAGAACAATTGCAACAGAGAAAAGAAATAGCTTGGCAGACATCAGTATTGGAGCAGCAGTTTGGGGTGAAATATGATCCGGAGTTAGTGGATGAGGGGGAAGTTGGTGATGACTTTGTAGGGTACGAAAGAGGAGTTGGCTAACTGATGAGGTGACTCGGTGACTTGATATGGTGATGTGATGACACAGAGTCGGTGGTTTAGAAATTCCCCTTACTTGGTCGGGGTCTAGGTTGGTTGACATGCCGACCATTCTATTATTTGCTTTATTTTGTTTTGTTTCATTTTGTTTCATAGTTTATGCACATTGTTAGTAAGTAGTTGGTTGATATTGGTTTGGCCGGTTTGGCCTTTGACTTGGTTGATTTTATAAGTTGGCGGCGGTCATTTGGGTAGATAACCAACCTAGTAAAAGACCGTCGCCCATTTTTGGCTAACCTGTTCTTTGTTACCAAGGTCGTTAAAAGCTTAAAAAGTCCTTGGTTGATCCTTTGTGCGCATGGATTCCATTTTGATTGACTGTTTGATATTTGCATAATTAGTTGCATGGCATGTATTCCTTTCGTTATCCAATTTCATCTGTTAGTTTTCAATTTTGTTGAATAAAGTGCTTTAATTGTTTGAGGCATAGTATTTCTTGTTCGCTGTTGCCTGTTTATCAAGCGCTTCTTCGGTGGATATGGCTTTAGTCTGAATTCGCAGGTTTTATGTCCTGTATCCTCCCTTTGTTCGAGGACACAAACTTTTTAGCTTGCTCATTAACTTGCTTGATACTTAGCCTGTTTAGTTGGATGTTGAAATTGTGAATTGCAGAAATGAAATAAAAAGCAGGATTGTTGAACTCTTGTTGGTTTACCATGTTGAGCATGTTCTAAGTTATGATAGCGGAATGGATTGCAAGGTTGTTAGTTTTCTAATTTTCCATATATTATTTGCTAGGGACTAGCAAACCTCAAGTTGGGGGGGTGTGATAAGCACCCGATAATGCAATGAAGGATGCGCTAAATTTCTATCTTGTTTAAGTTAATTCTTTAATTAGTTGTTTTTTAATTACTTTTGTATGTAAGGTATTTTAGTTGTGTTCTGTAGAAAAATCATTTAAAATAGGAGTTTTAAAAGCTTAAGAACATTCAAGGACTCGATGGCTTGCCAAGGCAAGGCAATGGCCAAGGCAGAGAGCAAGACCAAGTGCTAGCAGATGTAACGCCCCCAAAATTTGGGTACGTTAAAAGGACATTTTATTTCAGAAAATAAAGAGAGTCACTGCTCTTATTACAACATAGCTCTCGTAAGAGCATTTGAATTACAAAATAGGACAACAAAAGGAAACTAAGGTTCCTACTCTACGGCTCCTCTTGTTTCTTCATCCTAGCCAGCTCCTCAGCTCCGGACGCCTCCAAGTGAACTGTCCATCTTGATCATCTACAAGGTCTGACACATTATACAGGCGTCGCCACCAATATAATATGCCAGGGTCACCAAAAAGGCAACACCATGAGCTACAACGCTCAATAGGAAATTCTTACCCACCAACCTTACGACGGTAAACAACTATAACAACACTAATAATCACACATCGTTAATCATCTATCGTTGGTGTCCAAGATTTCCCGATTTCTCCTATGCGACTCATCGTAGACCGTGTCAATCATTTCCATTTACAAAACATCTTTCAAAATCATTTGCATTGGCTCCGTACCGCGGATAACCAAGCCTTTCAAAAATCTTTAGCATTGGCTCCGTACCGCGGATAACCAAGCCATACACACCCAACCTCGGTTCCGCCGTTCCGGGTTCCCGAGTATCCTCACAATGGTTCCGCCGCATCGGGTTCCCATTGGCACACAATTGCATTGGCTCCTCTCCACGGATAACCAAGCTATACCTCACCATGGTTCCGCTGCTCCGGGTTCCCATGGGAACGCACAATGGTTCCGCCGCTCCGGGTTCCCATTGGCACACACCCTCACAATGGTTCCGCTGCTCCGGTTTCCCATTGGAACACACACACACCTCACACAATGGGCAAGTCCGGCCACATTGCGGTTTTCAAAACATTTCAACCTTTACAAACACACCCTAGGTGTCATGTTTCTACTTTCTCGATTCTCGTGTCTCGTTTACATGCAAGACTCCGTGGTAGGACATATCACATACGTAAACAACAAATCATTCATCGTAATCCAACAAGATCATCCAACTCTATAATATATCACAAGTAACTCAAACAACTCACATAAGCATGCTCATAATCATTTTCAAGATCAAAATACAAATACTTGAAATGGAAAGTTTATAAAGATAACCTACTTTAAAATGGAAGATAAGGAGATCTTACGTATACATAGGGTTAGGGCAAGAGTATCCTACCTTGATCCGAAACTAGTCGGGGCCGAGTAAGCTAGGTGGAAAATTCCCTCGAATCTGGACCAAACTTCGGATGGCAATATCTCGGTCAATCTTTGGTCGAATAGAGTCGTTCTTGGGTTGAAATCGAAGATCTTGAAACCCTCTACAACTCTCGAGAAGGAAGTTAATCCTAGAAACGAACCTAGGTTGGAGAAAAATGGGGACGAAGGAAGGGACAGTGAGCTGTCCAGAAATGAAAATTCAGAATTTTCACTGAACTTCGGATGACAATATCTGGGTCATTTCTTAACCGATTGGGGTGATTCTTGAGTCTAACTTCAAGGTTTCGAAGTGCTCTACAACTTTCCAGATGGAAGTTGATCCTAAAAACTACTCTAAACAGGAGAAAACTGGGGATTTCCGACGGGACAGTGGCTGCCTAGAAAAACTGAAAATGGTTTCTAGAGAGAAGGAAGAGCAAATGCTTTGGGGTGTGCTTTGAAAGGCTTGGAATGGCCTTCTATTTATAGGCAAGAGCTTGGCCCTCTCCTCTCTCTCTCTCTAAGTCTCTCCTTGACACTTGGCAAGAGATCATGGAAGATCAATGCAAGAATCCTAGGGTTGCATGGTTATGGTGTCCTTATTTTGGATTCTTGAATCAAATGGATGGTTGAGATTGTAATGGTACATGATCAAAGGGTTGAGAAGTTGCAAGGTGTTCAAGAAGTACATCAAATCAAATCCAACTTTTAAGCACAAATCAAGGAAAAATCCTAGGTTTGCATGGCTATTTTTGTACCAAGATTTGATCTTGGATCAATTGGATGGCTAGGATTGATCCTTGGTGGGCAAGAAAGAGATTGGTACAAGATCTAATGGTTCAAACAAGTGCAAGGTGTATACAAGAGTACAATGGAGGTTAATGGAGAGTTAGATACACCAAGGATTTGAAAAGATCAAGAAGATCAATCAAGGTACAATCAAATCCCTTCTTTCCTCCTTCCTCTCTCTTTCTCCCTCTCTCCCTCTCTCTCTCTCGGCCCTCTCTCTCTCTCCGGCCTCTCTCTCCTCTCTCTCTCTCTCTCTCTCTCAAGGTATATATATATATATATATATACATGCATACAATGTACAAGAAAACAATTAAACAAAAGGTACTTTTGTACCATGAGATCAAGGGATTTTAAAAGACTAGATTTTCCCCTTAAACTAATCAATAAGAAATCACCAAGTACTAGATTAATATATACACATATGTACTTATCTATCAAGGAAGAATCAAAATCCAATAAAATAATGCCAAGGGTACTAATGAAATCTTAGGATTTTTAAAGGCTAAGTACTTTCCAATAATGGGTATTTGACACATGGAATACTAATTTAATAACCCATGTGCTAGGTTGAAAGATGAACCTTTTACCCAATGGATAATAACCACCCTAACTTCTATTATCCAATGGATAATAGCTACTAGGGAGATTAAATAATAAAATAATCCAAAAAGGTACTTTAAAGTAATCAAAAAGTTACTTTTTACTATTCATAGTACTTTAATCAAGTATACTTTTAAAATAAAGAATTGGGGTTTCTATTATCCAATGGATAATAGTTTCCCTAACATCTATTGTCCAATGGACAAAGAATATAACCAATTAGGTTAAAAGAAAATGAATATTAAAATTTAAAGTCTAGGGTTCAAAAGGGTCAAAAGTTCCAACGAGGGGCAAAATAGTCATTTTGCCACAACTAGGTAACTTTCCAATTTAGTTCCTCCAACCGGATGGTTGAAAGCTACTAGGTTTGCTAAATTGGACTAAAGCGTCAAGAAATAATTTTTTTAAGGGCAAAAATGTAATTTTGACAAATCACAAAGAAAATAAAGAAATTCAAATAAAATTCAAATATTTAACGAAATTTTTAACGACCAAAAATCAGGGTCGTTACAGCAGATAATCACCTCGGCATCGATAGGAAGTGAGAATCTCAATTGGTACCGACCTTCTTCCAGCGATAGCCTTAATCTTCTCGGTATCAGTAGGAAAGGAAACCATCCATCGGTACCGAGGCCTCTAGCACAGCAACTTAAGGCCTTTGCCATCGGTACCGAGAGCCTTAGAGGTGGATTTTTGGATCTCCTGGAGAATATTCCGTGCGCGTACCTTGGAGTATAAAAGTCTGTGATATCATTTGTACAAATAACTTTTGTATTGCATAATTTTAGATCTAGCCTAGATTTACTTGCTTTTTGAATTGTTTTTCATTTTTCAGCACTTAAATCTTTATTTTCTGCTTCAGTTAATTAGTTTTTGCTACTTTAGCCTTCAAGTTGTAGACAATCTTCCGATCTATCATAATCTCTAGGTTATTTTAAGTATTGTTATTTCATTATGCTAGCTAGATTTTTGCTTGCTTTTATCTCTCGAGATATGAGTGAGTAGTCTTTCAAGGTTAGGTCATAGGGTGATTAGCACCTCATGGCTCGAGTAAAATTGCGTTTTTCTTTGGTTCGAAAATTGATGTGGGGTTCGGGTTTGTTTGTCAAATTGCTAAGGCGTTAACCTCCTTAATCATGTGTAGGTAAGAGCACTGCCTACTTTCCACACATGATGCTTGGTGCTTTGTCGCATGAGGTGTTTGCCAAATAATTCTAGAGCTAGCTTGGTAATTGAACCATTCTATCTTCTGGGTTAAGAACCTTAATTGAGTATCTTAAACTGCGTAATTGGGTGAAAATGTGATTTAACTCGAGTCGTGAGTGTTAGTTATTCCTAGACTTAATCTGCTTTTTATCCTAGTTTATTTCCTCTTAATTTAGCCTTTTTATTTCCACCACATATGTAAAACAAAGTTGGCTGCCTAAATGCTGAAAACCTGTACTTACTTCTACAAATCCAGCAAAGCTGTACTAATTATTCCCGTGGGTACGATCCCGATCTTCCGGATTATTATGCTTCAAATGATGTATTAAGCTTTGCGCTTGGGGCGTTATCCCTTATATCGGAGCGAACGAAACAACTACTAAAGACAATAAAGAGATAGAAAGGTGGGCTGTCAACCACCAAGCATCCCGACCAAGTTGAGGGATCTTAAACTACTACGAACACCACCGACATAAGCATCATCCTCACTGCCCTCCGGGATCAGCGCTCGATCCAAACAAAACCTCCTCCTCACTCTCAGCTTCCTCAACTCTCAGGGGTGCCTTGTACTTCTCATCCATAGTACTCTCAATGTAGCGCGTATGCCAATTCAGTTCATGTTTGAGTTCCCCGACCTCCCTTGCTAACTTCTTCCTCTCTCTTTTCTCTTATTGGATGCAATTCTAAATGGCGATGTTCTGGCAACATAGCTTCCTCCATATACTCTCTTGAGATGCCTTAGGGTCGGGTACCGTCCACAAAGATGGCTTGGGTGGAACGGAAGTTGACAGGCCCGCCGATGTACATGCTATGGAAGCCTTGGATTGGGGCTTGCTTTTCTTAAGCTCAGCCTTGGTGATAATCCTAGGAGATGGTTCTTCAAGCTTTCGTACACCCCCTTTGAAATACCTTTCTGCCTAAGAAAAGCAGTGATCATGCAAGAAAAAGTCAAACGGGCAGTGCCAAAAGTGTCCCTTTTGAAATCTACCAATTGCTCAAAGATGAACCTCGCCCAATTCGCCCTATAATCAGCATCATTCATGAATACATACATCACCTCTGCACTCTTTCTTGAGGTCTTATTCTCTACCTTGCGTGGATAGAGATTGTAATGCACCATTTGATTCAAAACTCGATAAGTATCTCTAAACTTCCTTGGTTTGTGTGGAAGGACCCCGAAATTAGGAATGGTGGGGTAAAGGTCACTGATAATAATATCCGATTCAATCGGTTTGGCACGAGAGTAATTGATCATATCTCATTCAGGACTCTCGTAACACAGATACTTAGCAATTGCATCAACATCCACCACAATAGTTTTATCGTTTACTTTCGACTTAATTTTCCTAGAGGTCAACACATCACTAGTGTCTAATTTCTAATAGAATTCAATAACCCCCTTTTTATTATATCCATGCAAAGCTTTAGTCCAAAAAAGCAAACCTTGATTTTGGAGTTGAATGATGATGTTGCTATCATTGCCAAAACTTCTCCAGCTGATTTGCCTCACTTTTGAACCCCCTGTTTGGAATCGACTCCTCCCATTCCAGTTTAGCGTCCGCCTCCATCTCTTCCGGCATCCTATGCTTACGACGTTTCTCACGCTAGCCCGTACGACTCTCCAGAGGAACGGAGTCCTCATCACTGTCCTCTGCCATGAAATCATCCTCACTCTCTTCGACAATCTCTTGACGAGATGAGGAAGCAATGCTCTTGCCCGAACCTTTCTTACGAACCATTATGGTTGTGGGTTATAGGGAATTTTGGAATTTTGAGTGAGGGTTTCCAAATTTTCGGATTTTAGCTAGTGGAGATGAGATTGGGGTGTGGAAAGGTTTAAGGGATGTTAATGAGAAGATAATATGAACTTTAAAAGAGAGGATTTCGAAATATAAAGAGAGAGAGAGAGAGAGAGAGAGAGAGAGAGAGAAGAGAAATTTTGAGATTACCTTGCTTAGGATGAACTAGGGCTTGAAACATTCAAAATCCTTCCAAACCTTTGATTTTGTGGAAGAATCATGATGATAGATGGTGGGAATGGAGGATTTTGGAGAGAGATTAGAAGTTTTGGTGGGTTTTTTGACAGAAATTGGGGTTAGGGTTCGAAGGTTTTCAGAGGTCATGGAGGAGTAGAGAGAGAATGGGCTTGGAGTTGTGAAAATAAAGTGTGCCTCTTTAGTTTTAAAACCGTCTGTAACACACAGGTATAGATAACTTTATCATAAATTATCGATACCCTTAGACCTAGAATCCCACTGGACACAGAGTTATCGATACCATCTAAGTTAATGAACAAAAAGGGAAGATACGGACTAGGATACAAAATAGCACGAGGGGACACATACGTATGTGGTACAATCAAACAAAGAATGCCTTGTATCACTTTCTAAGTACGCCATATATTCCTAAACGATTCAATAAAGATATCAAACACACTTAGGCATGAACATGAGAGCATTTACCTAAACTAATAATGTAAGAGGAACAAGAACAGGATATGGACAAAATTTGATCGAAACATACTCAAACGTCGTGAATTCCACCTTAGTCCATTCATGCAAGTTGAGATATACAAAATTTGTGTTTAACGAACTCTAGCCAAATAACACTTAGTGAGCATGTGCCAAGTTATTTAAATCCACTAACTTTGTACTAGCAGAAGGATTGCATTACTAAAAATGAAAAATTTAAAATTTAACCAAAACCAAAAACATACAATAGTATTATATATATGTAGACACCCCATTTTAGACTTTTCAGATTAGTTTACTTACGGTATTTGATTCTCCGATGATGAAACGGATCAAGAACACCCCGGAAATGTTAGTATGTTTGAGCTTTGAGCATTCCAAAAACCCTTTCAAATCCTTTTCAAACTCTCTAAACCAGAACCAAAAGGCCTCAACAAAGCCCGGCTTGCGTACGCCAATACTATGTTGACGTACGCCAGTAGTCTGCCACGTGTCAGTCATCGGTCAACTTTGACCGTTGACCAGACTTGAACTGGCGTACGCCAGTCAAACCTCCGGTCAAACTTGTGTTTTTAAGCATGCAGAAGCCATGGGTAGGGGTTTATAGCACATGGGAACCTTCTAATCCATCGAAAAAGCAATCTCGGCCGGGGGACATTTCGTACACATATCCCATCATCATATTCCCTCTCATCCAATGAGAGGAGAGACTTAAGGGCTAAGGCTTCAGTCACTTTGACTGGCCTTAACCCCTCTCTCTCCCTCTTCCCCTATATATAACCCCATATACTTTCATTTGAAAGGGTTACCAAAAAAAAGCTTAAGGCATTCAAGTCTTCTCCCTCTCTCTCCATTAGTTTCCTTGTTCTTTCTTTCCTCTCCTTGAGAAAGAGACAACAAGAAGCTATCTCAAACACTACAACATACATCCATCCACCCACATTCTTCTTTCAAAGCCAAGTTCAAAGCTCAAACATCTTTCAAATCCAAAAGCCAAAGGTATTCATCTTTGCACTGCTCTCTGTTCTGATCCCTGAGGGGAGCTGACAGGGTCAAGGCTGGTAATCAATACCAGTTCTGGCTCTAAAGCTAACAAGGTTTTAAAGCAAAAAAAATCGTTTCTGACTAGAATCGGCGTGCGCCAGTCATAAGCCCCGCGTATGCCGATCCGTGGCAGTACGTATAGTTTTAAATTTGATCTGTCTGGGATCTATCTGGAACTGGCGTACTCCAGTTCGGAGCCCTCCAGAACTGGCATACTCCAGTTGTGAAATAGGGTCTAGATCTTTGTTTTATGTTTTATTTCTTATCTATTCATCACCTTATTGTATGCTAAAAACCAATTTCCAGCTTTCTATATTTAGAACTGTATAGGTGTAGCATGTCAATACTTGCTTTCTTTTGCTTTGAAAGGCCTCTGGGATCTTTCTGGTCATGTTCCAGAGCCCAGATGATGCAAAGCCAAGCACTGACCAAATGGTGTAACTAGTGTACGGATTCATAGAGCTGGCGTACGGCAGTTATGTCCAGGTCCAGTGGCTGGCCCTTGCATGGCAGCTATATCCTGGCCTCTTATTATTCCCCCACTCTGTTTATGGGGTTTCTTGTCTATTTTCATGGCTCCAAGGCATTTCTTACATTTGTATCTGTAAATATGATTGCCTTATAAACTGTGTGGTTTGTCTTGGGTGTGCACTGGTCCATTCCAGAGCCCAGAGGGTTGAAAGCAAAGACTGTGAATGAAAAAGGGTAGTGTACGCCAGTTTTTGGGTGGCGCACGCAGGGCCTGGTGGCGTGCATAGGCTCGGTCACTGCATGCCAGTGTGTTGCCTGCTCACGCACCTGAAAAACAACGTACACCATCTCATTGAAATTGCTCTCAATTCTTGTTCTCAATCTATGTTCTTAATTCAAGCAAATCATCATCCATTGCATGTCACTTGACAAAGCTAATCACATGTCCAACGATTTGAAGCATGAGGTGTAATAGAATAAGTGTTACATTCTAAAATCCAAATAGAGTGCATAAAAGTCAAAATTACGTCTCTCGTCTTGTACGCCTCTTGGTGTTGTATCTCTTGATGCATTATGATGATGTGTGAGAGTCACTAGAATTATTTTGCCTGAACATTCCCTTGAATGAAACCTGGTGCTACACTCATAGGATTCACTAGTTGAGTGCATTTTGCTATCAAATATACCCTGTGTTTGCATTTAAAATGGGTTACAATTGGCTCTACGCCTCAGTTCTATCACTTCAAGCTCCAAGCTCAGACTCCTCAGGCCTTTGCCTTATGATTGATACCGGCTCTATGCCTCGGTTCCATCATGTCAAGCTGCAAGCTCTGAATTTTCAGGCTCTCACCTCATGATTGCAACTGGTTTCGTGCCTCGGTTCTCCCATCCAAATGCTCCGTGCTCTAGTTGCTGGCCTTGTGCCCCCCATCTCAAAACCGGCGTTCAATTGTCTCCAGAAGATAGTTGGATTCCACCCAATTTTAGATCTATTCCATCAAGCTCATTCGCAAGGATAGGCTACTCTATCGAGCTCCCCTCAGTCAAAGTAAGGATGATCATGAAAAGCAAACGACACACCCACTGTGTATTGATCTACCCCAAAATACTGGAGATGCTCTTCGCAAGAATTTCCCCGGCAGCTCGGTGCTCCTTCAATTACTCTCTGCCAAAATCGTGTCATAGCTCAGGTACATCGCTCGAAGGCTTGGTATGGTCCGATGGAAAAATTTTCCTTTAAAGCTCTGCGCTTTTGTTTTTGGTTGCCCCGAACTACGATTGGTCAGAATTTCCTTCGTGGAATACGTAGGCAGCCTACCGGCCCGACCGTAACAAAAACCTTTTTCAAAAACACCTTGGAATAATGGTTCGACCAAATTGAGTTGCTTTTACAGCTTTGACTCTTACTTAAACATATCTCGTGATCTATCTAAGTTCAATAAAAGAGGGGCTTCTGTAGACACCCCAATTTGGCCTAACGATTATTTCAAGTCCCATCTTGGGGACCATCCCGATGATGAATAGGATATGTGGTTGTTGTGGTTGACTTCATGAAAACCTTAGGAACTTTCTGAAATTCTTAAAGGATTAACGAACACTTTGGAATAGGTGATATGAGTACCAAGCGACACTTAGAGTGGATAGATATGTATTAACATGTGTTTTAGCCTTGGTAGCATCGTCGATCTTCAATTAAGTCTGCTTTCAGCCCATTTTTCGTAAACTAAACTTCCTTATTTTTGTGGTTGGATTCCACTGTCTTGTATTACTTTCAAAACCCTATTTATTGATATATAATAAGCCTTAAACGAATTTGAAATGAGGGAGATACGAGAATTTTACCAAAACAATCCATTTTTTAACCCACTAAGGGTAAAATCGTTATATCTTTTGATGTACTAAATATATTTGATCTAAACCACTTGGGGTTAGAAAGTAGACTTAACAAGCTTTCCAACGGTCCATAGAACACGCAAAACCAAGTTTGGGAGTGTCTGGAGCAAGCTCGCGAAGTTTGGCCTTTTGCTGAAGAATCCTTTTCACATCCGCAAAATCCATTGAGCGGCCGAGACATCCATTTGGCGGCCAGCAGATCGTTGTTTTCTAGATTCTGGAATATTCAACAGCTTTTTGATCCATTCGCCCAAACCCTAGCAGCCATGAACCATTACTTCGGGGCTACGAATACACTTACCATAGAGGTCTTGAAGCCTGAAACTTTCATATCAATTGGGTTAATCTCGTCTGTTTGATCGGTCCTTCGAAACCCTATAAATAGGGGTCCTCTAGAGCTCCAAAATAGACATCTCTTGTCACGACCCAAACCCGTGGTTAAAGGTCTAATGACCGGCCAGTGAGTTTACGTCACCCTAGGCCTATCCTAATAAGATAAGTTTAGGGAATTTATAAAATCCTCTGATTAAAATAGTTTTCCTTAAGAAATTCAATAAACTGCAAAAGCACAATTTCAATAGTTCCAACATATTCCAGAGTTCTATGTGTAAAGATAAAAATAATTGCTTAACAATACCTACAAATAATCATAGCATAACCTGACCAGAACAAGCCAGCTATCAAAATTCGTAAATCTTCAAATCAAGTCCTCGCGGCTCTATACTCACATCAAAACAATACTTCTATATACACATAAGAACTGATCACCAAAAGACTTCGGCTTGAGAGAAAAGCCAAGTCCAGCTATTGCTGCTAACCTGAAAAGTATGATTTTTGAAAAACTCCATAAGCTAAAGCTCGTGTGAAACATGGCATATCCAGTAGACACATTAAATCATGGATACAACTAACATCTTATAAAAAGTGTAGTCATACTCTTCAGTTCCAAACATATAAAATATACTTCCTTTCAAAGATATTCAAATCTTAAGTCCATAATAAAATGAGTTCAAGTCTTTCAATAGACTTACGCTAAAAGCAATAATTCCATCAGTTCATTCACAGAATGAAATCCAACTTTTCAGGATAAAGTAGAAAACCATCATGATATTCACAATATCACATTTCATAATACTCGTTGATTTCGCACATCTTTCATGAACAAGTTTCAACCAGAATCTAGAGGAGCAACCACTAAAGTATAAAGGGAATGACGTCAAACCATCAGGATACCTGGTTAATATCCCCCAACCTTATAACTCCAAATCCACTTTGTCTGTTTAAAGTCCTCAAGCACGGACACTTGTTCAGATGTATCGACAGGAAAAATATGCATTTCATCAAATCATTTAGCAAGTTAATCAATATCCATGATTCTATAGAAAACATTTCTAAAATATTTCAACAATGAAATATTTAAACAACACATGTCAACAAGATACGTATGTTTCACCTTGATCCTGAAGATGCGGCTAATCTCTACTCGAGTCTTCGCGTATTTCATACTAACGATCACACAAACCTAATGAGAATATCGTAAACGTCCAAGTATGAGTACAATTAATGTACTAAATCCGAATAATCCAATTCTAGTCATCTAAGTCATGGCTTAGAGCCGATCTGTTACTAGGGGTAAAACGGTCATTTTACGTTCCAGGGTCAATCAATCCAAGCGCTATGAACTCAGATTTCTCATCTTATCAAATCTAATCCAAAAATCTTCAATTACTCAAAACTCAAGTATAAAACTCAGTTTTAAAACATTTGTGACTAAAAAGGTCATTTTAGCACACATCAAATCCCAAGGGCAAAATAGTCATTTTAAATTTCTTAACTACAAAGGTGTAAAATTTAAGTATCCTAATTATTAAAAATTACAATCCTGTAATTTTTACAAAAATCAATAAGATTTTATACAAAGTCCATTTTTTTGGCATAGAAACACAACACAATGGATTGGAGGTTCAACAACCTCTAATGGTAAAATGGTAAACACAAGTCCACCTTAAGATCACATGAAATTTCTGGGTAAAAACTTAGTTTTGTCAAAAACTCTCAAAAACTTATGCATGCATGGTATTTTAAAAAAAATAAAAACAATACTTTGTTCATTTACTAAAATCTGTCACACTTTCTTTGAAAAATCATAACTTATTCATGTAAGGTCCAAAAATACTCAAACCAGTGCCCAAACTTGCATAACAACCTTGTGTATCTACTGTAAAAATAGAAATATTGGTTATCAACTAAATATTCTCCAAATTTTCAAATAACAAGCTGTTCTATAGGAAAACAGGGCAGCTAAACATGTTTTAGTAGAAAATTCATAACTAATTCATTTCAAATCCAAAAATGTTGAAACCAATGCTCAAAGTTTCAAAACGTAAATTATTATTCTCAGTAAAAATATCAGGTTGATAAATTGAAAGGATGTTTCCTCGGCAACAAAAGAAAACAGATTGATCATAATTTATGTCCCTGTCAGACAACTCTACTTTAAAAATTGACCAAATATTGTACATTTATCCAAATGATTTGATTCCAACGCCAGAATGTTTCCAAATTAAACCTCTAGTCCTTGAAAAAAAACCATAGCCATGAAAGTAGTGAAATTTCCCATAAATTTAAAAGAAGACAGACACAATCAAATTCAGACACACAGGAGACAGTCAGTATTCAAAAATTCATAACTAATTCTGTGTTGATCAGTTTTGCATGTTCTTGGTACCAAAATCTTTGTATTTAAACTTACTTTAAAAGTTATGAAGACTTCAAAAATTGAATCATAGCAGAAGGGTTCTCAAAATACGAATTTGTGATGATCCAGAAAGCTGTCACGAAGGTTTAAGAAGTTACCCTCAAGATTTGATGGAGAACCTTGGTGTCTAAGGGCTGGTCCAGAGCTTGGAGAAGCTAAAATGGCTTCTCTTCTTCCCCTTCTCTCTCTCTCTCTCTCTCTCTCTCTCTCTCTCTCTCTCTCTCTCTCTCTCTCTCTCTCTCCTGCCATACACTCCTCTCTCTCTTTTCTTTTCATTGCATTTTCTTGCAACTAATACTAATATAGTATCAATAATATATACATAATTATGTGCTAGTATACACTTGGCACATAAATAAGCTAATTGGGTGCCAAGTGTTGGCTTGGTCTTGCCACCTAGGGAGTGCGACTCGCGCGCAGTTCGAAAAACTGTCCGGGTTTCGAATTCAGAAAAATATGAAACTTGTACAGTACCCTAAATAAATTATTCTAAAAATAACCCCATTCTCGGAATTTCAAAGAAAAATCCATAACATAGAGATTTGAAATGCCCGGTCGATTGACTTGTAAAATGTGCGTGTGACCTCGTCCGTGACCAATAATTAAAGTTAGTGACGAATTATCATCGTACTAATTATTTTTAACGTGAGGGCTCTCACATCTCTCCACTCCATGATCCACCCCCCAAACTCTACAGAAATCATCTCCTATCAATTCTCTACAAAAGCCCTAACTTCCCGTGAGTAGCCGCATCCGAGAGTAAAAACCCCCAAAGAACTCACTTTGTTCTAGGGTTTTGTGAAGTTGACCACCACAATCAACCACTATTATCTACAATCAATCGCAATCCAAGCAATCAATCTCTAAGGGATCAAGGTGGTGAGGCCCAGGGGCCTATGGTTTGATTTAATTTCTGTCTCTTGCTTTTAATTAGTTCTTTCTATTAACTGTTCATATTCTGGTGTGAGAAAGAACATCGGCTGGGGAATCAATCCTTAAGCCGATACATCGATCTAGTGGGATTCCTCGGCCGTAACATCAATTCACCGGCTGAGGGATCTATTTGCTGGCACATATTTGTTTTTGCTTATTCTGATGCATGCTTTCATTTATCGTACTGGCTCACCTTATCAACTATTAAAGGATAAAAACCAAATTATGTGTTAGAATTAAATAAAGCAAATATACATTGTATGTTGAACGATTATGGGCTAGTATCACGACTAGGCAAAGAAGGGTGCCTAACACCTTCCCCTTATTGTACTCTTGACTCCTGTACCCGAAATCTCTGTCCATTTTTCCTAGTTTTAATAAACTAGGTGGCGACTCTATTTTTATGATTAACCGTTATCATGTGGTGATATTCCTAGCCATGGGGATATCCACGATCTTGGTTTACGAAGTGGAACCAAACAAGCGTGATCAATCTGTATAGCGATGCCCCGTTTGGGAGGTGTCTACAAACTTCCTTGGTTTTGCTTTGAAAGTGGAAATACTAAGGAAAAAGACTAGGAATGTTCTTAATGAACTTAAAAGAGGCAAGTCTAGGGATCATCTATTCCTTGACAAAGACAGTTACCGGTTCTCGATTATAACTCAAGCGAGAGACACGACCACATGCTCACGCCCGGAAGATTTAGCTTTAACGTCTACATTTATCAAAAGATGTGATTAATCAGAACTTAACCAACATATTTTTGCTAATGTATCTAACACATGGGAGGCCACGAGTCCTCGGTATGTCGCTTGCCAAGACCGCTTGACTAAATGACATGCCGAGGAGTTAACACCCCTCGCTTAAACCAAAATGGCTAGGTTAGTTTGATTCCAAAAAACCATGAGTTTAAGCCTGAAGGTTTGAGAACTAAATAACCACCTAAGTTCTCAGGAAAGATTACTCCAAGACTTACCCAAGCGACTACTCACTCATAGCTAAAGCACAAAAGAAAGCATAAAAACGAGACATGATTTTTAACCGATGAAAATGAAAACAAATTTGATATGAAGAAAGATCCAAGCCGTACAAGCAACTTTAATAAATGAGAAAACAATAAACGACTAATACCTAAAAATGTTCTTCAAGGAATTCACACAAAAGCTTAAAAGCTTTAATAGAGGTCTAAAAGCTAAAAAGACTTAAAGGTGTATTGAATGTGAGAGTAATGACTAAGGGGGAGAGAGAGAGGTATTTATACTACTCAACCTTTTCTCTCCATAAAATATCCCTGAACTTGCCAAAAGTGGCAAGTATTCAATTAATGGAAAGTTGAAAAAGCAGTAAAAATATCTGCAGGAGACCAATGTTATCGATACCCTAAACAAAGGTATTGATAACATCAGTCTGAAATTCCTCGTAGATGCATGGTACCGATAACTCAAAACAACGTTATCGATACCCTCAAGGCTGGACAGCTTCTGGACCAAGATCACCAAATGGTATTGTAACGACCCTGATTTTGGTCATTAAAAATTTCGTTAAATATTTGAATTTTATTGTAATTGCTATTAATTTCCAAAGTTTGTCATAATTACATTTTTGCCCCTTCAAAATTGATTTCTTTGCGCTTTAGCCTACTTCACACGCCTAGCTAGGTTTTGACCATCCGATTGGAGTAATCGAACTAGGAAGCCACCTAGTTACTTTTATCTAACCGGAAAATAACCGTTTTGCCCCTCGTGAACCCTTTGAACCTTTTGAACCCTAGACTAAGAATTGAATATTCTTTTTCTTAAATTTATTTTGGTTTTAATCTTTGTCCATTGGACAATAAATGTTAGGAAAACTATTATCCATTGGATAATAGAACCCCATTTGTTTATATTAATTGTATACTTGGTCAAAGTACTAAGAATATTAAAAAGTAACTTTTTGACTACTTTAAAAGTTCTTTTTGGATTATTTTAATATTAAAGTGACCTAATAACTATTATCCATTGGATAATAGAAGTTAGGGGAATTTTTACCCATTGGATAAAAGGTTCATCTTTCAACCTAGTACATGGGTGGATTAGTTTAGTCTTTTTCCTAATAACCCATGTGGGGTAAGTACTATTATTTTATTATGTAGGTACTTTTGTTTAAATCCTAAGATTTCCTAAAGTACCCTTTTACTTATTTTATATTAGGGTTTTGATTTTCCTAGATTATTTGGTACATGTGTATCTAATATATTAGTACTAGGATGATTGTTTAATTAGTATTGTACACATGTGCCCAATTGATTAGTTTACTAGAGAATCCTAGCCCTTTAAGACTATATTGATCTTTAGTACAAAAGTACCCTTGTTTAATTGTTTCTTGCACATGGTTGTACATATATATATATATATATATATGTACTTGAGAGAGAGGGAGAGAGAGAGGAGAGAGAGAGAGGGAGAGAGAGAGAGAGAGAGAAGAAGGAAGGAAGAAAGAAGGAGAGATTTGGTTGGTACTTCCCATTGATCTCCCATTGTACTTCAAATCCATGAGATCTTATTCTTCCAAGCCAAATCTTAACTCCATTGTATTCCTTTGTACACCTTTCAATGGTTTAAACCCTTAGATCTTGTACCAATATCTTTCTTGCCCACCAAGAATCAATCCTAGCCATGCAAGTGTAGGGTTAGTCATTGATCTTCCAAGATTGCTTGACAAGTGTCAAATTGAGGAAAGGTGAGAGAGAGGGGGGCCGGCCAATGAGAAGAGGAGAGGGAGCCAAGCTCTTGCCTATAAATAGAAGGCCATTCTCATGCTTTGAACTCACACCTCAAGCATTTGCTCTTCCTTCTCTCTAAAAACCATTTCTGGGCAGCCTACTGTCCCTTTGGAAATCCCTAGTTTTCTCCTGTTTAGAGTAGTTTTTAGGATCAACTTCCTTCGGGAAAGTTGTAGAGAACTTCGAAACCTTCAAGATAGACCCAAGAACCACCCCAATCGGTTAAGGAATGACAAAGTTATTGTCATCCGAAGTTCAGTGAAAATCTCGGATTTTCATTTCCTGACAGCTCACTGTCTTCTCCTTTATCGCCATTTTTCTCCAACCTAAGTTCGTTTCTAGGATCAACTTTCTTCACGGAAGTTGTAGAGCACTTCAAGAACTTCGATTTCGACCCAAGAACAATCGTATTCGGCCAATGATTGACTGAGTTACTGCCGTCCGAAGTTCGGTCCAGATTCGGAAGAAATTCCACCTAGCTTATTCGGCCCCGACTAGTTTCGGATTAAGGTAGGATACCCTTACTCCCATCCCTATGTATATATAGGTTATCTTGAATTACTTTTCATCTCAAGTATTTGTACTTTGATCTTTAAGATAAATTGCTTGTATTACTTGTGGTGTGATAAAGCATAAGTGATTTTTTCACTCCAAGGGCGTCCGTACATGTGGCGTTATGCTTTAAGCGTTGATTTGAGCATGTTAAATATAGAGTTGAATGATCTTGTTGGAATGATCTTATGAAATGCATGTTTGTATGTAAAGTCCTACCACGGAGTCTTTGCATTTAACGAGACATGAGAACCGAGAAAAGTAGAAACATGACACCTAGGGTGTGTTTAACAAGGAAGTTGTGTTTTCTCGGTTGGAAAATATTTTCGAAACTACGTAATGACCATCTCGAGGGTATTACGTAAGTGTGTGTGTGTTCCAATGGGAATCCGGAATAGCGGAACCATTGTGAGGTTGTGTGTATTCCCATGGGAAACCGGACCGGCGGAACCATGGTGAGGTATGGCTTGGTTATCCGCGGAGAGGAGCCAATGCAATGTGTGCCAATGGGAACCCGGTGCGGCGGAACCATTGTGAGGATACTCGGGAACCCGGAACGACGGAACCGAGGTTGGGTGTGTGGCTTGGTTATCCGCGGTACGGAGCCAATGTCAAATGATTTTTGAAAGGTTGGGTGTGTGTGTGGCTTGGTTATCCGCGGTACGGAGCCAATGCAAATGATTTTGAAAGATGTTTTTGTAAATGGAAATGATTGACACGGTCTACGATGAGTCGCGTAGGAGAAACAAAGAGAAACTTGGACACCAACGTTAGATCGAGAATGTGGATGTGTTATCGTTATTAGTTTGATTTCTATGATCGTTTGTTTGTAAGTTATGGGTTAGCGGGTATGGGATTACTCTATTGAGCTTTCGTAGCTCATGGTGTTGCCTTTTTGGTGACCCTGACATATTATATCGGTGGCGACGCTGGTATAATGTGTCAAATTTTGTAGATGAACAGGGTGAGCTGTACACCTTGGAGGCGTTCGGAGCCGAGGAGCTGGCTAGGATGGAGAAGCAAGAGGAGCTGTAGTTAGGAAACCCTAGTTATCCCTCTCTTTTGTAATATTGAACTCTTGTGGGAGTTTTGATGTAATAATGAGCCAGACTCCAATTGATTTTATCAATAAAATGTTTTATTTAATGTACCCTGATTTTGGGGGCGTTACAGGTATCGATAACCTCCAACAATGTTATTGATAACATTGTTAAAAACTACAAATTTCAATGGCAGGCTTCATTTCTTGCCTTGAAAACCTCCGAGCATCCTCCGAGCATCAACACTTAACTTTACGGACTTAGTGGCAGGGCACCACAAGGCCTTGAGTGCTCGGTTTCCCTCATGGAAGTTCTTGGCATCAAAATGCATCTTATTTGCATGTTTCACCTACAGAGCTCAACAAAATACGAGACTAGAGCACCAAATATCTGCAACATTGGGTGCTTATTAGTTAGTCAAATCAAACAAAGGATACACCCTCAAAAAGAATTTCGAGGATTTTGGTAGCGTTCGAATGTCACGAGATAGACTCATCTTTAGTTGTAGAGTCCAGGAGGACACCGACAACGATGACATGCGCATTGTTCATTCTTTCAAATTCTTCCAATAAACTGCTGCAGGAACACCACTGAGCTTTCACTTACTTGGCTATCTAGCTTTGAGCCATTGCACCGTCAAGGAAAGTACCAAAAACAAAAGCCATACCTACTTGGGAGCATCCACTGGATCCGTACAGAAGAAGACTTGCTAGGTTGTTTCCTCAGTCAGTCACAACGGAAGCTTTGGCTAGTTCACTGTCAAAGGTAGATTCACCACAGACTACACCGCACGAGACACCTCCATCCTCCCCTTCTTCAACGTCATCACCCAAAGCCATCCAAGCATTCATCATGGCCGATGCCCCTCAGGATCAAGCTATTATTCACATCAATCTCCAGCACAACATGGCAATCATGCAGCAAAGTGCCGATCAGGCCGAGGCTTCTATGGCCAACCTGCTTGCTTTGATAAATGAGCGACTCCCAACAAGAGCAGCGGGGGAAGAAAGAGCCAATCCTGAGCCTGAAGTTCCTCACCCCGAAGCGGCTATTCTTAATCTAAAAATTGGCTGCTCTAATTGCCAAGATGGCTAAACTCAAGGAGGTTGTTTCCAAGTCCGTAAAGATTGGTGCTGGTTGTTTGGACATGGACCGAATTTGCCTTTTTCCATATGCCAAACTACTTGAAAGGTTTAAGATGTCAGATTTCACTAAGTTCGATGGGATTGGAGACCCAAAAACTCATATGTTGGGTTACCACGGTGCTATAAAGCTGTTGGTAGTCGAAGAAGACACAATGGCTTAGATGTTTCCGCAAACACTCTCCGGCCCAGCTTTTCAGTTGTTTCTGTCTCTCGATGTTTCCAAAAGAAGAACTTGGGAGGATATTGGGGCAGCCTTTGTCACTCAGTATAACTACAACTCTCAACTCAAGATGACTACCTGAGAGTTGGAGTCCACCAAAATGAATGCAAATGAGACCTTTGCTGACTTTATCAAAAGGTGGAGGAGCAAGGCCGCCCTAATGACTGATCGCCCGAGTGAAAGGGATCAGATTCGCATCATCTATCGCAACTTGCAGCCCGACTATGCCAAGAATCTTGTGTTGGTTCAACCAGCCAATTTCGAGACTTTCTTTGAGTCTAGTTTGGCCATCGAAGAAGCATTGCAAACTGGGGTTCTGCCATGGAGTGACACCTCTTCTACCTCAATTCAAAAGGCTAAGCCTTGTGCTTATACAAGAAGTAGCACCGCTTTGTTTGGTAGCAACAACTATGCAATGTGGTCTCTAGTGGAAACAATGCCAAACTCCAACCGTACCGTGGATGTTAACCAAGTCCAAGCCCCATAGAAAAACCGAAATTGAACCCAACCCCAAAACTTTGCCATCTTTGAGGCACCTCTTTTCTCGGTGATGGAAAAGTTAGTCAAATCCAACCATCTCAGGCCCTTGACTCCGACCCCTCTTCCTCAAAATCCACCTTTTAGCCATAACCCCAACGCTTTCTGCGCCTTTCACCAAATGCCCGGTCATCTCACTTATTCTTGTTATCGCCTTCGTCATGCGATTCAAGACTTGATAGACGATGGCACTGTCAAACCCCACCTCCCGCAAAGTCAAATGTCATCTCCAATTTCATGCCCAAACACAACCCTAAACTACAAATTAGCCAGATATCCCTAAGCTCCACCATATTCAACCCTACCCACTATATCGTCCTAGAAAACCACCCTAATCCTATTGTAACCATCCCGTCTGAGCCGAACATCAACAAGATGGCAGCAGGTTGGGCCATAGAAGACAAGGCTGATGAATGAAGGAGCTCTCCGAGGACTGGATTGAGTAGTACAATATGGGTTTCCCTGTATACCCTCGTGTTAATCAAGTGTGGTTAGACTAGTGGGAAGACGAATGGAATGTGGCATAAGTAGATCCTTTTGATGGCCTTTCTCTGTTCATGCTCTACCATTAACTTGAACTTGTCCATCCTGAGGAAGAAGCCGAGGAATGCATATGGGATCCACAGCCCGATGCCGATCAGATGGTATTTGGTCTTAATCCTTACTTAGACCCAAACAATGTCGATGAGAAGTATTGGAGTTACTATGGAAAAGGGGAGTTTATTCCCGATGTACGTCGCCCACTTGGAGCTATGCTCCCTCTAGTAAACTCAAACTCAAGTGCTGTCGATGATCGTATTCGCGAGTTTGACCCTTCTCTCAACATTGTCTCTGTTGAACAGCCACATCCTATTGTTATCGCTCCCGGTGATGACTGTAGCATCATGGTTGTACCGGGTGCACCCCCCGATGATTTTTAGGAGGTTGACGAGATTATCGACATCGGTAAAACTTCACCACCTGCTAATCTCTGGGATGTTGATACGGTTGTTGACGTTACTGTCGACGACGAGGTCTAGGCTGTCAACTCGGCTTTGGTGGATGGAAGTCTTTGGGATGTCCCGTTTGTTACCAGCCTAGGAATACCTTTCGAGGATGCTACTGCTCAAGACCCTACTTTTTGGGAGTATTGGTTATGGAAGATCTGGCAAAGGACTTAGCTCTAGGGCAGGTTAAGTCACCAACGGTAGCTTCAGTCGACAAGGGAAAGCGCAAGCTGGGGGAAGTTCCTACAGACCTCTGGGACAAGGTTGAAGATATTAGAGGTGTGCTGTCACTATGGGATGTTGCCAATGTTACAAGGAGTGGCCGAGTCTTCCAACATGCTAACCTCCAAGCTGGAAGCTCGTCCAATCTTCCTATTCAAAGGCCCAATGTTCTTGTTGCTCAGAGGAATGCTCCTATTGCCATTCCTATAGTTCCAAGTGGTGTTCCAGAGGCCGATATTATTCAAAAGTAGCTTGAGCAGATCCCCGGTGCAATCTCTGTTTGGGGATTAATCTGTTCCTTTCGAGAACATCGTGAGAGGCTATATTTGACTCTCGCTCATCTCAAGGTGCCTTCCGATATTACTCCCGTGGCTATGATTGCCTTCATACTGCCACTTATATCAAAGCACTCTGTACTTTCATCAAGAAGGATCTCCTTATCAATGGAATTGCGCACAACCACCCGCTACACATAACAGTTAAATGTAGATGACATTGGGTGCCGACTGTCCTCATTGATAATGGCTCTGCAATCAATGTCTGCCCATTGAGGGTTGCTTACCGCTTGGGTCTCACCAAGAAGGATCTCGTGCCATCTAACTTGGCAGTCAAGGCCTATGATAGCACACACTGTGTGGTAGAGGGGACACTAATGCTCAAGCTTGACGTTGATGGTTTTGAGATGGATGTCGAATTTCATGTTGTTGATATCCCTGCTATCTTCAACCTGCTACTGGGCAGGCCTTGGCTTCACAGGGCGGACATCATGGCTCTGCCCTTTACTCTTCACCAGAAGGTCATGCTGGGGCTCACTTCTGGGATGTTGACAATCTACAGGGACTCTGGTATCCGTCCGCACACCGAAGATGGAACATCGATCTTGGGAATTCTACACGGGGAGGAGGATGCTGACTTTGGGGGTTTCTCCTTTGACACGTCTGGTTCAGTCCTTACCATTTCCATGGATGACTTCATCATCAGCTCAGCCGTCCTTGACATAATGAGGACGATGTCTTAGATGCCTGGTTTGGGACTAGGGATCAACCAGCAAGGGATCGCTGAATTTCCTTCCTTTCCTTTCAATGATAGCCATTTTGGTTTGGGGTATGTTGCCCCTGCCAAAAATGCTAAAAAGGGGAAAGGTACAAGAAAGCCTCGAACCCTTCAAGGTAACGTTGATAGTTACTTTGTATGTGAAGGAGGAGGCACTGCATATGTGGGACACGCTGAGCCATTTTGGGATCTAAAATCTCGTACCTGGGTGCCTGGTTTTGAGGTCTTCACTACTGACACCTGGTCTGATAGCGCGGAGGAGCTAGCTAAGGAAGAATTCAAGAAGAAGTTGGCTCAAATCAAGGAGAAGACTAACTAGCTGAGGACGTTCGATCAAGGGAGCTTAGAGTTGCTGTACTCCCAAGTGGGTTTGGTTGAAGATACTGAGGAGGCTGAAGTGCTGATGCTTAGGCTCGATACTCTCAAAGATCCTACCTCTCTCATTGTGGAGGCTAAGGGTAGTATTAAAAACTGCATCTTCACACCACGTTTAACTTGCATTAACGATACATCTGAATCTGACACAGAGTCGGTTGAGTCTAAGTCTAACTCAGAGTTGGAGTTTGTGCCTCTTGGCCTTCCACGTCGTAGCTTTTACTCGGAGTTTGAGTCAACTGCACTTGGTAACCTTCAAGGGTTTTATGAAATGCATGATCCTACCTCCGAGTACTTTGCTAACTTTGATATAAATTGTGTTGACCCTGATGATGAAGGAACAGATTTTGACGGGAACATCCCTGCTGAATTGCGTTCCATCATCGAAAAGAAAGACGAAAGGCATGCTCAGCCTCTAAAAGAAGAAGTAATTTCTATAAATTTGAAAGACAAGGATGACCCCCATATGATGTAAATAGGTTCAACGCTATCCCCGGAGGATCGTGACGCATTGGTCGCCCTAGTAAAGGAGTTCTTTGAGGTTTTTGCATGGTCTCAGAAGGATATGCTTGGCATCGATCCTGAGATAGTGGAGCATCGGATTCCTTTTCTACCTAGAGCTAAGCCGGTCAAGCCGAAACTTCGTAGAATGAGGCCAGACTGGGTATAGAAGATCAAGGAAGAAGCCACCAAGTAGATTGACCCGAGATTTTTGATGGTCGCAGAGTACCCTAAATGGGTCGTCAATATTGTGCCTATTCTAAAGAAGGATGGGAAAATTCGTGTCTGCGTCGATTTTAGGGACTTGAACAAAGCAAGCCGCAAAGACAATTTTCCCTTGCCACACATCGTTGTGCTTGTGGACAATACGGCGGGGCATGCTTTGCTTTCGTTTGTCAATGGTTTCTCGGGTTGCAACCAAATTCTCATGGCGCCAAAGGACTGGGAGAAGACAACGTTTGTCACTGAATGGAGTACCTACTGCTATGTGGTTATGCCGTTTGGGCTAAAGATGCTAGTTGCACTTTTCAATGGGCCAAAACAACTTTGTTGCATGACCTAATCCATAAGATAGTTCAAGTCTATGTGCGACATGATTGTTAAGGCAAAGGAATGGAAGGATTTCATTCCAGCACTTAGGCAATTCTTCGAAAGGCTTCTCAAGTACAGAGTGCGTCTCAACCCGGAGAAGTGCACATTTGGCGTCACGGCAGGCAAAATGTAGGGATTCCTGATCACAGCAAAAGGGATTGAGGTAGATCTATCCAAAATCAAGGCGATTCTCGAGATGAACCCACCATAGTCTGAAAAGGGAGTGCGAAGCTTTTAAGGAAAGATTCAATTGATAAGCAAATTCATCGCAAAGTTGATTTTAACTTGCGAGCTAATATTTCGTCTACTCAAAAAGGATGTCCTGTTAGAATGGACAAACAAGTACCAAGCTACTTTTGAGTCAATTCAGAGGTACCTGTAGGGAGGTATTTCCGAACAGATACAATTAGCAATCGAACAGATAGTATAAAAGAGCACATGGTAAATATGACAGGACATACCGCTAGGTAGCGTGGTGAACGGCGATGAGGATCGGTGACGTAAGGGGTCATTGGTCCAGGCAGTCTGTTCGGCAGATAAAGAGAAAAGACATGTGAAGTCATTTGTCCAAAATATAATGATAAGAAGCAGTTGCATGTGAGGTCATTGGTCCAGATGGACTGTTCGGCAATGAGATGGCCGAATAGGGTAAAGAACTATTGAGGAAGCAGCCTTAAATGCTAAGGTGGCAGGAACGCTTTAGAAGGTTCCAAAGCAATGTTATCCTGTAAAGAATGAGATCCTGAGTATGTACGATCTAGGAAAGACACCCAACGTGAATGGGATGTTCGGCCAGTTATGAAAAAGAGTCTTGAAAAGACTAAAGTAAAGAATTGATAAGGGAACAAGTATCCAAGATATCCAGGGTTCCTATACGTGATAGGAATCCTAGGGCAATAGGGATGCTTAAGCAGCAAGCATACGTATGCCTATATAAACAAAGTTAACCTAGAGGTAAAAGGTACGCATTAGACAAAGAATTGCATTTGTTCTTTACTTTCCTATTGATAATTAGGGTTTATTGCTAGTATGTGATACTAATTTGGGCATCGAAGGGCCTTTGCCAAGAGAGGCAAAGCTGCGCTCACCCTTTGTCTGTTTTGCAGATCAGGGTTCCGACGACGAACTAGGGTTCCAGTGAAGAGCACGAGTAAGCCGTTGCAATCCAGAGTGATTCGAAGCATCAAAGCATTAGCTGTTTTCATCCCCCTACAATTGGCGCCATTTGTGGGAAGGAACAAATTCCCTGAAAAACAACCATGATGGAAGAAGATCCAGTCACGCCGTTTAATCTGAAGGACCAGTTGGGTGGGGGAGGAGATAAATCCCCATTAGATGCTCCGAAAAAGCCCACTGGTAGACATGGCAGGAAAACGACAAGCAGAGATGACCCTCTGATATCCCAGATAACTCCAAAGACAAAAGGGGCAGGATGACTACAAGTTCCATGAGAAGGAGCAAATCCCATCGAAGAGAGGAATCAGTTGAATACTCCAGTAGTATACATAATAGTGAAGATGTCCTCGATAAAAAGAGGAAGGAAATCGATGAGTTTGCTTGATTAATTAAGAGACGGGAGCACGAATTCTGCGAGATAGAAAGGATTCGAAAGCATCATGAGGACTCCGAACTTTCACGAAGAAAGTCAAAGGGAGGTATGCCATGGTGGACTATGAGAAGCCTCCTTCACGAAGAAGAAGAAGCAGAAGCAGGAGTCCTATTCCAAGACGGAGGAGAGCTTTTTCACGAAAAAGGAAGAGCGAAAGTCCATACCAAAGTCCAATTAGGCAGAGGGCTACTTCGCGAAAAGGAAGAAGCAGAAGCCGAAGCTCCACCCCTGAGGAAGAAAGGACCAAAAAACACCACAGAGATAGGTACGAGAGACCTGATATCGATTGAGCCAAGAATGTGGCTCACAAAATGAAGGAACATGAGGACGGAACAGTGACTGCACGAGAAGCAGCACGAAAGGCCCTAAGTAACATAGCAGCTTCCCCCTTTGCAAGGAGGCTACAAGAGGCTAGGCTGCCGAGCAGAGTGAAGCATGGTACGTTCATACTTTATGAAAAAAATGTGGACCCCGTGGCTCACATACAGCACTACTAGCAGGCCATGTTTATGCATGATGGAGATGATGCCATTATGTGCAAGATGTTCCCTTCAAGTTTGGGGAAGGTGGCTCTATCTTGGTTCCACAAACTGGGCCCACGCTCCATCCGAGGATGGAGGCAGTTGGCCGAAGAATTCACTGCTCGATTCTTGACAAGCAGGAGAGCCCCAAAGTTGTTTGAAAGTCCTTCCACAATGAAGCAGGCAGAATGTGAGCCGATCAGGGATTACGCAAAGAAGTACTGGGAGACTTTCAACGAGATTGAAAGTTGCAGAGAGGAATAAGCGATTGCTACCTTCAAGACTGGCTTGCCTATTCGGGGAGAGCTACGCCATTCATTGAATATGCATCCGGTAGCAACGTTGGCTAAACTGATGGAACGAATAGAGCAACACACCAGGATGGAGGATGACATACTCCAAGAGGATGGCAAGATCGGAGCCGAACAGCCAAATGCACCAGTTAAAAAGGTGGATAAGACTGAATCCAAGACTTACAGGGAGAGGAAAGAATACGGGCAGGCAAAGAAAGAGCCGTACAAAGATAAGCAAGCTCCAGACCCCAAGTCTTTCTTTTCGATAAACACGGTTTGGAAGGAACCCATTTATAGGATTCTTTATCAAATAAAGAATCAGCCTTACTTCAAGTGGCCTCCAAGTCTAAGTGGAAATAAAGATGCAAAACGTGCTACGAATCAACATTGCAGCTATCACAAGGACTGGGGCCACATGACTGAGGATTGTGAGATGTATAAGAGGCACCTTGATTATCTGGTCTCTCGTGGCTACCTCAAAGAATTTATCCATTAGGATCCAAAAGATAAAGGGAACGCCTTGGAGATGGATTACGAACAGAATCCTAAGGGGATAATCTATATGATACATGGATTAGCCACGCCTTGTACGAGAAACGAGGTTAGGTTACTCCAGAGGCAAATTAAGCACGACCAGCATGTTATGCGGTTAGGAAATAAAAGAGGCCAAGAAAACGACATATGCAACGACTGCATAGTTTTTACAGACGAAGATTTGGGAGAAGTTCAAATGCCCCACAATGACGCTTTGGTCATAACCCTATGAATTGGGGAATTTGACATTGAGAGAATCCTGGTGGATTCAGGGAGTTGTACAGAAGTATTGTAGTATGATGCGTTAAAGAAGTTGGTTCTGGCCCAGAAAGACTTGGAGCAATCCACAACACCCTTGGTTGGGTTTGGTGTAGGTACCGTCTGGCCCCTTAGGAAAATAACGTTGCCTGTTCGGGCTGGATCAGTGGTATTAAGGACAAACTTTCTAGTTGTAGATGTTTCTTCTTCCTATAACACGATTATAGGAAGGACCTGGCTGCACAAGACGAGAGCTGTTTCCTCAACTTATCACCAGAAGGTGAAGTTCCCAGGACCTAATGGGGTTCAAAAAATTAGACAATCAAAAAGTGGCCCAACAGTGTTTGATTTCCATCATTAAAAGAGTCCCAAAGGCCCATCATGTTCATACGTTAGAAGTACCAGATCAACCGACTATCGAGGATGTCGGAAGAAGCCCAGTAGAAAAAGTGGTTGAAGGCCTGAAGAAAATATAGATCAATGAGACTAATCCTGAAAGGTATTTTTTAATTGGGGAAACATTGCCAGCAGATGAAGAGGCCGAATTGGTAAGCTTCTTAAAGGAACATATTGATGTATTTGCCTGGGTACTAGAAGAGATGCCCGGAGTAGATGCAGATGTGATCTGCCACCACTTGAACGTTGATCCACAACATAAGCCAATCATTCAAAAAAAAAGAAGGGCAGCTGTACAGCATGTTGATGCTGTAATTGAGGAGGTAGATCGTTTGTTGGAAGCCAAAGCAATACGGGAAGTTTATTACCCAGAGTGATTATCCAATACTATGGTTGTAAAAAAGAAGAATGGGAAGTGGCGTGTCTGTGTAGATTTCACAGACCTAAACAAGGCATGTCCAAAAGATAGTTTCCCTCTTCCAAGGATAGACCAGTTGGTTGACGCAACTACTGGATACGAACGAATGAGTTTCCTCAACGCATATCAAGGATATCATCAGATTGCTATGTTTGGGCCTGATCAGGAGAAGACTTCCTTCATTACACCACGAAGGTTGTATTGTTATAGTGTCATGCCCTTTAGGCTAAGGAATGTAGGGGCAACATATCAAAGACTCGCAACCATCATGTTCAAAAGGCTCCTAGGCAAAACCATGGAGGTTTACATTGATGATATGGTGGTGAAAAGTGAAGCCAGACAGGGACACATAGCGGATTTGAAAGAGGCTTTTTGGAATCCTGAGGAAATACAAACTGAAGCTCAACACTTTGAAGTGTGCGTTTGGAGTTGGTTCTGGGAAGTTTCTAGGCCACCTAGTGACCATGAGAGGGATAGAGGCCAATCCTGATCAAATTGCAACCTTGCAAAGGCTACAAAGTCCGAAAACTACAAAGGAAGTCTAGAGGTTGACTGGAATGGCTGCAGCACTTAATAGATTTATCAGCAGATCAAGTGATAAGTACAGACCATTTTTTTCAGTTATTGAAAAAGAGGGAAGGATTAGAATGGGGAGCACAGAGTGAGCAAGCCTTCCAAGACCTGAAGAAGTATTTGGCTGAGGCTCCACTTTTGTCAACTCCACAGCCAGATGAGTCTTTAGTTTTGTATTTGGCTGTTTTTGAACATGCTGTAAGTGCAGTCCTGTTAAGGAATATGGGATCCAAGCAAATCCTTGTCTACTATGTTAACAAAACATTACTGGACGCAGAAACAAGATATTTGCCCCTGGAGAAGCTTGTCCTGGCATTAAGGATAGCCACAAGGAAGTTGCCACATTTTTTCCAAAGCCACAAGGTTGTGGTTTATACCGAGTTCCCGTTGAAATCACTACGAAAAGTAGACTTCTTGGGAAGAATCTCAACATGGTCCGTCAAGTTAAGCCAATATGACATTGATTATTAGCCACGCGCAACAATTAAAGGCCAAGTGTTGACAGATTTTGTGGTGGAGTTTTCACTTGCAATAGCACCCCTGCCTCCTATGAGAAAGGAGTAGGTGACTGGGACACCAGCCTTGGAGAACAGAGTCTTAGCCGAACAAGATCCCATGGAATGGAAGTTATTTGTTAACGGATTAGCATGTAATACTGGTTCAGGAATTGGGGTTGTACTTTTTCCTTCTGAAGGAGTAATGATTGAACTATCTGCTCGGCTTGGTTTCAGTGCATCAAATAACGTGGCAGAATACGAGGCACTCTTAGCTGGATTGAGGAGTGTAAGAACATTGAAAGTAAAACGAGTCATGATGTATTGTGATTCACAGCTTGTGGTTAATCAACTGTCCGCGGAGTATGAAGCCCGAAATGAGAGGATGGCGGCATATGTGCAGGCAGCCAAGGATCTGCTTGATACCTTCAAAAGGGTATACATTGAGCAGATAAGTTCTGGACAGAATGTTCACGCAGATTCACTAGCCTTGCTGGCTGCAGTCGTACCAACTGAGTTGAAAAGGAAAATAGAGGTGGAGTATCTAACTGAGCCGAGCATTGGGAGGAGTGTGGAGTTGGTTGAACCAAGGACCAAGCTGGATGGACCCGATTGTGGAGTTTTTACGAGATGAAATACTCCCTTCTAATAAGAAAAGGGCTCACAAATAAAGACCAAATCTGCTAGGTTTTGGCTGTCACCAGAGGGTAAGTATACAGAAAATCCTTCATAGGTCCATATTTACTTTGTGTGCACCCCAAGATGGTGCAGAAATTCCTCCACGAGATCCACGAGGGGACATGTGGGAGTCATGCTGGAGGCAGGTCCATTGCCCACCGAGCAATTACCCAAGGCTATTGGTGGCCATATATGCAGGAAGATGCCAAAGTATATGTAAAAATTTGTGAAAAGTGTCAGAAATTCTCACCATTGATTTGAACACCAGCAGAAGATTTGGTGCTATTGATGAGTCCTTGGCCATTTGCTCAATGGGGAATGGACATCGTGGGTCCACTCCACAAAGCAACTGGCAACAGGAAGTTTCTGTTGGTAGCGACGGATTATTTCACCAAGTAGATTGAGGCAAAGCCGTTGGCTAAAATCACTAAACCTATGATAGAAAGGTTCATGTGGAAGAGTATTATTACTCGATTTGGGGTCCCTTATTCATTGATTACTGACAATGGGTCCCAGTTTCAAAAGAAATTCAAAACTTTTTGTGCCCAGTATGGAATACGAAATTATTACTCAACCCCAGCCTACCTTCAAAGCAACGGGCAGGCAGAAGTGTCCAACAAAACCATCCTTGACGGGATCAAGAAGAGGTTGGACAAAGCAAAAGGAAAGTGGCCTGATGAGTTACCACTGGTATTGTGGGTACACTGTACAACACCTAGGAGGTCTACAGGAGAGACCCCCTATTCCTTGGCATATGGAACAGAGGCAGTAATACCCCTAGAAGTTGGTCTTCCAACCAACAGGACTGCATTGTGTGCGAATTACGAATAAAATTTCCTTATTTCTTATTTTTATTGATTCGTTGCAAGGGGTACGAATAACGCCCCCTTAAGTTCAAGCTTATGAATAAAGTCACTTCTTTGCAGTATATCAAGTTTTTTGAAATATGAAATATGGAATTCGGCATTATTTTCCTTTTTGATATTGGGGAGCAGGGACTGGGCACGAAATACCTGAGTTGCGTGCGACTAAACGCTATGATTTTTCGATTAAGTACGAGAAACTTAGATTTGTTTAAAGAGAAATTTAGACTGAGTATGAGAAACTTTTGCTAAGTACGAGAACACTTAAATTCTTTCTAAATTTGAAAGACTTAGAAGCATACGACCAAATGTTTCGGTGGGCATCACTGGTTTCGATTAACTATGAGAAACTTAGATTTGTTTCAAAAAGAGAAATTTAGACTCAGTATGAGAAACTTTTGCTAAGTACGAGAACACTTAAGCTTTTGTCTAAAGTACGAAAATACTTAACCCTTGTCTAAAGTATAAAACATGGCAGGCATACGAAGTTAGAGATATTTCAGCATGCTGCCAAGTATAAAGACACTTGGGTGTACACATGACAAGTATGCCTAAAAGCATGAAATGCTTGGATACTTGTATACATTCGAATACGTGCATATTCACCAAATTGCACTCCACGGCAAAAAATTAAAAGAAGAAAGGCTGAAGTACGAGAAACTCAAAATCAGACTAAGTACAAAATACTTAGATATGCATACAAACATATGCATAAATTGCTAAAGTACGACAGATACTTACGGTAAAAGTTTATGGCCACAAAGGACCGAGCAAAGTTAAAAGGCCATGAAAGGCCACCGAAACGTAATTTACGGCACGAGGGGCCGAATACCTGTATTATCTAAACAATATGAAAATACTGATACCACGCAGGGCTGAAATACTACAGTCACACAGGACCAACCAAATTGTTTGAATTCAAGAACACAAAACTAGATACATACCTACCAAATCAATCCAGCTTCTGGATCTTTAGAGGAATGTCAGTCGCAACCTCCATGTTAGAGACACCACAACCACCACTAGCATTCTCCTCTGGATTAACAGTCTCATTAATAACCTCCCTGGTAGGTGGACGTTCAAGTAGAACATCTTGGGTTTCCGTTTGGATGTTCTCATTAGCATCAGCAAATTCTTCGATCTGCTGCTCGATGTCCTCTTCAGGTTGCTCCTCGGAAGTATGAGATAGCTGGAGGCAACTGCTGGGCAGGTCATTCTCTACCCATAGGGGAGAATCGTCAGTAACACTGACTTTTGTAAGGCAAGCCTCCCAGCATGCAGTCCAGATTCGATCTTGGATACCTGGCATTTGTTCGACATAGCTGGAGGTCGCAGCGTCAAACCCTTTTTGGTATCCATCTTCATAGGCTGCCTTCTTGGTACTATCGATTTCAGACAGTGCTTGGCTGAGACTCTCCTTAGTAGTTTCAAGCTTTGTCTTGGTTCCTTCAGCTTCCAGTTTTGCCTTATCTCTCTCTCTCTCTCTCTCTCTCTCTCTCTCTCTCTCTCTCTCTGTGCAGCCTTGCTATTGTTTGAAGCTGCCTAGTGTTATTCCGCAAAAGCCGGTTCCTTTCAGGCTCAATTTCTTGAAACTTCTGGCCGAGCGTGACCATTTTTTGTCTAAACTGGGAATATCCAAGTATAAAGAAAAATGTTACGATTAAACACAAGGGAAATTTAGAGCTTGGTTAAAGTAATGAGAATACTTTACCTTAATTCCACTAACAAGGCCAATTGATATCAGCCGATCAGGTGAGGATGTGCCTTTTTTAGCATATCGACAGGTAACAGAAGGCCTTGAGCAAGGGCCAGTGCAGTCTCCGAAGAGCTGGTATTGTCCCCAACGTTCACCGGCCGGTCACCTTTGATCAATTGTGGGGTCCAGTGTCGAGATGAGGCCTAAGTACCCGATGTAAGAACCTGCTCAGTAGACCTAGTAGCTCGGGCTGAGGCATCCCCAGTATCTTGATTCCTAGGACGTTTGTCCCGATGGGCATCAGTAGCCTCAAGGGAACTGTCATGTTCCTGAGGGGAGGAGGAGGATCGAGTTAAAGACCCCCTAATGCAACAAGTTGGCAAGGGGGTGTGACCAGTTGATGCCACCCTACCAGAGGCACCATGTCCCAATGAAGAGACAGTGAGCAGGGAGCTGAGGTTTAGTGGTTGTCGAGCCATGGTACCAGAGTTTGGAGGAGATGGAGTGTAGTTAGAAGAAGATGGTTGGCTAGTATCACTGATGGGAGCTGGCTATTCAGGTTGTTGCTGAGGAATGATCTGTTTTTGTGAAGACCTTTTGAGCACCACACGTGGCAGTGGGATGCGTTCAGAAATTGGAAATTCACCTGGCTGACCAGCGATTGTGACTCCAGCGTTAGATCTTGAGCTCCTTGGCTGGGGAGCAGTCAAAGTTGAGGCACCGCTGGTACTCGGGTTGGCTAGCCTTCTGTCAATAAACCCTTTGTAAGTAGGGTCATAGTCCAATAAGATGTTCGCGTCATGACCCCGACCAGCCGTCAACGTTCCAGGTTCCCCTGTGTACCTGAGAATGCTATTGATTTCAGCTGTTTGGACGTAGCTGGGCTCACATCTTGGATGCTTATTAGCGTTGTCCGCTACAAATTAAACACAAATCACGAATCAGAAACATATAGAAATCATGAGAAAACAGTAAACAACAATTATGAAGTAAATTATGAGCATACGTGGGTAGCCCCATATATGGGGGAAATGGAAGCCCACCACTTGACCATCCTCCCTTGTTGGCTTGAAACCTCTAATGATGAAGAGGAAGTCAATCTCATGATCATGAGCAGAATCTGATAGGTTTAGCACGAAACACTTTTCTGTCTTCCTAACTTTGAAGTAATAAGTGTTGTACTCTGGATTTAACACTATGCGATACCACCATTGGATATCCCAAATTCCTAATTGGGTCCCTAATATTCTGTTTAGAGCTAGAACACCCAGTACGAGTAGAAAGAAATTGGTAGACACTTGCATGGGTGTAAGTCGATACTAGTTTAGAATGTGACGAAGTAATGGATCAAGGGGGAAACGAACTCCACCCTCGACAATGGTTATGATGGGGATACACATTCTATCCCACGAACCACCATCCCTATTTGCACCTACGGGAGCGAGCTCGAGCCCTACATTATCAAGAATGCTATAATCAGCCCTAAAGGCCGTCATGGCAGCAAGAGTTTTGCAGAGCTTTCTAAACTTACTGGGTTTGGGGGCATTTTCATTTTCATTTGCCATGAGTACTGTGGAAACTCCGAAATAGAACACAATCTGAAAATAGGTACGACTGAAATCCCAAAAGCAACAAAGAATCTGAGAACGAGATCTCAGATTGAAATACGAAAAACGAGAAGCAATGAAAGGGCTTACGATGTGGATTATGGCGATTTCTGAGGCTCTAGAAGAAATTTGCAGATGGCGGCGATGGTGGTTGAAAATTTCGTCTAGTTTTCTAGAAAGAGAAAATGAGGATTTGAGTTTTTGGTGGAAAAACCCAAAAACCCCTTTTCTGAGAGTATAAGAGAAGGAGACGGAGACGAAACGTCTCCTCTCACGCCATTTCATGAAAAGTAACGGAAAGCAGACGCTTTTGACGCTATTCATTTGGAACGCCAGATAACATTAAATATTATGGTACGAGATACGCCATGTAGGAGGCGTTTTTCTCGAAGAGGTATAAAGATTAAGGCGCCAAAAACCATCAATGGGTACGAATATCATGTCTGTACGAGGCCTCAAGAAGTTCGACTCAAAGATCTAATTGTAGCTTTACCAGTTGACCTCGGACAATGTCAATAGACAAAGCTGGGGAGCAATTGTAGGGAGGTATTCCTGAACAGATACAATTAGCAGCCGAACAGATAGTATAAAAGAGCACATGGTAAATATGACAGGACATACCGCTAGGTAGTGCGGTGAACGGCGATGAGGACCAGTGACATAAAGGGTCATTGGTCCAGGCAGTCTGTTCGGCATATAAAGACAAAAGACATGTGAAGTCATTTGTCCAAAATATAATGATAAGGACCAGTTGCATGTGAGGTCATTAGTCCAGATGGACTGTTCGGCAATGAGATGGCCAAACAGGGTAAAGAACTATTGAGGAAGCAGCCTTAAATGCTAAGGCGGCAGGAATGCTTTAGAATGTTCTAGAGTGGTGTTATCCTATAAAGAATGAGATCCTGAATATGTAGTATCTAGGAAAGACACGCAACGTGAATGGGATGGTCGGCCAGTTATGGAAAAGAGTCCTGAAAAGACTAAGGTAAAAAACTGATAAGGGAACAAGTATCCAAGATATCCTGGGTTCCTATACGTGATAGGAATCCTAGGGCAAAAGGGATGCTTGAGTAGCAAGCATACGTATGCCTACATAAATGAAGTTAACCTAAAGGTAAAAGGTACGCATTAGACAGAGAATTGCACTTGTTCTTTACTTTCTTACGGATAATTAGGGTTTATTACTAGTACGTGATACTAATTTAGGCATCGGAGGGCCTTTGCCATGAGAGGCAAAGGTGCGCTCACCCCTTGTCTATTTTGCAGATTAAGGTTCCGACGATGAACTAGGGTTCCGGTGAAGAGGCACGAGTAAGCCGTTGCAATCCAGAGTGATTCGAAGCATCAGCTGTTTTCATCCCCCTATAGTACCTACAGAATCTGCTGGTATTAATGTCTCCTACACTGGGATAGCCTTTAATCTTGTACTTGTTTGTCACCCCGTCGGCTATGGGATGTTTGCTAGCTCATGAGGGAGATGCTGAAGTCGAGAAAGCTATCTACTATCTGAGCTAGAAGATGGTGGGATGTGAGGAGCGCTATACACCTTTGGAAAAGATGTGTTAGACACTGGTTTGGGCCTCCAAAAAGCTGAGGCACTCCATGTTGGCTTATACGGTGAGACTCATTTCTCAGATGGATCCTTTTAAGTATTTATTCGAGAAACCTGCCTTTACTCATAAGCTGGCGCGTTGGTTGCTTTTGCTGGCGGAGTTTGATCTCCAATACATCACAAGGAAATTTATGAAGGGACGTGCCGTGGTAGAATTCTTGGCTGATTACATGATTGATGAACCAGAGGACGTAGATTTCACCTTCCTTGACGAGGATGTGCTATTTGTGGTCGAAGAGGTTTGGACTCTCTACTTTGATGGAGCCGCTAACAAGAAAGGATTTGGGATTGGGGTATTGTTGATCACACCTGCTGGTGCTTATATTCTGCTTGCCTTCAAGCTAAACTTCGATGTCACAAATAATTAAGCTGAGTATGAAGCTTGTATTGTTGGTATGGAGGCTGCTATTGCACTTGGAGTTGAAAAGCTCGAGGTTATTGGAGATTTCAACCTAGTAGTCTCTCAAGCCAACGGGGACTGGAAGGTTCGGGAGGAGAAGCTGAAGCCTTATCACCACCACTTGGAAGAGCTGATTCCTCGTTCAATAAGGTGACCTTCACCTATATTCCACGATTGAAGAATCAGTTTGCTGATGCCTTGGCAACTTTAGCTTTAATGATCGACCTTTCGATAGGCGTCAAACTACGGTCAATCGTGATCGAACAAAGGGACTTGCCCGCATACGAGTATGTCAACGCCATCGATGATGGCTTAAACTGGTACCATGACATATGGAACTTTGTGGAGCGTGGGGAATTTACCGTTGAGGCCACTAGGAAGGATTGTGTCACGCCCTCGATTTTCAACATAAATAATAATCCTTTTCAATAATCGATCTTTGCATAATATAGAGAGAATACCCAAAAGAGAGTTCCCCAAAAAATCACTTACAAAACAATTCCCCGAGTTTAGAGATTTACAACATTGGCATTACGGCCCAAATTTCATAATTAGTCAAAGACGGTAAATTTAGAGGTTACATGATATCTAAAGTTAAAAGCGTTCAAATGAAATTTACAATTACATATTTTCATGAGGTCATAAAAAAGATGATAGAACCACTGCTCAATGATGGCTTTCAAAGAGGTGAAGTCAAACATGTACACCATGCACTCTGTGCCAAGATCCTTGGAATGCATCTGAAAATGATAGGTTGAGCTACACTAGCCCAGTAGAAATTTCTATACTCAAGCTATATGTAAATGCGATGAAACATGCAATAAGAGTGAATGGTTTCCAATAAATGGGCAAAAGATACAATGGAATATTACGAAGAACCGACAAACTACGGCTGTGGGATTCTATACGTCTTATAGCTATCCCTGACCATTCATACATCAAGCTAGAAGTAGCATTAAACACACATCAATCTAGATAACCAATGACAATTTCTCAAATGAATGCCACACTTAACTTCCTTATTTCTTACCATTCATCACCAAGCCTCCTTTCATAAAAACATCCCTTTTTGGTTGCCAAAATGGTTTTGAGAAAACTCTCGACCTTTACGGGTCAAGCTCTATTGATTCGAGTTTGAATAGCCGGAGTCCGTTGATTCTGCGCATGAATACCGGAAACCGTTGATTCGCTCAAGAATAGCCGGAGGATTTTTAATAAAATCCTTTTTCAAATAAAAGACAAGTTCCTTTCTTTTCAAACCCTTGGTAGAATCAATTGTTTATCTCTTTCTTTAATGGTCACCATCTCAAGCAGCAAACAGTTCAAGTAACAACATATACGTCTAACATCAACTTCAACATTCTTCATTTTATGAGAAATTCAACTGTGTTACCACCCCTTGCGTGAAAGTGAACTCTCTTTCTACCCAGGTTTCCGCCTTACCACACCTTGCATAACGGGCCCTCTAGAGTCCTCGCATTACCACACCTTGCGTTGCGGGACCCTCTATTCACGTTCTCAATTTACACACACATCATCAACCGATATACAAGCAGACAACTTTCCCTAGTTCACATTCTTTCATTTATCCTCACACAAGGCAATGCAAACGTTGTAGATATGTTACAATGTACGTTGACAAATACTCATGTGTACCATGTAATACAACTCATAAACATGTCATATCATACATTGATAAATACTTTATGTTCACATTATTTCTCTAAGTCTATCATGACATCCTTCGTCATGTACCAAATCCTCAGGTGACTCCACGACACACCAGCCGCTAGGTTCTAAACGAGAGTCTTATAGAACGAGTGCCAAAGGAACCTAGGGAGCTCAAATAAGACGAAGCACAAGGATACGAATCACAATTCTATCCATCAGATCACTAGGCAAGCTCATGTCTACCCATAACACTCACCACATTACCCCTTTACAGTCCACGACACTCCTATCAACCTTACTGTACATTCCTTACCCAACGACACTAATAAAATACTCTAAAGAGTGACAAGAGGCAAGATTGAACAAACACGAATAATCATATCCGAGACTAACTTAAACATGTTCTAATTATATAGGAAATCATATCATGGGACGAGAACAACCTTAGGAATAGCCTCAGACATTTGCAGATTGACATTCCTCTACTCAAATGATCATAACTTTCTGTATACTAATATTTTTTAAGGTGATTTTGGTGGCAATGAAAAGCTGACTTCAAGACCTTCGAATCAAAATAAAGTTTGCATGAAACGGAAATCGGACGAAGAAGTTATGGCTGTTTGAAATTGGGCTGAAACCTAGAAAGCAAGCAGAATTTCCAGAGAGGGGAGGGATCGATCCCTCCTCTCTTGGGGATCGATCCCCTAAGGGGAAAAATTCAGATTTTGAGCAAGGAATCAATCCCCCTTGCTTAGGGATCGATCTTTAGGCGATTTTGGGCGATATCTGCAAATTTTGACAGCTTTTCAAAGGAACGAATGGGGGACGATCAAGGCTCGATCCAAGCACGAAATCAACTCATAAACATATAAAGTGAGTAAGAAATCCCTACCTCAAGGTTAGAAGCTTCAAACATGAGATCATGAATGAGCCCTAGGTTTCAAAGCTTCGAAATCCTCCAAGAACGAGTTCTAACACAATTCCATGCAATTCCAAGGCTCAATTCACGTGAAGGAGACGGATTTAAGGTTAGACTTCATGGATTTCAATTGATTGATGAAGTTTTTGGGTGAGAGAATGAGAGAGAGTGAGAGAGCTGGAGAGAGAGAAGGAGAGCCGAGAGAGAGACGTGAGGAGGGAGAGATATTTTTGGGTTTCTATAATTCCCTACACACACATACCCCCTTATATACTTGTTCCAACACAAGCTACACTTACACTCCTTCTAATTTCAATTCCATCATACAAACCCCCAAATTAAATCAACTCCACAAATTTCAAATTAACCCCAATTTCACTTAAACTCCACAATCAATCATATTTTCCTCAATTTTCAATATCTTATAAACCCTTAAATATTTTTTAGAAATTACGGGTCTCTATAGATCGAATTGCTTTGCAAAGGTTAGTCGTCTAGTATATCATTTGTGGAGGGAAGTTGTATCGAAGGTCTCACTGTGGAATGCACAAGCTGTGTGTCAATGGCGCTGGGGCAACAAGGATAATGGAGGAGATTTATGAAGGAGTCTGCGGTCCTCACATGAGTGATGTCATGCTAGCTAGGAAGGTCCAAAGGGTAGTGCTACTACTGGTCTACTATGGAGTCTCAATGCATCGATTATGTACGGTCGTGTCACAAGTGTCAAATCCATGCCAACCTGCAGCATCTTCCTCCGTCTAGTTTGTATGGCATGACTTCGCCTTGGCCCTTCTCTGTTTGGGGCATTGACGTCATTGGAGAGGTTAGACCTTTCGCTTCAAATGGTCACAAGTTCATAGTAGTGGCGATAGACTACTTCATTAAGTGGGTAGAAGCAGAATCTTACAAGACCTTGACGACAGTTCAAGTTGCTCAATTCATTCGAAAGAACATCATTTATCGATACGGTGTCCCATAGGCATTTGTGTCAAACAATGAGACTCATTTCAAAGGCAGGGTTTTGGAACTTTTTGAGGAATTCAAGATTCAGATCTATCATTCCATTGTCTATTGTCCACAAACAAATGGAGCAGTCAAGGCCGCGAACAAGAACATTGAGGTGATTATTAAGAAAATCACTGAGTCTGCAAGGGATTGGCACGAGCAGCTGCCTCTATTACTTTGGTGGTACTGAACATCAATCTGAACTTCAACTGGTGCAACTCTTTATTCCCTAGTTTATGGGATGGAGGCAGTACTCCTCATCGATCTTGAAGTACCATCGCTGAGAGTTATGGCAGAATGTGGACTCACGGAATCTGAGTGGCTGAGTGGGAGGTTTGTCGAGGTTATGCTATTTGATGAGAGAAGGCTCTGTATCATGTATCATGTGCAAGGGCATCAAAGAAGAATAGCTCATGCATTCAACAAGAAAGTGAAGTCTTGGGATTTGGTAGAAGGGGACATGGTCACAAAGGAGATCCGGGCTCCAGTATTTGATCCTTGCGGGAAGTTCTGACCGAAACATTCTAGGCCTTACATTATCAAGACCATCCTATTTGGGGGTGCTGCTATGATCATCAACCTTGACGGCAACAAATTCAATACCTTGGTCAACTTGGATCAACTCAAGCGTTATTCTCCCTGAGAGATGCTCGTTGGACCGAAAACCACAAGGGTGGGCGATTCCAAGCAAAAATTAGAGCAGCTTGCTAGACTGAAACCTAAGGAGGCGGTCTAGGCAAAAATAAATAGGCAAAAAGTCGAAAGCTTGCTAGATCGAAAACCTGAAAAGGCGGTTCTAGGCAAAAGTTAGAGCATAAAAGGAGAGGTAAAATGCATGAGTGAACCTTGGCCTGAACTACGTGCTAACTTGATTCCTTGAAAAGGGATACGTAGGCAATCTCTCATCGAGATTCGGTCACAATCTTTCAATTTGATCCATGGTTGACATTTTGGCGCACATCAAAGGTCGAGAAAAGTCGAGAACAAGACAAGTTTCATTGAGAAATTCGAAGGGAGAAACCCTTCGTCTTTCAACTTTATTTCAAATTATTACTTATATTATCCAAGCTGAGCATAAAAGCCTAAAAACATCTTAGAAGCATGAAAAATAGAAAAAATGCTTGCGAGGCCTAACGGCTCACAGCTTATTCCAAGTACAGCAAAGTCAGCTTTGGAGTCAGTCGATATTTTGTCTTTCGCTTATCTCTGCTCGCAACCAACTTTTGTAGCAATTCATTAGCATTGGGCTAAGTTCTGGTCTTCTACTTTAATATCTCTGAGACCCCAGCGCCTTTGATATTCGCTGAGCGTGTGGGCATTGAAGTTTGGAAGACGAAAGTTCTCATTGCCAACACGGTTGTTCCCTTGGCAAATGCCTAGCTGGTGGAGGATGTGGCTGGGGATGTAGAAAGTGAAGTTGGTCAGTCTAGTGATCACCATCCTATCAAACCCATCAGAGTGTGTAGCCATCTCAATCAGATCCAACCAGGGACACCTCCAGACAATTTCGTCAGGTTGCATGTGCCTCAGAAATTCATACCATCCTTCCAAATCCATCCCAGGAAACCTCATCAATCTTTGATGAATCCTTTTTGGAAAGAGGTTTCAGCCTTCCTCTGGGGGTAGAGCAGTCCGACCTTGTCCGAAAGCCACAGCTACATGAGCGAAAAGACAAGTAAGAAACCAGAAAAGACTTAAGCGAGAAAACAAGTAAGGAACAAGGAGTAGCCTAAGCCAAATGTCGAGGTAAAACAAGAAAGTGTGAAAGCCAGGAAAAGGTGAGTTGAGTGAGTTTACCTGTAGGAGAAGTGGACTGCCACTAAACGTGTCCATTTGGCCAGTTGTAACGCCCGTTAATTTTGGGATTAGTGATTTATTCATATTTTGCCGTTTGGAAAAAAAAAAAACTAAAACAAAAAAGAAGAATGAACCAAGTTTTTATGGATGAGTATGAGAGATACGAGGTAGTGCATAGAGAGCAACTAACACAAGTTTGCCATGTAATCAGCTTGTAACTTGAACCTTATGGGAGTGCAAAAATAAAATAGAAAACAAAATGTTAGTGGTGTCGGCAAAGTATGTCTATATATGCATGACTATGTTGTACATATACAATTTAAAGGACTAGACAGAATGGAATGAAAGAACCAAACATTGAGTACGGTAGTTGCCGTAATCAAAGGAAATCCATGTCGAGGTTGAGTTCGTTTGAACTAAATATTGGGACTTTGTTCTTGGAGATAGAGTCATCCTGTTCTATGGTTTCGATCATACTTTGAGGTACCGGGTAGTACTGTGCAATACATTCCTAGCTAAATCTCTTTGCAAGGAGTGTTCTTTGATTCTCTCATATTTGTACTCATTTGATGTCTAAGCTTCTTGATTTAGTTATTGTCACTTCTTGTATCGTGACACAGAAAGTATTTGGCTGAAAGCCATGGATCAGATTGGTACATGTTTAAGCCCATTGGGTCACAAAGTTATGAAAGATGTACGATGGACTGCCCCACAGGGAACTAGAATGTTTATGGGGCCCATGTGCCCAATATAGAGTTTGACCTGGGTGGTACTTGGCATGTTATTGAGTTGAGCCGGGTATGAGGCTACAAATGAAAAACGTTCAGAATGATCTTACTTGATTTGCTATCCTCGATTATTGAGCATAATCATAATGCTAGCCATGTTTATTGTCCTCATTGTAGGGAGGTATTCCCGAACAAATAAGATTAGTCGCCGAACACGTGATGTGTTAGGGACACGTGGCAGACATGATAAGTTTGTTGCCGGGCAGTGAGATGAGCGGCGATCTGGGCCAGTGACATGTGAAGCCATTGGTCCAGACAGTCTGCTCGGCTGCTAAGGTCAAAAGACATGTGAAGTCATTTGACCAGATATAACAACGTGGACCAGTTGCATGTGAAGTCACTGGTCCAGGAGGACTGTTCGGTAAAGAGGAAGCCGAACAGTGGAAAACGTTGCCCTAAGTCGTGACGTGGCAAGAATGTTCCAGAATGGTAATGCTCCATAAAAGGATGAGATCCCGAGTATATAGAATCAAGGCAAGAAACCCAACGTGAGTGGGGTGTCCGGATAATTATGGGAAAGAGTCCCAAAAGGGCTGAGAGTCCTATAATGGTTAAGCTATTATACAGATAAGGGAACGAGAATCCATGAGATACTAGGTTTCCTATACGAGGTAGGAATCCTAGGGCAACAGGGATGCTTGGGCAGCAAGCATCCGTGAGCCTATAAATATAGGGTAAGCCTGGAGGTAAAAGGTACGCAATATTAAGCCATCTCTTATTGCTTTCCTACTGATAATTAGGGTTTAGACCAGTACGTGACACTAACTTAAGCATCGGAGGGCCTTTGCCACGAGAGGCAAAGGTGCGCTCACCCCTTGTCTGTTTTGCAGATTAGGGTTCCGACGAAGAACTAGGGTTCCGGTGTAGAGGCACGTGCAGCCGCTGCAAATTGGTGTTGTTCAGAACACTAATTGTTTTCATCCCCCTACACTCATATTGCATATACTACCCGGGCATTTACTATTTTTCAGGTGCAGAGCAAGTTAGTGGAGACCCAAGTTGGAGTATTTGAAGGATTAAGCAATATAGAGATTATTTAGAAAATCTGTATAATTTTTTGAGGTTTTTAGGCCCACCATGTATATTTATCTTGAGGACTTGTAATTATTGGAGATGTATTTGTTTTAAAGCAATGTAAAAATTCGGGTTGTCACACCAGTGCTTACCAGATCCAAGCCCAAAAGCGTCTCTTCAAGGACAAGGGGCACCACGTTCTTTCGAGTTCCCATCTGAGTAGCAACGCTCACCAAGAGAGGACTAACCCACCCATCGGTAGGAATCAGTAAGTAAATAGCCAACAAATAGATCACCAGGGCAAAACAAAGCTGGGCTTGCACAGCATCGCTACTTAAATCGCCGTTCAAATTGTATGTTTCGATCAAGTGAAAGATGTTGATTTGGCCACCTTCAAGCAAAGTATTGGGCAAGCCCCAAGAAATGTTGAGCGAAATCGCTAGTAGTGCTGGCATGCTCACTTGGTAAGGAGGAACAATGAGTGTCTAAGATGCAAAGCTCTAAAGGTAGGCTTGGAATTCTTCAATGATTGGACACATCTCGTCGTCACCAAAGCGGAACGTCAGGGTCCCAGAACCTAAGAGCAGCTCTTAGGAGCCCAAGACAAAGTGGCAGATGTCGAAGATATCAGAATGAGGCAAGACCATGTGATTGGAAGTTCAAACAATCGACGACTAAGAATTGTACCAAGGTTTGATCAAAGTGGGGAGCGAGTTCTCCATCAAGAGTACCAAGGATTTCTGAATATGGGAAGTAGGAATGTGATTTCAACATTTGCTCACACCTTCCATTTATAGGCAAAAACGTCAAAATAACAACCTCAATTCTCACGCCAGAGTTAAACCTTTGCCTTGGTGTCCCGCCACCTTTGCATGCAAGGAAACCCCACTTTGAGGATCAAAACTATGTGAAGGAGTGACAAGGCTATTCTTCTCTCAAAAGGAGACTTGTCAAACAAAGGCACTTGCAGCAAAGACTACCTGCGTTTGCTAGTTCGGTACCTGTGTGCACGTATCCATATGGCTCGCACACTGGTTTAAAACCTGCACGTGTGTGTCAAAAACAGCAAAGCACAATAGCAGTCAGCTACTACCTCCATAGTGTCACTTTTAATTCCAGAGCTTGTTTTACACTTTTGGCGATTCAAGCAAGTTATAAAGGGTATACAGGACTGTGTCGAAGCATTGGATCTGAAAAGTCTTGCTCAACGAAGATTTTGGACCCCCTACGGCCCATTTCAAGTTCAAATCAAGGTTCCAAGGACTCGAAATTTGTTCTAAGGGGTTTTTCCAAGTTTTGTTATACCATACACATCATATGAACCTAATGTGACTGTGCAGGGGTGTCGGTTTCAGTCCGGGACTTATATGTGTTGGCTTTTGCATCTTATGTCCTTTTTAGCGACATTTTTCTAGTTTTTCAGTATTTTTCTCGTATCGGGATGCTTTTCCCTATTTTTTTGATTTGTACAGGTCATTATACACCTATTTAACCTTACGCAAGTATCAGTTTCGCCCGTCTAGGGAAATTTCAAGTTTTGGCCTATTAATGCCCAAAATTTCATTATTTTCCATGTGTCTAAAAGTTCATGTTGTATCCTGAGACTTTTATTCCTTTTTCGTTCGAGCTAGGCAAGTCTATATGTGTACATGCGTCTATTTGTCGGCTCAAATCATTCGTCAATGCAAATTGGATATTAGTGGTTGGTTTATACCTTCTTTTATCAATTTTCCCTAAAATAGAATTAATGAACCAGAAGATGTCATCATTAAATACTACTATCAATATCCAAAACACAAATGGTGGAATATCATGCATGTCAAGGCTCAATGGCCCAAGCAAAAGTGTATCTACATGGCACATCCGTCCAAAAGTTAAAAGGGCATGCAGGTCCTAACCAATGTCAACCTAGGGCACGCTGGCCCACTCTAAAAGCCTATCTATGGGGGCGCGCAGTCCCAACATCAAAAGCAAATGACAGTAAGGTAGATGAGGCTCAGTGGTAGCCCTCAGTCGTAAAAGAAGTCATCGTCGTTGTCGTCCTCCTCATCATCGTCGTCTCTCTCCCTTGGGCCTCTCTTGTACCCTGGATCACTAGCAGAGTCGTCAGAGCTACTGCTGATAAGCAAGTGCTCCTCATCCTCTTCCTACTCCTCCTCCTCCTTGCTTTCACTCTCTAAAGTCTGAGACATCGTCGCTTTTCTTTCTTTTGAGTAGGCTCTTGCTAACGCGGCCTCTCCCTCAGCTTTATCTAAAACCTCGTTTTCTCGCGATCTGCACTCTCTACACCTCTCTACACACTTGCCACTGGTTGTGAAGTGCTCGCCTATCTCTAGGCTGTGGCAGGAGTGGTAGAGGTGCTCATTGTCTTCTTCTGAGGAGCGGGCCGCATCGTCTTGCACTTAGAAGTCGCCCTAGCCTATCTTTGCATTGTCATTTCATTCAATCATTTTAGTATACTTGTGCATATTGTATGTATTCAAATGTTGAAAGCAGGGGTTATCTATCAAATATCAGGAGCAGGGCTATCAAGCACATTGTGTATCGAAAGCAGGCCTATCTAGTATCGAAAGCAAGAATTGAAAAAGTTTCTGTGGTTATACCTGAGGCTGCTGTACAACGGTTGGCTAAACCTAAGGTGGAATTGGCAGTGGGTACTGTTGCCGTAGAGGAGTGCCGCCTGCTATCTTGTGAAACTCTTTTCCATGGCAAGCATCAAGCGCACAGCCTCCTCCGCCCACTCTACTTGCACCTGAGATACATTATTGGGGAAGTTCAGAAAACAATTCAAGTATAGTGCAAAGGAATGGTACAAATAGAAGCTACATCTTACCGGTCCTATGATCCATGCAGGCTCTGTCTTGGCTGGCTCAAACTGAACTATAGCGGCTTCTCCTTGTGCGTCGTGCACCACTAGTGTCCAAGAAAGCCGAGGCAAGCCAGTAGCAGCCGCGTAGCTGGTCCTCTCCCTCGAGCGAGCCACCTCTCCTCTCAGCCTTGAGCTCACACTTTGCCTCTCCAGGCCAGCCTCTAAAGCCTCAGTTGCCACTGCCTGGTGTGTCAACACTCTGAGTGGCCCCGCCAAGTGCTGCCTTTGGTAAATAGCATAATCACGCTCAGGCCTAAAAAAGGCAACAAGGTCGGTCGCTGGAGTAGTAAAACACTACAGCTCAGCGAGCGTGTACATGCTTGTATGTGAAGCACGAGGTGGAAGTGGCCTTGAAACTTGGAACTCAGACAAACCCAATGACTGTCGTGTCACCTGGTCGCCTAAGTACCATTGCCATCCAAAAGCTAACTCCAACAGCACTCGGCTTGCTGTCATTGCTCTATTTCTCGCCACGTACTCTGGCTCAGGCAACGCCCCGCCCCACGACTTCCATTCTATCTGCAACACAATAAAAAATTTAAGACAAAGGCTATCAGTGACAACATTAAAGCAATTCAAGGTGAAGTCTACTAGCAGAGTTTCGAATTACCTTGGTACTTAACAACTCGTCGAGGTAAACTCTGAAGGCGAGAAGGCTCCCCTTTGATGCTTTCTTGCCTCTGTGCGGGGGACCCCAGATCAGCGTGCGCGGGAGCATCCTCAAGTCAGGGCACTTGTTCTTCGGTGGATACATCCTCAGAACCTTGTAGGCCTATAACTACAAGGCTTTCAAACAGGCAAATCGGATGTCGCAAAGCTATACAATTCAAGGGTACAATTGCATATTGAATTTAAAGTACGAGTTCAAGTTAGGAATCATACCTCCCATACCCTCCAATAGCCAGCCACTGCCTTTTTGAGCCGCGTAAAGTCCCGCATGAAGCTATAGCATGCCCCTAAAGCTGCTCCTCCCCAGTCATACCAAGAAGTTGTGCTAAGATCCCGTAGGTCTGGTAGGTAAGACAAGTGCACCTTACTGCTCCTGTTCATGTACAACGTATCACTAAACAAGTACAGCAAGTGGGCCATCGCCATCTGCTCCTCTCCTGCTAAGTGGTTGGGACTTTCTTCAGATAGTCCTTGAATTGCTCATATTTGACCATCTCCTTGTCTCGGTTAGGCACCTGTCCCAAGAACAACCTCAGCGCAGCCTCGTGCCTATGAATCCCTGTGTCAAAAGGGATGGACTTGCCTCCAACGCTCAAGCCTATGATGGTTGCAAAGTCTTGTGGAGTCACTGTCATCTCACCCACTAGAAAGTGAAACGTGTTGGACGCATCGTGCCACCTCTCCGCTAAAACAGTAAGCACGGCATGGTCATTCTTCGCCGACGTCAAGGTGGGGATGAATTGGCCAAACCCCACTGCATTAACCGACTGTCGGACCCGCTCAAGCAGTCCCGTGTATAGCTCGAGTGAGCTTGCTGCTCCTCCATGCCTGCATGAGGTAGCTACCCTCCTCTGTTCAAAACAACACCAAGTAAAAGGAAATGCATCAATACATAGGCAATTCAAGCTCAAAAGCAATACAGTTCAATTATCAAAGGCATTTTACCAGTTGATTCAAGTTTCAAAGGCATTCTACCAGTCAATTCAAGTTTCAAAGGTATTCTACCAGTCCATTCAAGTTTCAAAGGCATTTTATTAGTCAATTCAAGTTTCAAAGGCATTCTACCAGTCGATTCAAGTTTCAAAGGCATACTATCAGTCGAATCAAGTTTCCAAGGCATTTTATCAGTCGAATCAAGTTTCAAAGCCATTTTACAGGTCGATTTCAATTATCTAAGACATACCATGGTCAATTCAAGGTCAAGGCATCCTATCAGTTGATTCAAGGTTCTAGTATGAAGTCGAGTTCAAGTTTGAGTTACTGCGTGGTCTAGGTGTCATGCGATACAAGTTTGGTCAATCCAATTCTAATCTACTCAAATGCACAATCTAAATCAAAGATAAAGCAGGAATTGAAAGTATACCTCCGCCCAAGTCACTAAAAGGTGCTCCGTGGGGTCTCTCAACACAAGCTCGGGGTCGTAGTCATTCTGTTGAAGCAAGTAGCTATCAAACCCCGATGGGTCAAAAACGTACGGCTCCAGCGGTGCATACATTTCTGCAACAAAGTCGGCATGCGCCACCTGTGCCCTAGCCTTGGCCAGCGCCACCGTCGACTCCTGTGCCCATGTCGCATCCTCCTGGGCTTTCTCAGTTGCCTTGGTCTCCTGCACAAGATCCTCCCCCTCAGCCCTCACAGAAAGAGAAGCGACGACCCTACTCTAAAAATAGTAGCGTGCTATTTGATGACAGTAACTACTCCAATATAGCTACAAGTGGGAGTGATACTCCAGCTTTCGACTCTAATTGCGCTGCTGATGTCAATCAGGTTCAAAATGCCTAAAGCTATCGGGCCCGAACCCAACCTCGGAGTTTCTCTGTCTTCGAGGCACCTCTGCCCGCAGTGATGGAAAAACTCATCAAGTCTAGGCATCTCAAACCTTTAACCCCAACTTCTCCGCCAAAAGTCTTACCTTCTGGTTGCAAGCTTCACCTCTTCTATGCCTTCCACCAAATGCCTGGCCATGCCACTGATGCATGCTATTGTCTTTGACATGAGATTCAAGATCTCATTGACAATGGCACGGTTCAAGTTCCACCAAAGCCCAACGTCATTTCCAACTCCTTACCTCAACAGCACTCTGACCCTTTGGTTGGTCAGATATCTATCACCTTCACTCAAATCAACCCCAGCTTCACCATATTCAACCTTAGCCACTATATCATCCCAGAAAGCCAACCCAAACCAATCGTATCCATCCCGTTCGAACCAGAGATCAACATGATGGTTGTAGGTTGGGCAATTGAGATCTTCACTGCCGACACCTGGATTGGCAATAATAAGGAGCTTACAAGGGAATGGACTAGCGGACTGAGGTCCATTGTTCAAGGGAGCACTGAGTAGGTTTGGTCGAAGAAGCTGAGGAAGCCGAAGTGCTGTTGCTTGGGCCAGACATCCTCTAGATCCTACTTCTCTATGAGGAAACTAAGGGTAGCTATAAAAATTGCATTTTCAAATCGCGTCTAGTTTGCATTGGCATTTTGTCTAAGTCTGACACAGAGTCTTTTGAGTTGTCCAAGTCTAGCTCTGAGTTGGAGTTTGTATCTCTTGGCCCTCCATGTCGTAGCTTCTATTTTCTACTCGAGTCTTTTGTTGTGCTTAGCAACCCCGAGGGGCTTTCTTTATAATATGCATTATCTTGCTTCTAAGTACTTCGCGAGCTTTTGAATAAATTGTGTCGACCCTGATGATGAATGGATAGATTTCGATGGGAATATCACCAAAGAAATGTGTTCCCTCGCCGAAAGGGAAGACGAAAGGCATGCTCAGCCTATAAATTGAAATAATAGTTTTCAAATAAACTTGAAAGATGAAGTAGGCCCCCGAATGGTTCAAACTGGTTCAACATTGTTCCTAGAGGAGCATTGCGCCCGGTCAGACAAGTTCGAAGAATTCATCGACATCTTGGCATGGTCTCTCAAAAGACATGTCTGACGTCGATCCTGAGATAAGAAACATCGAATCCCTTTATTACCAGGTGCCAAATCATATAAAGCAAAGCTCAGAAGGTCCAGTGCCTCATACCATGTTCAAGTTTGCACGAACATCGTTCCACCAAGCACAAGTTAGAAAGTTCAAAATTGGCCTGGAGCGAGGCATGTCAACTCAAGCACTCTGGACCCTATGTTGTCAAAGCCATTTTATCTGGGGCTGCGGCCATTTTATCAACCTCGATGACAACAAATTCAAATACCTTGGTCAACATGGATAAATTCAAAAGCCTTTTCCCTGAGAGAAGCTCATTGGGCTGAAAACCCCAAGGGTGGGCAGTCCTAAGCAAAAGTTAGAGTAGCCTGCTAGACAGAAAACCTATGAAGGCGGTCTAGGCAAAAGTAAAGGCAATATTCAAAAGCTCGCTAGACCTAAAAAGGTGAGGTAAAATACTTGAGTGAACCTTGGCCTGAACTATGTTTTGACCTAATTCTCAAAAATGGGATATGTAGGCAGTCTTTCTTTGAGACTTGATCATAATCTATCAATTTGATCCAAGGCTTTGGTACATCGCGGTGGTCGAGAAGAAGACAAGCTTCATCTGTGCAGAAGGGGGAAAACCCTTCATCTTTCAATTTTGTTTCCAACTACTATTTCAATTTCAAAGCTGAGCATAAAGCCTTAAAAGATTTTAAGCATAAAAAACAGAACAAAATGCTGGCGAGGCCTAACGGCTCATAGTTTATTCTATGTTCAGCGAAGTCTGGTATGAGCAGCTGTAGCAGGCTTATAGTCACGCGAGCTAGTTTGAGGTTCACGCGCGTTTGTTCAAAGTAATGCGGGTTGGTCTCAAACCTGCACATGCATATTCAATTCGAGCAGCAATCAATAGCAGTCAGCTACTGCTTTTGAATGTCATTCAAGGGGCTTTTGCCATGTAGGTCGTATGGACCTAATGTGACTGCACGGGGGTGTCGGTTTCAGTCTGGGCCTATATGAGTCATCATTTGCGTCTTATGTCCGCCTTTGTGGCATTTTTCCAGTTTTCAGTCTATTGTCATGTCGAGATGCGTTTCTCGGTTCTTGTTGGTTCATACAGGTCACCGTACATCTGTTTGACCTTATGCAAGTATCAACTTCACCTGTCTAAAGGGCTATTGTCAGTTTTGGCACATTAATGCCCAAAATTTCATTATTTTCTGTGTGTCTAAGGATCCGCATCGTATCCTTGGGATTTTTCTCCTTTTTGTTCGAGTTAGGCGAGTTTGTGCATGTGCGCATGTCTGTGTGTCAATTCAATTCACTTGTCAATGTAAATCGGATATTAGCAGTCAGTTATTGTCCATAAACTGACAAATGCAATTTTTATATTGCTACCCTAGCATCTATAATCCACAAGCAGTGGAATCTTGTGAAGCAACAAGGGCACGTTAGCCCAGGGTGAAACAAAACATATCTCTGGGGCATGTCTGCCTAAGCATCAAAGAAGGGGCGCGCAGGTCCAATGCTATTACTATATGTCAACTGGGGCACTCCGCTCCACTCAATGTCTTTCTATCTGGGTGCGCATCTCAGAAGCAAAAGACGGTAAAGCACTGGGGCTTAGTGATAGTCCTTAGGCATCGTTGTCCTCCTAGGAGCCGCCCGTAGCTTGCATCTATATTTTCAATTTGTGCATTTTGTTTGTATACATCTTTGCATATTGTATATATTAAATGTTGGAAATAGGAAGGTGGCCAGAATGGTTACCATCAAGTCTTTGTTTCCCGAAGGATGCGATGCAATCTCTTGCGGTTTTGTTATTGTTGGTTAGCGGAGGCAATGGAAATCTTCTTAACTCTCAATTTGTTTGTTGACGGATGTGATTGAAATCTCTTGCAGCATTGTTCTCATAGCAGGGTGCGATAAAATCTTCTACGGAACAATTCAACGACAGCCGGTCTTGTCAAATTTCTTGACAGCTTGATCATTCTGCACACTGATCTTCCCGTCAACGACAGCCGGTCCTGTCCAATTCGCAACGGCTCAATTATTTAGACTGATGATCCGCCCATTCAAATCAATGACAGTCGGTCCTGTCCAATTTACAACAATGGTCAGCCATATCATCAACGACGGTCAGCCATATCGTCCGACTCAGTCATTCCCGATGGTTAGCCATATCATCAATGACAATCAGCCACGTCATCTGTCTCAGTCCATTCAGTGATGACAATTAGCCATATTGCCTGTCTCAGTCCATTCAGCGATGACAATCAGCCATGTCGCTTGCCTCAGTCCATTCAGCGATGATAATTAGTCACGTCGCCCGTCTCAGTCCATTCAGCAATGACAATCAACCACGTCATCTGTCTCAGTCCATTCAGCGATGACAATCAGCCATGTCGCTTGCCTCAGTCCATTCAGCGATGATAAATAGCCACGTCGCCTGTCTCAGTCCATTTAGCAATGACAATTAGCCACGTCATCTGTCTTAGTCCATTCAGCGATGACAATCAGTCACATCATCTGTCTCAGTCCATTCAGCCACATCGCCTGTCTCAGTCCATTTAGCGATGACAATCAGCCACATCGCCTGTCTCAGTCCATTCACTAATAACAATCAGCTACATTGCCTATCTCAGTCCATTCAGTGATAACAATCAACCATCGTCTATCTCAGTTCATCCAGCGATAACAACGGTCAACCATATCGTCTGTTTCAATCCGTCAACGACAATCAGCCATATTGTCCGTCTCGATCCATCAACGATCAGAATATCGTCTGATGGTCCATCCATCAGCAACCAATTGTTCCCCAACAATGACGGCCTGCCCGTTCAAAATCTGCAGCGACAGCCTGTCCTGTCCAAATTTGATCAACAAGCGGCGATTTGCTCGTCCACTTCTACTTCCATCTTCGGCAATGGACCCGTCCATCCATTCCACCGATCAGGTTCCTTAAGTTTACAAGTCTACTTTGCTAGTATGTTCTGCTCTGGATTGTCTTGAGGGGTGTCTAGAAATCTTTGACGTTACTTGTACCAAGTCAATGGTGCTCCAAGTGCCGTCAAAGAGGGGCTACTGTAGAAACCCCAATCTAAGCTTCCAGATTAGTTTACTTACGGTTTTTGATTCCTCGATGATGAAATGGATCAAGAACACCTCGGGAATGATAAGTATTTGAGCTTTGAGTGTTTGAATAACCATTGAACCTAACCTAATCCTAAGTCACTTCAAAAGGCCAAAAAACCATACTGTCGCGCGCTGCTCCCAGATCCTCGTACGTTGGTCAAACTGCTAGGTGGTGGTCAACAGTCAAAGTTTGACCATTGACCCTCACATGCATAGGGCGCACCATCGTGCGACAGACTGACTCCATCTCGCGATGGTCAAATCTCCACCAACCTTTTCTTGGGGAGGACACTTGGCCACCAATACAACTCTCAGCCAGCCTCGTGGAGTGGCTGAACTCCTCTATTTACAGACCATACCTACCTCCATCTCCTCCTATATATATCCCCATTGTTCTTTCTTTCAAAGGGTTCCAAAAAAAAGAGTTTCAAAAGGTTTAGTAAATCCCAAGTTTCAAAGAACATAACTTGTTCTTTCTCTTCCATTTTCACACCTCAAGCAAACTTCAAACCTCAAAGCTCAGGCTCTTTCAAACTCATTCTAGGTATAGCTTACGTATTGTTTTTCTGTTCAGATCCCTAAGGGGAGCTGACAGGGCCAAGGCTGGTAATCAATACCAGTCCTAGTCCTAAAGCTGGCAAGGTTTCAAAAACCGTAGAGGCAAGAACCAGCACGCGACAGTCCCATATAAGCGCACAACACTCTCACTTCATCGCACGATGGATCGCGTGGGGATTGGTGTCTTGCTGTTTTTGTGTATTTATTTACGTATAGATCACTCTGCAAGCATGATAATAACCTATTTACTGCTTTCCTTAGTATAAACTATTAGTTTGTAGTTAGTTTGTGTTTCTGATGTTTTAGTGTACCCCCGGGATCATTCTGGGCCTGTCCCAGAACCCAGAAATTTGTAAACCAAACGCTGGTCAAATGGTTCAGACCATCGTGGCCAGGGCGCCACCATCGTGCGCAGGACTGACTCCATCGCGCGCCAGAGAGCACCCTCGCGCGCTAGACTGCCTCTGACCAGTGAGTGGCCTTGCATGGGCAGCTCGGCCTTAGGCCATTATTTTGTCCCCACACTGTTTATGGGGTGTTTTGTTAATTTGTAAAGCTTTTTCAACCTTTAAAACTGTTTAGAACTGTATATTATGCTGCTTATAAACTACTTAGTTTGTCCTGGGTGTGCACTGGTCCTTCCAGAGCCCAAAGGGTTTGAGAATAAGAGCTGTGGGTTTGAGCTCACCAGCGCGCGCTTGTCTTAGAGTTGCGCGTGCAGGAGTGAACAACATGCAGTGACTTATTCATTGCATACTGGTTTCTTCTTGCACATGTCACTCCAAAACAGGGGCCTCCCAGTTTGTTTAAACTCTCACAGCAGTCTGTTCTTATCCTATACTGACTGCTCATCCATGCTATCTATCACATCCTGCAAACATGTTATAGCTTTAAATCCCCATTAAACTATTTCCCGCCCTAATTGGCTAAAAATTGATTAATCAAACAGAATCGCAAACTTTTTTGCAAATGCCTAAGTAGAGACCGATCTCCATATTAGTTGAAAGGGGTGCCATAAAACCTTTTCCCTCTCGTAACCTGGCTCCCGAACCCAGATATGGTTATGACGGACTGTTTCCTTCGCTTTTTCAAATCAAATAGCGCGGCAAGTGCTTCAAAATATGGTTCCTTGGGTGTCGGACCTTCAAACCCGAGTGGTGACTCTGTATTTTGCGAGTGCTTGTCGTCCAGCTAAGCGATCCCTCGAACCGGCATTTAGAAAGGAATGAAATCCATTTTAAAGGGCACGCTGCCCACACTAGGTTGTTGAGTCTTCTAAGTTCCAAAGCTTCCATCATTGGTCCGCCTGTCGCCTTCCTCCATCGAGTCTTGAAGTCACTCTCCTCACTCTCTAGACGGAGAGCACACTTCACAACCTCGGCATAGGTGGTAAAGGCCTGAGCAACCACAGCTCTCCGAGCAGTTGTCAGCTCCCATTCGCACCTTCTTGCCTTCTGATGTGCTTAATTTCTATGCAAGTTTCGGCATACTTTTACTCTTAATTTTTTGTTAGTTTATGTTTAATTGTCTTCTTTATTAAAGTTTTTATTTACTTTATTTATTTTTGTATAGGAATAAAAATATTGAAGGCTTGATGGAAATTGAGGAGGAAACCTTCCTTTTTGAATGAACAAAGATTCCCCTCTTCAAAAGAATAGGAAACATTCGATCCTTTCTTGGATTTCCTAAAGTTCCCTTCCGTAATTGGAGGATATCTTTGGCTAGAGAAATCCAATAAAGGCGATCTTTGTGTCTACGGAAATCTAGGAGAGAATCTTACAACTTTCGTGTTGAAGACTTTCCAAAAATCGTAGAATAATATGGCGAAAATTGGGGATCAAATCAGAGGACGAAAATTGCCTAATTGAGAATCTTGTTTTGGGAAACAAAGAGAGGTGTTTATAAGGAAGATAGAAGAGAAGTTGGGGGATGACTAGAGCTTGGAGAAAAGAGTTTTTTTTCACCATTGGAGAAGAATTAGAAGTTTCGTAAAACGAAGAAGAAGACAAAGGCTGAATTGGAGTTTGTCGACAGTTTCCTTCTAAACTCTTCACCTTCTTTTCGTACAATTTTCATTATGAATAGCAGAAATATTATGGGTTGTTTTGATTCTATTATGAACTAATAGCTATTGCTAAGGCTATGATGTAGCCTCCTCATGACAATTCCGAATCCTATTTTTATGTGATCATAATTTTATCAATCCTTTTGAGTTTACATCATTGTGTTTAGTGCTCTCAATTATCTGGCCAATATTTGAGCGATGTGTTGTGCATGCTAATTCGAGAGATGATGCATGCAATTTAACTTCGTATGATGTATGCCATGAATTGAACGAAAGACAGGAATGTGCCAATGTGATTTGTGCAGCTTTTGTGAGATATTTTGTTAATCTTAATGGGCTCAAATGCTCTTAAATCCGCATGGACATATCACGGATTATTGTATGTTGGGTAGTTCTAATTCTACTCGAGAGAGGGTCTTAGAAAAGTTTGAATTTCTCGCTGTCAAATAGGACTATAATTGACTGATCGCATGGTTAGGATTTGGGATTGGATTGGTTAGGTGAGTCAGAAGCCTTAGTATTTTTCTTCCTGAGTGAAAGCTTATTCTCTTAAGTGTTTGGTCAAATCTTTAGTTGTTGAATTACTTTTAGTTGTTTCTATTTTTCAAATCCAAAGTCCATCACTTTTATTGATTCCAAATAATTTAGAACTAGAACAATCTCAATAGTTAATAGGTAAGTAGTCCTCGTGGGTTTGACATCTTCTTTATCACTATATTACTTGTTACGATTTCGTGTACTTGCGAATTTTCACAAGAAGTTTTTGGCGCCGTTGCCGGGAACTATTTACTCTCTGTTACTTTTGATACCAACTAGTTCTAAGTTAATTTGAATTTTCTTTATTGTAGTCAGAATTTTTTATTATTTATTTATTTTTATTTCTTTTTCGTGTTTCTATTTATCTTTTCAGGTTTCCCAACTTCGCATGAGACGTTCTTGAAGCTTGGATTTAGTACCTTTTGACCTTGAAATTGAACGCACCTTTCATCGTTTGAACAAGGAGAAGAAGAAGGATTCCACAACCGAGAACGAAACAATGGGAGATCAACTTGAAAACAGGACTTTGGGAGATTATGCTGTTCCCTTGGTCACCAGAGCTACGTCTAGCATTAGACGGCCTGCCATTCAAGCCAATAACTTTGAAATAAAACCAGCAATTCTTCAAATGGTGGCCGGAACGGTGCAATTCAGCGGCATGCCAAATGATGATCCAAATGATCACATAGCTAATTTCCTAGAGTTATGTGACACTTTTAAACATAACGGAGTTTCTGATGATGCCATTAGATTAAGGCTCTTCCCATTCTCCCTTCGAGACAAAGCAAAGGCATGGTTAAACTCACTTCCACCGTTAACCATAACCACATGGGATGATTTGGCCAAAAAGTTTCTAGCAAAGTTCTTTCCCCCAGCTAAAACCGTGAAGATGCGAAACGATATCACCACTTTTGTCCAATTTGATATGGAGTCACTGTACGAAGCTTGGGAGAGGTATAAAGAATTGCTTAGAAAGTGCCCGCATCATGGACTTCCTGTTTGGATTCAAGTGCAAACCTTCTACAATGGGTTGCAGCCTACAACGCGTACAACAATTGACGCAGCAGGAGGAGGGACTTTGATGAAGAAATCACCAGAGGAAGCATATGAGTTGGTAGAGGAAATGGCAACCAACAATTACCAATGGTCAGCGGATCGAGTGACATCTAAAAAAATCCAGGGAGTTCACGAAATTGATTCTTTTTCTGCTTTAGCTGCTCAAGTTGCAACTTTATCTAAGAAATTAGACAGTATCAATGTGAGTGCAATTCAACCTACTAATGCAATTTGTTAATTTTGTGTAGGAAATCATATGGGGGTAGACTGTCAAGGGGGAAATCCATTTGCCAACAATAGTTCAGAGCAAGCAAACTTTGTGTCGAATTACCAACGCCAAAACAATCCTTATTCCAACACCTACAATCCAAGATGGAGAAACCACCCAAATTTTTCATGGAGTAACTCCCAAAATATTTCCAAGCCGCCACCGGGTTTTCAAAATCAACAAGAAGAGAAGAAGTTGAATATGGAGGAGGTAATGGTACAATTTATGGCCAAAGTGGATGCTAGATTTCAAGATCATGACATTGTCCAAAAGAACAATGAGAACACTATGCGGAGCATTGAAAGGACAGTCGGTCAATCGGCAACATTAATGTCTGAAAGGTCTCAAGGATCACTTCCAAGCACCACAGAAAACAACCCGAAAGAGCAAGTAAAGGCCATTACTTTAAGAAGTGGAAAGGAGCTTAATTTACAAGAGAAAGTGAAACATCCTGAAAAAGAAGGCCGAGGCATTGAGACCGCAGCACCCACACCCAAGTCTGCTACGCCACCCCCTGTTCCAAGCCAAACAATGAAAAACTCGGAAAATCCTCTTGTTTCTTCTTATCATATTTCTCCTTATGTTCCTCCTGTACCTTTTCCTCAAAGACTTCAAAAAATAAGCTAGATAAGCAATTTTCTAAATTTCTGGATGTTTTTAAAAAATTGCATATTAACATTCCTTTTGCAGATGCTTTGGAACAAATGCCTAGCTATGCGAAATTCCTAAAGGAGATTCTATCAAAAAAGAAGAAATAAGAAGAGCATGAGACCGTGATGTTAACTGAAGAGTGCACTGCCATTTTACAAAATAAGTTGCCACCAAAGCTTAAAGATCTAGGGAGTTTTACTATTCCTTGCACCATTGGAAACTCCTATTTTGGAAAAGCTTTATGTGATTTAGGTGCTAGCATAAATCTGATGCCTTTTTCTATTTTCAGGCAATTGGGGATAGGAGAGAATCGAGAGATCAAGGACATTACCGTTTCACTTCAATTGGCGGACCGGTCCATTAAACAACCAAGAGGCATAGTAGAGGACGTTCTTGTTAAAGTGGACAAATTTAATTTTCCTGCAGATTTTATTGTTTTAGATATGGAGGAAGATCGAGAAATCCCACTTCTTCTTAGTCAACCGTTCTTAGCCACAAGAAGAACTCTAATAGATGTGCAACAAGGGAAACTAGTACTACGGGTGCAAGATGAACAAGTTACATTTGATGTGTTTGAAAGCATTGAAATATCCATCAGCAACTGATACATGCTTCAACATAGACGTGATCGATGAATTTGTGGTAGAAAATTTTGAAGAGAGTCATCCTGACGAACCACTTGAGGCATGTCTTGTTCAATCCGACACTACCGATTCCGACAATTCCAAAATAAGCAATTGTGCACACTACTTGGAAGCATCTCCGCCGTACTTGCCAAAAGGGAAGCTGGAATATTTAACATTGGACGAAACCACTACGCCACAAAAGCCATCCATTATTGAGACCCGTTCTTTAGAACTGAAACCTCTTCCCTCTCATCTTAAATATGCTTATTTACATGATTCTTCTTTACCCGTAATAATTTCTTCATCTTTGACAGGTCTTGAAGAAGAGAAGTTACTTCCAGTTTTAAGAGCACGCAAGAAAGCTTTAGGATGGACAATAGCCGATGTTAAGGGAATAAGCCCTTTCATTTTGCATACACAAGATTTTAATGGAAGAGAGCTATAAGCCTACAGTGCAGCCACAAAGGAGACTTAATCCGAACTTGCAAGAAGTTGTAAAAAAGGAAGTTCTCAAATTGTTGGATGCTGGAATTATTTACCCTATTTCTGATAGCCCATGGGTAAGTCCAGTGCAAGTAGTGCCCAAGAAGGGAGGAGCGACAATGGTAGAGAATAAAAATAATGAACTCATTCCAACAAGAACGATCACGGGTTGGAGAGTGTGCATAGACTACCGCAAGCTCAATGATGCCACACGAAAAGATCACTTTCCACTTCCTTTCATTGATTAAATGTCGGAACGGCTCGCTGGTCATGCTTATTATTGTTTTCTAGATGGATACTCGGGGTACAATCAAATCCCAATTTCACCAGAGGATCAAGAAAAACCACTTTCACTTGCCCATATGGAACATTTGCCTATCAGAGGATGCCCTTTGGTTTGTGCAATGCACCGGCCACATTTCAACGATGCATGATGGCCATTTTTTTGGATATGGTGGAAAAATTTATTGAAATTTTTATGGATGATTTTTCTGTCTTTGGTTCTTCATTTGATAATTGTTTGAATAACTTATCTTTAGTTCTACAAAGATGTGAAGAAACTAATCTTGTACTTAATTGGGAAAAATGTTATTTTATGGTGCAGGAAGGAATCGTACTTGGGCACAAAGTTTCTGCCAAGGGCATTGAGGTAGATCAAGCCAAAGTAGAGGTAATCGAAAAATTACCTCCACCTAGCATGGTCAAGGGTGTGAGAAGTTTCTTGGGACATGCGGGGTTTTATCTGTTGGGAAACCGAATTCCCAAAACCCAGTAATGACGCGTACAGATTAGACACCAAAAATTGTAAAACCCTATAAAGCGGAATTAGGGTTCTACCTCAACTCCCTGCGACACGAACGCTGGTTGAACTTGTTATAGCACGCCTTGCTATAAACCATGAATACTGCTCGATCGTACCTTACGATCTTCTACCGTATTCCCCACACGTCTAGAACATGAACCGAGTGTGGACTCTTTCGTGATTTGTTTGCTCTCTCTAAGCCTGCCTCTATTTACTGAATAATAGAAAAACATCAATATGACCTAGAGAGCATAACGTGTATATATAGGGCTACGATAGGGACCT
>BPLS01000498.1:1961391-1975782 GCA_019656275.1 Rhododendron kiyosumense | reverse complement strand
TGACAAATTACAGGAATTAAAGTAATTCAAGCAATTAAAATTAATAACTCGAATAATAATAAATAACTTTTTATTCATGGAAATTCAGAGTTATTACAATATATGTGGGAGGAATTGATTTTGGGCTAATTTAGAGTAGAATGTTCATTTGTTTAACTTTGTTAATGAATGAAGTATCTTGCTTCTATCTTGAGTTATGCTCTCACTAGTTACTTTGAAATGCCATTGAGAACCTTTGGGGGTTCTAATCAAGTGTCATTTTACTTGGAATTTTGTGGGTATATTCAAGGCAAACCCTCACGAGACTACAACTCGTCCACTAGGGCAATCTAGGGGTTTAAAGGCTTGTTGAATACGCTAAATGCAATCGGACTCCTCCGAAAAAGGATAATATTTTATTTTATTTTATTTCTTCTATTTATTTCTTTTTGCTCGAGGACTAGCAAATCTTATGTTTGGGGGTATTTGATGTGCTTAATTTCTATGCAAGTTTCGGCGTACTTTTACTCTTAATTTTATGTTAGTTCATGTTTAATTGTCTTATTTATTAAAGTTTTTATTTACTTTATTTATTTTTGTATAGGAATAAAAACATTGAAGGCTTGATGGAAATTGAGGAGGAAACCTTCCTTTTTGAATGAAGAAAGATTCCCCTCATCAAAAGAATAGGAAACATTCAATCCTTTCGTGGATTTCCTGAAGTTCCTTTCCGTAATCGGAGCATATCTTTGGCTAGAGAAATTCAATAAGGGCGATCTTGGTGTCTACGGAAAGCTAAGAGAGAATCATACAACTTTCGTGTTGAAGCCTTTCCAAAAATTGAAGAATAACATGGCGAAAATTGGGGATCAAATCAGAGGACGAAAATTGCCTAATTGAGAATTCTGTTTTGGGAAACAAAGAGAGGTTTTTATAAGGAAGATAGAAGAGAAGTTGGGGGACGACCAGAGCTTGGAGAAAAGAGTTTCTTTCACCATTGGAGAAGAATTAGAAGTTCGGGAAAAGGAAAAAGAAGACAAAGGCTGAATTGGAATTTGTCGACAGTGTCCTTCTATAAACTCTTCACCTTCTTTTTGTACAATTTTCATTATGAATAGCAGAAATATTATGGGTTGTTTTGATTCTATTATGAACTAATATCTATTGCTAAGGCTATGATGTAGCCTCTCCATGACAATTCCGAATCCTATTTTTATGTGATCATAATTTTATCAATCCTTTTGAGTTTACATCATTGTGTTTAGTGCTCTCAATTATCTTGCCAATATTTGAGTGATGTGTTGTGCATGCTAATTCGAGAGATGATGCATGCAATTTAACTTCGTATGGTGTATGCCATGAATTAAACGAAAGACAGGAATGTGCCAACGTGATTTGTGCTGCTTATATGAGAAGTTTTGTTAATCTTAATGGGCTCAAATGCTGTTAAATCCGCATAGACATATCACGGATTATTGTGTATTGGACAGTTCTAATTCTACTCGAGAGAGGGTCTTAGAAAAGTTTGAATTTCTCGTTGTCAAATAGGACTATAATTGACTGATCGCATGGTTAGGATTTGGGATTGGATTGGTTAGGTGAATTAGATGCCTTAGTATTTTTCTTCCTGAGTGAAAGCTTATTCTCTTAAGTGTTTGGTCAAATCTTTAGTTGTTGAATTACTTTTAGTTGTTTCTATTTTTCAAATCCAAAATCCATCACTTTTATTGATTCCAAATAATTTAGAACTAGAACAATCTCAATAGTTAATAGGTAAGTAGTCCTCGTGGGTTTGACAGCTTTCTTTGTCACTATATTACTTGTTACGATTTCGTGCATTTGCGAATTTTCACAACACCTTCTTATCCTCGGTTGATATGGAGGTTAGGGCGTAACGGGACAGTTCCTCAAATTTGGCCGCGTACTGGGTAACGGTCATCGTCCCTTGTTTTAGGTTCAGGAATTCCTGTTCTTTGGCTAGATGAAGGGGAGTGGGAAAATACTTGTCGAGAAACAGGGTATCGAACTCGTCAAAAGTCATGGTGTCAACGTCATGGGTTGCCTCCATCTAGTCCCACTAGTAGCGGGCTTCTCCTTTCAGCTGGTAAGTGGCTAAGGCCACTCGATCTCCGTCCTGAGTAATCCCTTGGGTTCGGAGGATAATCTTGACCTCGTTTAGCCATGTCTCGGCCACAACAAGGTTGGTATCTCCGTGGAAGGTCGGGGGTCAGCGTTTGCAAACCTCGTTCAACGCTCGAGTTCGGGTCATAGGTCCGTCATCGGGGTTTTGGTTTTGGCAGTTAGCATTCAGGGCGGTGATAAACGCTTGCATGATTTGAGCTAGGTCAGCATTCGTACCAGAGGATTTTTCATTTTTGTATCCTATTCCACTGCGTCGGTTCACCATCTACGAGTAGAAATCGAAAGGGGGAGTTTTAGTCTTACCTAAAACAAATTTTCTTTTTTTGCAAATGGTGTTTCTTTCGAAAGTCGAAAGTAGCTTATCAAGTAGTATGCAACAGTACTCTTTTAATAAGCAAGATTTTCATAGATAAGCAGAAAAATACGATCATAAGCATAGAATTTTACATCAATGGCAAGTAGGACATAAGATAAAATTTCCTAATACAAGTTTGTAAGGTCCTACAAACAACTACCAAAAGGTTCCCCTTTTGCCTTAGTGCCACAAATAAAACTACAGCTATCAGGACCTTATCCTAATACTAAGGATATCATATAAGAACAAGTAGAAATCGAAATAAGGCTCTTATTATCAACATAGGAAGAGTACAACTTAGGAAATTTTAAACAAACAGCAATAAATCCTAAATTTTCCAACATCCTACATCCCGAAAATCCTAGGTCGGCCTAAGGTATGCCTAATTGGCGTCCTCGGCTTTTGGGGTCTCGTCATCTTCTAGATTCCGTTCACCTAACAAGTTTTCCTCCTCAGTCACCTCATTGGCGTCCTTGTCACCATCTACTTCTTCCTCCTTAACTCTAACCTCAAAGTTCTCCATCGGGGGTAAAGCACCAAAGAACTCATAGAAGGCATACAGGATTGGGAACATTTCAAGAAACCAAGGGTCCTTTTCGACAAGGATAGGGGTATTCTGCTGCACTTTTTGGAAATCTCGCTTTTCTGCAAGTACAGCGGCAATAAAGTTGGGATCTTCCAATCGCTGGGTCGTCAAAGTTTCTATGGTATTCCTGGGTTGGTAGGCTTCGACTAAAATATCGACTAGACATTTCATCTACAAGGAAAAGCTTTATTAGTCATATTTTAAGAAAAAAGTTTTAGTAAAAACTCAGAGAAAACTTTTCAAGTTTCTATGTTCCACATTCGATCCTTGATTTAAGTCATCATCCAATTGTTCGGGAATTCCCAGCTCGGCTGTACTGCCAATTCCGCGCCTTGCTTCAATCTGAAGATTATTTTGACAGAATTCCACCCATTTTGGGACGGTAAACTTAAACTCAATTCACGTTTATGCAACAGTTAAACTTATCTTGTAACGCCCCGAAAATTCGGAGACATAAAAAAAATATTTAAAATATTATTTTCACAAAAGGAATTCATAGATTTACTACATCACCATTTCAAAAGCAAATGTCATTATTTTACAACCATTTCGAATAAATCAAAATATTACAATTTCCAAATAAACTTAGAAGCTTCCCAAAATAAGGTTGACTTAAATTAATCAGAGCGACTATGCGTATGGAAACCAATGTTTTCAGCTTCTTCCTCATTAGGATCGAACTCGATCGAATCGTACGACACTTCTGCTCCGTCTTCGGTACCTGGCGTTCGAGTCACCAGGGCAACATAGTACCGTGAGCGATGACGCTCAGTAGCCAAAACCCACCCGAACCCAAAACTTACAAGCAATAAGAATATAATTGACACGCATTAAAATAACATAAAAAGAGAACAATCAACTTTTCTTTCATTACTATCCTTTAACTTAAGTGAATTCTAGGGATCTTCTCCACAAGATCCTTTCCTCCCATACCACTAACTCCGCCCGTTTCATGGGACAACCCACCTCTTGCTTGTCCTGCACCGGGGTCTTAAGCAAATAAGTTTCACTCAGACCATAACAAGGGGTCAAGTTACCCATGACGTAACCGTCTGTTAGGGTCGCACACAACACATTACACACTGGGCCTCGATTAGCACCCAGGGCCCTACCTGGTCACCCATTTCAAAATCATAGTACTTTTGAGATCACAATGGCCATACCTGGTCACCATTTGATCACTGGGCCCTACCTGGTCACCCATTTCAGATTTCCATAACACACACCCTCTCCACACATTATCTGATTTCCATTAACTTAACAACGTCTATCAGTTCTCTCATCGTAAACCCCCCGGGAACCTATTTGTCCAATCTATCAATACAACAACATTTCGCACAATCCACATTTTCACAATACAAGCTAACATGCTAATAATGTTTAATCGAGTTATGAAATAAATTTTACTATAGAATTAATCATGCCACAAAAATAATAATGCGATAAAATTAATTACTCAGTACACTACCATGCGATAAAGGTAAATCATTTGGTACACTAATCATGCGATAAAATAAATTGAACCGAAACTAATCAACTTTGAGGGCTAACGTTATTAGACTTTAATACTCAAGAGTTGGATTTATAAGCTAAACAAACTCGGGGGACCAAACTGTAATTTTTATAAAGCTCGTTTCAACATTTCCATTTCCAGTACTGTTTCCAACGGAAAATCAGTGGGTTTCGACCCAACTCAGTTTTCGACTTCGGGTTATCTTTTTATACCAAAATACGAAACATTCAATATGGAACATAACATATATTTAGGGAGGTAAGTTTGGACTACCTCTCGCCTGGCGAAAGAGTTCAGAGAGATTCGGTGGCGGGTTGGAGCGGCGGTGGAGCTCGGGTGAGCACGGCAGTGGAGATGGCTCCAATGGTGGTGATGACCAGCTGGTGGTGGTACCCGGTGGTTATGGAGGTGTACCGTGGTGAGCTTGGAAATCGGTGGTGATGGAGGTACACGGTGGTGATGGCTGGCGGTGTTGGAGGTTTCGGTGGTGAAGGAGTTCGGAGATGGTGGTGATGGCGGCAAAAGATGTTTGGTGAAGTAGTGGTGGCCGGAAGTGGTGACCGGTGAGATGGCCGGCTGCCTTCTCCCTCCTCTCTCTCTCTCTCTCTCTCCCGTTTCTCTGTGTAGGAGTGTGTGAGCTGTGTTCAAAAAAATAAACAGGAGGAGAAGAGTTTAAGAAGAAATCAGGGTTAAAGAATAAGGTTTTTAGTTGATGGGTAAAAGAAAGGGTCCAAAAGAGTTGTCGATTTTTGATTGGAGGAGAATGATGAAATTTTATTTTATTTTCTTTTTCTCCTCTCGCCTGAGAGTACGAAATGGAAAAAGGGAGAAGAAATGGGTTTGAGTTGGAAAAATGATTCGGTGCAATACATGCACACATTAGGAAAATTACTCGCCGGATACGCGTAATTTTATTTTTTTTGCATTAAATAAACTACCGAGCAAAATAATATTTTTGTTTTGATGAAGATAATTATTTATTAAAAATACTGGGTCTTTACATATCTTATGGTCTACCCATTCTAGTCATGGCCGGAATTTTGAACCTAAAGATCTGATACCAAGTTGTAACTCCCCAAATTTTTGAAACGTTAAATAAACATTTTTATTGAAAACTTATATAGAGTCAAGCTCATTATTATATCATAATTCTCACCAGAGTACTTTTACTAAACATGGAAGGAGAAACTAGGGTCCTATCTTTAATCGACTGCCCTAACAAAAACGTCCCTCAAAAAATGAAGCCCAAATTTGATGGAGAAGAAACAAAGATGGAGAAATATCGAGAGAGAGAGAGAGAGATACCAGTAGAGAGGGAAACACCAAATTCGAAGGGGATAAAGAGAGACTTACAGAGATGGGCTAGCGAGAGGCATTTCGAGCACTAGGGCAAATTTTATCTCTGCGCGAGAATAAAAAGTACCAAATCAGTTTGCAAAATCAAAAACAATGAACCCTAAATCAACCAATCATAGACCACCCACCTTCACTTAGCCCTACCGGCCCCAGCTTCACCAACGGCGCTGCCCTTGGAAAACCCCAACGCGATTGACAAAAGTTTCAAACACAGAAGCCCAAAACAGAGAGAGAGGGGAGGGGGGGGGGGGGGGGGTGGGACCATATGAGGATGGAGAGGCGAGCTATGGCAGTCGGCGCAATGTAAAAAATGGGGAATCCTTTCACTGTCTTAACCCTAACTCCAAAACGGGGGTAAGAATACCCTCCCTCCACTTCTTTTATCTTATCACGCGAATAAAAGTGATTATAATTGGCTTTGTTCGGTTCCCATTTATTTTTAGTTTTAGTTTTGAAAACCAATCATTACCCTACTTCTTTCCCCAATCATTACCCTATTTCTTCAATTATTATTTTCTCATCCCTTTTTATCTCTCTCCAATCATTACTCTATTTCTCTCTCCACCCACTACCAAAACTAAACTAAACTTTCAACCAAACACTACCTTTGGGGGTTTAAAAAAAAAGCCGGAAGCAAGTCCCGGGAATTGCCTTTTTTCTTGTAGTGCCTATTATATACAGTATCTTGTTGCTTGTAAGTTATGGTTTCGGGTGGGTTTTGGCTACTGAATGTTATCGCTCATGGTACTATGTTGCCCTGGTAACTCGAACGCCAGATACCGAAAACAGAACAAAAGTGTCGTACGATTCGATCGAGTTCAATCCTACAGAGGAAGAAGCTGCATAGTCGCTCGGATTAATTTAAGTCAACTTTATTTTGGAAGCTCCTAAGTTTATTTGGAAATTGTAATATTTTGATTTATTCGAAACGGTTGTAATATAATGACATATGCTTTTGAAATTATGACACAGTAAATCTATGAATTTCTTTTGTGGAAATGATCTTTTTATTATACATATTTTTTTTTAATGTCCGAATTTTCGGGGCGTTACGGTCATAAACTACTAGGAAGTAGGAACAACTTCTTTATTTCCATCTCTTCAAAAAATCCAATTTTTTTGAGCTATAAAATCGATCCGACTCTTTCAATAAGGGTAATATGAATTCAAGGCAGTGAGACTTTAATTCATATTAGCCAAGGTACCATCGATTCAAGGTAACAAGTACCTTTTAGATCTAGTACACAAACTTTGATCCGGGTTTAACCGACGTAACATTGAATCCACATGTTCCAAAACCAATCGAGGCAACAAGTTTTACTCAATAAAGGACCCATCCAATGAAATTGAAATTTCTTTAGAATCAGAGAAAAATATATATTATACCCTCAAAGGTACTCGATCATAAAAGATTTTGGCTAATTATGTCCTCGGTAGCCAGTAGCCCTCTACTAGGAATCACTTTATCACTGACCAAGTAGCCTTCTACTAGGAGCAACATATTGTCGTCAATAGTCTCGTTAATCGACTAGCACGAACACTTTTTCTTATTTCATTTTATCAACTGCACACTTTCAGAGTTCTTATCAATTATTAATCAATAGTCCTTACACCAACAAGGAATCACCATTTTCCTTTCACATGACTAGTAGTATAAACACCTACCAACCGTCATGTGTTTATCTCTATATTTCCTGCACATGACTAGTCGTCTTAACAGTTACTATCCGTCATGTGTTCTTCAGGTGTGGCCAGTTGAGATAAACTACTAGGAAGTAGGAACACCTTCTTTATTGCCATCTCATTAAGAAAACAATTTTTTGAGCTATGAAATTGATCCAACTCTTTCAACCAGAGTAACATTAATTCGAGGCAACATAACTTCGATTCATATTAGACCAAAGCACCATCGAAGAACATTTTAGATCTAGTACACAAACTTTGATCCGTATTTAACAGACGTAATATTGAATCCACATGTTACAAAACTAATCGTGGCAACAAGTATTACTCAATAAAGGACCTATCAGATGAATTAGAAATTTCTTTAGAATCAGAGCAAAATATATTTTATACCCATCAAAGATACTCCATCTAACAAGATTTTGACTAATTCTGTGCTCGGTGGCCAGTAGCCCTCTACTAGGAATCATTTTATCGGTGACCAGTAGCCTTCTACTAAAGGCTACATATTGTCGTCAATAGTCACGTTAACCAACTGTTTTCCTAATTTCATTATCTCAAATACACACTTTCAAAGTTCTTATCACTTAGTAATCAGTAGTCCTTACACCTACTAGGAATTACTATTTTCATTTCACATGATTAGTAGTCTAAACACCTACTAATCATCATGTGTTTATCGCTATATTTACTTCACAAGACAAGTAGCCTTAACACCTACTAACCATCATGTGTTTTTCAAGTGTGGCGACTAGTCATAAACTACTTGGAAGTAGGAAAACCTTCCATCTCATTAGGAAAGCAATTTTATGAGCTATGAAATTGATCCAACTCTTTCAATGAGAGCAACATTAATTTGAGGCAACATAACTTTGACTCATATTACACCAAAGCACCATCAATTCGAGACGACAATTACGTTTCAGATCAAGTACACAAACTTTGATCCGTATTTAACCGACGTAACATTGAATTCACATGTTCCAAAACTAATCAAGGCAACATGTATTACTCAATAAAGGACCTATCAGATGAATTAGAACTTTCTTTAGAACCGCAGGAAAATATGTTTTATTCCCATCAAAGACACTTGGTCTAACAAGATTTTGACTAATTCCGTCCTCGGTAGCCAGTAACCCTCTACTAGGAATCACTTTATCAGTGACTTGTAACCTTCTACTAGGAGCTACATATGTTATCAATAGTCTCATTAAACTACCAGCACCAACTGTTTTTCTGATTTCATTATTTCAGATGCACACTTTCAGAGTTCATATCACTTTGTAATCAGTAGTCTTTACACCTACTAGGAATCGCTACTTTCCGTTCACATGACTAATAGTCTAAACAGCTACTAACCGTCATGTGTTTATCACTATATTTCCTTCACATGACTAGTAAACCTACTAACCATCATGTGATCTTTTTGTGTGGCTAGTAGTCATATACTAGGAAGTAGGAACAACTTCTTTACTTCCATCTCATCAAGAAAGCCAGTTTTTTAAGCTAAGAAATTGATCCAACTCTTTCAATGTGAGCAACATGAATTCAATGCAACATGACTTTAATTCATATTAAACCAAGGCACCTTCGATTCGAGGCAACAAGTTCGTTTCAAATCAAGTACACAAACTTTGATCCGTATTTAACCAATGTAACATTGAATCCACATGTTCCAAAACTAATCGAGGCAATAAGTTTTACTCAATAAAAGACCTATCCCATGAATTTGAACTTTTTTTAGAATCGGAGAAAAATATATTTTACACCCATCAAATACACTCGGTCTTACAAGATTTCGACTAATTCCATCCTCGGTGACCAATAGCCCTCTACTAGGTTTCGCTTTATCAGTAACCAGTAGCCTTCTACTCGGAGCTACATATTGTCGTCAATAGTCCCATTAACCTACCAGCACCAACTATTTTTCTGATTTCATTAAATGTATACTTTCACAGTTCTTATCGCTGAGTAATCATGTAACGACCCTGATTTTCGGTCGTTAAAAATTTCGTTAAGTATTTGAATTTTATTGCAATTGCTTTTAATTTCCTTGTGATTTGTCAAAATTACATTTTTGCCCCTTGAAAAATTATTTCTTGACGCTTTAGTCCGCTTAGCATGCCTAACTAGTTTTTAACCATTCGATTGGATAAACTAAGCTAGGAAGTTGCCTAGTTACTTTTCCCTAACCGCAAAATTACCGTTTTGCCCCCCTTGAACCTTTTGAACATTTTGAACCTTTTGAACATTTTGAACCCTAGACTAAGAATTTGGATATTCTTTTTCTTTTAATTATTTTGGATATATTCTTTGTCCATTGGACAATAAATGTTAGGGAGACTATTATCCATTGGATAATAGAAACCCCAATTGTTTATATTAAATGTTTACTTTATTAAAGTGCTATGAATAGAAAAAGTAACTTTTTGATTACTTTTTGATTACTTTAATGTACCTTTTTGGATTACTTTAATGTTTAATCTCCCTAGCAACTATTATCCATTGGATAATAAAGGTTAGGGTGGTTATTATCCTTTGGGTAATAAGTTACTCTTCAACAATAGTACATGGGTTGATTAATTTAATATTTTCTTTTAACCCCATGTGCCAAAGTACCAATTATTTTAAAATAAAAGTTGCCAAGTCACTATTGTCCATTGGACAATAGAAGTTAGGGGATTTATTACCCATTGGTTAATAGCTTTAGTCATCCAACAAAGTACAAGAATTTTAGTAAACTAATCTTTTTCAAAAATCCCATGGGATGATGTACAATTTTTTTATGGAGGATTTTAATACCTAAGATTTCTTAGGTACTCTTTTATTATTCTTTATTGGGGTTTTTGATCTTCTTAGATACATAAGTACATATGTATATATTGCATAAGTACTTGGATGACTTAAATATTGCCATGTGTCAATTCATTTGTTAGTGGGAAAATCTTAGCCCTTAAATCTTTGATCTCAAAAGTACATATAATCTTTCATATCTTGTACCTTTAGTATATGCATAGATATGTATTGTACCTTGAGAGAAAGAGAGAGAGAGAGAGAGAGAGGCCGAATGGGAGAGGGAGAGAGAGAGAGAGAGAGAAAGGAGGAAGGAGAGAGGAAGATTGGTTGTATCTTGGCATTGATCTTCCTTGTACCTTCATATCTTGGTGTATATATATCTTCCTAGCCTAGACTTAACTCCATTGTACTCCTTTGGACACCTTGCAATGGTTTGAACCCTTAGATCTTGTACCAATATCTTTCTTGCCCACCAAGGATCCATCCTAGCCATCCAATTGATCCAAGATCAAATCTTGGTACAAAGTAGCCATGCAAACCTAGGATTTTTCCTTGATTTGTGCTTAAAAGTGGATTTGATTAGATATACTTCTTGGACACCTTGCAAGCTTCTTGACCCTTTGATCATGTACCATTATCATCTTAACCCTCCAATTGATCCAAGAATATCACCAAGGTACAAGAATAGCCTTACAAGTCTAGGATTAGTTTTGATCTTTCAAGATTCATTGCCAAGTGTCAAGGTGGGACTTAGAGAGAGAGAGAGAAGAAGGCCAAGCCCTTTGCCTATAAATAGAAGGCCATTCCAAGCCTTTCAAAGCACACCTCAAGCAATAGCTCTTCCTTCTCTCTAGAAACCATTTTCTGTTTTTCTGGGCAGCCACTGTCCCGTCGGAAATCCTCCATTTTCTCCTGTCTAGAGTAGTTTTTAGGATCAACTTCCTTCTGGAAAGTTGTAGAGCGCTTCGAAACCTTGAAGTTAGGCTCAAGAATCACCCCAATCGGTTAAGAAATGACCCAGATATTGTCATCCGAAGTTCAGTAAAATTTCTGGATTTTCATTTTCTGGACAGCTCACTGTCCCTTTCTTCGTCCCCATTTTTCTCCAACCTAGGTTCGTTTCTAGGATTAACTTTCTTCTCGAGAGTTGTAGAGGGTTTAGAGAGCTTCGTTCTAGACCCAAGAACGACTCTATTCAGCCAAAGATTGACCGAGTTATTGCCGTTCGAAGTTCGGTCCAGATTCGGGGGAATTTTCCACCTAGCTTATTCGGCCCCGACTAGTTTCGGATCAAGGTAGGATATTCTAACCTTAACCCTATGTATATGTTAGATCTCGTTATCTTCCATTTCAAAGTAGGTTATCTTTATAAACTTTCCATTTCAAGTATTTGTATTTTGATCTTGAAAATGATTATGAGCATGCTTATGTGAGTTGTTTGAGTTACTTGTGATATATTATAGAGTTGGATGATCTTGTTGGATTACGATGAATGATTTGTTGTTTACGTATGTGATATGTCCTACCACGGAGTCTTGCATGTAAACGAGACACGAGAATTGAGAAAGTAGAAACATGACACCTAGGGTGTGTTGAAAAATGTTGAAATGTTTTGAAAACCGCAATGTGGCCGGACTTGCCCATTGTGTGAAGTGTGTGTGTGTTCCAATGGGAAACCGGAGCAGCGGAACCATTGTGAGGGTGTGTGCCAATGGGAACCCAGAGCGGCGGAACCATTGTGCGTTCCCATGGGAACCCGGAGCAGCGGAACCATGGTGAGGTATAGCTTGGTTATCCGTGGAGAGGAGCCAATGCATTGTGTGCCAATGGGAACCCGGTGCGGCGGAACCATTGTGAGGATACTCGGGAACCCGGAACGGCGGAACCGAGGTTGGGTGTGTATGGCTTGGTTATCCGCGGTACGGAGCCAATGCTAAAGATTTTTGAAAGGCTTGGTTATCTGCGGTACGGAGCCAATGCAAATGTTTTGAAAGGTTGTTTTGTAAGTGGAAAAGGAAGACACGGTCTACGATGAGTCGCGTAGGAGAAATCGAGAAATCTTGGACACCAACGTTAGACGATTAAACGAATATGATTATGTGATTGTTAGTTGTAAGGTTGGTGGGTAAGATTTTTCCTATTGAGCGTTGTAGCTCATGGTGTTGCCTTTTTGGTGACCCTGACATATTATATCGGTGGCGACGCTGGTATAATGTGTCAGATCTTGTAGATGATCAAGATGGACCGTTCACTTGGAGGCGTCCGGAGCTGAGGAGCTGGCTAGGATGAAGAAGCAAGAGGAGCTGTAGTTAGGAAGCCTTAGTTTCCTTTCCTTGTTGAATAATTGTACCTCTTTGAAGTATTTATAATGTAATAAACTCTCTTTATTATGTAATAAATGCTTCTTAACGTACCCTGATTTTGGGGGCGTTACAAATCAGTAGTATTTACACGTACTAGGAATGACAATTTTACTTTTACATGACTAGTAGTCTAAACACATGAACACCTACAAACCATCATATGTTTATCACTATACTTCATTCACATGACTAGTAGTCTTAACAACTACTAACCGTCATGTGTTCATCAAGTGTGGCTAGTAGTCATAAACTACTAGGAAGTAGGAATACCTTATTTATTCCATCTCATTAACAAAGCAATTTTTTGAGCAACGAAATTGATACAACTCTTTCAATTAGAGCAACATTAATTCGAGACAACATAACTTTGATTCATATTAGACCAAAGCAACATCAATTCGAGCCAACCAGTACGTTTCATATCTAGTATAAAAATTTAGATCCGTATTTAACCGATGTAACATTTAATCAACTTGTTCTAAAACTAATCGAGACAACAAGTATTACTCAAATAAAGGACCTATCAGATGAATTAGAACATTGTTTACAATCAGAGCAAAATATATACTATACCCATCAAAGATACTTAGTCTAACAAGAATTTGAGAAATTTCATCCTCGGTAGCCAGTAGCTCTCTACTAAGAATCAGTTTATCAGTGACAAGTAGCTTTCAACTAGAAGCTACATATTGTCGTCAATAGTCTCGTTCACCTACCAGCACAAACAATTTTTCTGATTTCATTATTTCAAATGCACACTTTTTGAGTTCTAATCACTTAGTAATCAATAGTTTTTACACCTACTAGGAATCACTATTTTCCTTTCACATGACTAGTAGCCTAAACACCTACTAACCGTCATGTGTTTATAACTATATTTCCTTCACATGACTAGTAGTCGCTACAACAACATCTAGATCTTCTTGTGTCGCCAGTAGTCATAAACTCCTAGGAAGTAGGAACACCTTCTTTATTTCCATGTCATTAAGAAAGCAATTTTTTGAGCTATGAAATTTATCTCACTCTTTCATTGAGAGCAACATTAATTCAAGGGAACATAACTTTGATTCATATTAGACCAAAGCACCATCGATTTGAGGCAACAAGTACGTTTTAGATCTAGTACAAAAACTTTGATCCGTATTTGTAACGCCCCGAATTTTGGGTACGTTAAATAGAACATTTTATTATAAAAACGAAGCAAGTCACTGCTCATTTATTACATCAAGAGTATTCTGAACACAAATGGAAAGCTAATAGGGAACTAAGGTTCCTAACTACTGCTCCTCTTGTTCTTCCATCCTAGCGAGTTCTTCGGCTCCATACGCCCCCACGGTGAAGAGTTTGCCCTGTTCATCTATCAAATCTGACATATTATACCGGCGTCGCCACCCATATAATATGCCAGGGTCACCACAAGGTAACACCATGAGCTACGAAGGCTCAATAGTAAAATCCTACTTACTAATCCTTAACTTATGAACCAATATCATAATAAAACATCGATTTCCACATGATTCATATATAAGCAGTAACAAAAGGCAAAAGCAATATCATATCCACATTCATTTCATAATTATCGTTGGTGTCCAAGATCCTCGAAGTTCTTCCTACGTAA
>BPLS01000498.1:1937002-1950608 GCA_019656275.1 Rhododendron kiyosumense | reverse complement strand
GATATACTATTGAGCTTTCGTAGCTCATGGTGTTGCCTTTTGGTGACTCTGGCATATTATATGGGTGGCGACGCCGGTATAATATGTCAGATTTGATAGACGAACAGGGCAATCTATTCACCTTGGAGGCGTACGGAGCCGAAGAACTCGCTAGGTTGGAGGAACAAGAGGAGAGTTGAATAAGACTTCTTAGTTCCCTTTTTGTTGTCTTTTGAATTTCAAATGCTCCTATGAGAGCCGTTTTGTAATAATGAGTAGTGACTCGCTTATTTCTGTAATAAATTATTTCATTAACGTACCTAAAATTAGGGGCGTTACAGGAGTTGTCCTCAGGGGGTGCGCAGTGAGTTAGGTTCTGTGCAGCAGCCAGGAACAGGGCGTAATGTGGGCCAGCCGTTTAGGGGCACTCAGAGGCAGTAGCAGCCTCACTTCCAGCAAACTACGTCAATTCAGAGTTCTGAGGTTGATAAGGGAGCGAGTTATTCCGCGCCTGCTCAGGGTTCTGGTCAGAGGGGAGGTTTTGTACAGGGTCAGGGTACCCAGGGACGAGTTTACAATATCACTTCTACTATTTCCCCTACCACTTCACTGGCTCCAGAAACTTCTATTATGAGGGATACATTTCTTTTATTCAACTCCTTCGCTAAAGTCCTCTTTGATTCTGCAACATTGCATTCATTCATTGCTACATCATTTGTGTGTGCCTTGGAATTGGAATCAAAAACTATTAATCCTTCTTTATTCGTTGAGACACCTTTAGGGGGTTAGAACGCCTCTTAACCAGATTTTATCGAGATTGTGAGTTGGTTATTCATAATCATCACTTCATGTTCGACTTTATTGTTTTGGGAATGTCAGGGTTTGATCTTATCTTGGGAATGGATTGGCTATCCACGTTTCATGCTACCATCGATTGTTTCAAGCATCGAGTTCGTATTTGTCCTCCTGAGGGTCCTTGTTTCGAATTCTTTGAGGAGCGTCGGGAACCGTTGGAACCATATCTATGTGAGCCTCATGAGCTAGAGTCGGTTTACTCATTGCTGGCGAGTTTGATGTTAGACGAGGATGCCTCTGTGCGTGGGGAGTTACCCTTAGTGGTTTGCAACTTCCCGGATGTGTTTCCGGAAGAGTTACCTGGTTTGCCTCCTGAGCGAGAGATTGAGTTCTCTATTGATTTACTTCCCGGAACCGCTCCTATTTCCGTACCCCCATATCGTTTCGCGCCCGCTGAATTGAGAGAGCTAAAGACTTAGTTGCAAGAATTGGAGAACCTAGGATTCATTCGTCCGAGTACGTCTCCGTGGGGACCACCAGCTCTTTTCGCACAAAATAAGGATGGTTCATTCCGTTTGTGTATCGACTATCGTAAGCTAAACCGAGTCACCATTAAGAATAAGTATCCTATGCCTAGAATCGATGATTTGTTTGATCAACTTCGGGGAGCGACTTGCTTTTCCAAAATCCATTTGAGGTCTGGTTATCACCAATTGAGGGCTCGTAGAGAAGACATTCCTAAAACTGCATTTCATACTCATTATGGCCATTATGAATTCGTTGTTATGCCTTTCGGGTTGACAAACGCTCCAGCTACATTCATGGACTTGATGAATCGTATTTTCCGTGCTTATCTTGTCGCTTTGTCGTCGTCTTTGTGGATGATAGTTTGATATATTAGCCTATGAAGGAGGAACACCAATCTCATCTCACCATTATCCTTGAACTCTTGAGAGAGCATCAATTATACGCTAAACTTAGTAAGTGTGAGTTTTGGTTATCGGAAGTCAAATTCTTGGGTCACATGGTTTCAAAAAGTGAAGTGTCTATTTCCGGGAAAGATAGAGTCCATTATGAACTGGCAGCGACAGAAGAAGGTGTTTGAGATTCAGAGCTTTTTGGAGTTGGCTGGGTACTACCGCTGTTTCATTCTTGATTTCTCTCGCCTGGCGACACCGAAGACTAGATTGACGCGTAAGGGGACTCGTTTTGTTTGGAGTGACTCGTGTGAGGCAGCTTTTGAGGAGTTGAAGAAGCTATTGACTTTCGCACCTGTTTTGATTGTACCCGAACGTGGAGTTGGCTACTCTGTGTATTGTGACGTGTCTAAGGAAGGGTTGGGATGCGTGTTGATGCAAATGGGGCGAGTAGCAGTGTATGAGTCACGGCAATTGAAAACTCACGAGCGGAATTACCTGACACATGATCTAGAACTTGTAGCCATTGTATTTGTCTAGAAAAGTTGTCGCCACTATTTGTACGGTGAAAAGTTTGAAGTCTTTTCCAACCACAAGAGTTTGAAATTCTTGTTCTCTCAAACAGAACTCAACCTTCGTCAACGCCGTTGGATGAAGCACTTAGAGGATTATGATTTCGAATTGTAATATCACCTAAGGAAAGCGAACGTCGTGGTAGACGCATTGAGTAGAAAACCGACACATCTAGTGAGTCTAGCGATTCACGAGTGGAAAGCAATGAACGATTTGGGCTTCTATGCCATGCACTTTGAAGATGTTCGAAAAGGGGTTACGTTGTGTAACTTGAAAATGCAATCGACTTTATCGACTCGAGTAATTGAGACTCAACAACATGATGAAGAAGTGGAGGAACTTCATACTAGGTTCCTTAGTGGAAATGCTCAAGAAGGGTGGATGATCCATGCCGATCAAAGTTTGCGCTATCAAGGGAAGTTGTTCGTACCCATTTCGTGTCGGAAATTTTTTTTGTAAGAGTTTCACCATTCACCGTTAGCCGTTCATCCGGGAGGAACGAAGATGTATCATGACTTGCGTAGGCAATTTTGGTGGTCTGGAATGAAGAGGGATGTTGTGACTTTCGTGTCCAAGTGTCTAACGTGCTAACAAGTGAAAGCCGAATATCAACGACCCGCGGGGTGCTACAACCATTACCAGTGGCTGAGTGGAAGTGGGAAAATGTGACCATGGATTTTGTTACCGGTTTGCCGAGATCGTCGAGGGGGCATGATGCTATATGGGTGATTGTAGATCGATTGACCAAAACTGCTCATTTCTTGCCTATTCAGGTCACCGATTCTGTGGATGCGCTTAGCCGTTTGTATATTCGAGAGATCATTCGATTGATTGACCATGGATTTCGTTATGGGTGATTGTGGATCGATTGACCAAAACTGCTCATTTCTTGCCTATTCACGGTCCGGATTAGACTGGATTACTATGAATCCAATCTTAATCCGCGAGTCACATTTTTTAGAAAATACAATTCATGTCCACACCAAAAGTTCTACGGTTTGGTTCCAATCCAATTCGTTAGTCACAGTTCGATTGCGATTTTATCCACGAATTGCATTCCATAAACACTAAATTGCAAATCCAACCAAAAAAATCAAATTCTTGCCACAAAAAAAAAAAAAAAAGGGCATTACAATCTGCCATTACATCCAACAAGGTTGCAACCAAATGAACTGAAGTACTCTCTCCGTCTGGATTGAATAGTTCCTCGTTTAATTCTAACTAGATAAAAAATGAGTTATATCTTTAAATTGGTAATGAATTTTATATCCAATATAGATTTCATTTGATAGATCTCAATTAGTTCTATAAGACTATGTTTTCAAAATTACATAAAACATTATAAATTACAAGATATAATCAATTGAAAAATGACACGAACTCTCAAAAAAGACTATTAAATCCTGATGGAGGGAGTACATAAGTATTATCTAGAGTTCCAGATTAGTTACAGCAAGGCAGCAACCAAATTAATCCACCAACACAACATGCAAATTCTAGTCAAGTATTGTCCAAGCATTATCTACTTATTACATTCCATTAAACCTAACAAAAACTAGCCAATTAGTTTTACAAAACAAACAAATAGTATCACATTAAGATAAAATTGCTGGAAAAAATAAAATCAATTGGTAAAACTTATTATTATTTACACACCTAGGAGTTGCACCTGTAACGACCCTAATTTTTTGGTAAATAAAAATTTCGTTAAATATGTGAATTTTAATTTAATTACTTGAAATTTGCTTTTAAAATTCCTTTTTAATTTCTAATAATCCGTCATAATTAGATTTAAGACTTATAAAATTATCTCTTTTCACACCGGATAATCTAGTCTATTTCTAAAGACAAGTATGCTTATAGAAGCACTTGTATATTTTCCTAATGAGTAAAATAAAATCTTAAATTACATTTCTTGGCTAGATTTCCTACTTGGCAAGTATAATTAGCTTCTAACCGATTAGTTAGAGAAATCTAATTACCAATTCAACCTAGTTACATTCTCTTAACTCTAGATAAACCTTATGGACCTTTCCAACCCTACTTGAACCTTTTGGACCAAAAGAAGTCATCATTATGCTACCAAAAGTAGTAATCATTATGCTTGTCATACATGCAAACCTAAGGATTATAGCCTAAACCTAATTACCCACCAAAGCTGCTTTCCTAGGTCTTTCCCTAGGTGTGTGTGTAACGCCCCGAATTTCGGAGACATTAAAGAAAAAATTGCAAAGAGATTTCCAATTAGTTTTCCATTTCGAAGCATTTAAAATTCCAAAAGTCTTGTCAATTCCAATCAAATCACAACGTATCAATCTTAAAGTAATTTATCAGATTCTCTTACTGTACAATATTAAAATAATTAATTGAAATTACAGAGCAACTAAGGGTGTAACCAGAGTTCAATAATATCTTCTTCGATCAACGTCAAATCATTCTTTGCCCACTGCCCTTCTGCTCCGTCTTCAGTACCTGGCGTTCGAGTTACCAGGGCAACATATTACCGTGAGCGATGACACTCAATAGCCAAAACTCACCCGAAACCCATAACTTACATACAACAAGATAAATAGTGCAATGCAAAGTGCTTGATTTCGTTACTATCCTTCAACTTATGTGAAAGTCTAGGATCTCCACCTCGAGATCCATCCTACCCTCAACCTCTAGCATATGGCAACCCAGTGTGATTCAGACAGCTCCTTGTTATGTCCCACTGATAGCTACCAAATTACTTACTCAGATCTACAATCGACGCAACCACACAACGAAGGAACCAAACCTGTTCTCGCAGCCAATCACCACTGTGCCCTACCTAGGGTTACGTTTATCAAACAACCTGGGCCCCTGTTAGCACCCATTAACACAAGATTGGGCCCCTGTTAGCACCCATTTTAACACAAGGCTGGGCCCTTGTTAGCACCCATCTTAAAATCATAACTCAATCACTTTTCGATTTATCATTTACTTATCAACGTCTACATGATCCTCTAATCGTATACCACCCTGGGTCTTAATGTCCATTCTAGGTTTTCGAAATCATGCATGTCCACAGTTAATAGGAATTAAGCAAAAGACAAAATAAAGTATGCTTCACAAGGACTAATCACCATGTTCATCTATCATTACCAACTATCACTTAACAGAGTAATGGACCTAACACCAATCGTCTCATAAACTAATACTTGCATTTAGCAGGTTTAGATCTCCACATCATTAGGACATTTCAACAAAACATGCTAACAACATTTAATCGTGTGATAAAGCTATCGTGCGATAACATTAGTCATACCATAGAATTAATCATGCAATTAAAATAAATTAAGTGATCCTTATTATTTTCTCTTTTCTTTTTCAAAGCTAAAATCCACATTTAGTCTTAATCATCTCGGTGTATTAACAGTATTAGAAAGAAAATCGTATTTGCAATCAAACTAGAATCGCCTCGAAACTAATTAATGTTGGGACTTATGATACTAGATTTTAATAAATCGGGATTGAATCTATAAGTTAATCAAACTCAAGTGTTAAACTGTAATTATTCTAAAATCCCTTTTCAATTTCCAGTGACTGTTTTCAACGGAAAAACAATGAGTTTTGGCCCACTTGACCGGCGACATCGGGTTGGATTATTATCACACCAAAGCTCTGTAATCATTATACAAACACGATATATACGTAGGGATGTGAGTTCCGAACTACCTCTCATCTCATCCAGCCAGACGATTTACGGAGAGGTTCGGCGGTGGATCGGAGCGGCGGTGAAGCTCGGTTGGAAGGTGGTAGTGGAGGACCCGGCTGGTGGGGATGCTGCTCGATGGTGATAACTGCTCCGGTTGGTGGCTAGATGAGTGGCGGTTGGAGGTGAGAGGTGCGGTGGTGGAAGAGTTTGGTGATGGTGGGAGGTTGCTCGGATGGTGGGGAGAGCTACGGTGGAGAGGTGGAGAGGTAGGAGTGGTGTCTGGCTGATCTCTCTCTCTCTTTACCGAAATGGAACCAGGGGAAAGAGATTTAAGAAGAAATCAGATAAGTGAAAACCAAGGGTTAAAGAAAAGTAATTGGGTTGCCATTTGTTAGATATAGGTTAATGGGAGGAAACAGTTAATAAAAAGAGATTCAATTCATAAACCTCCAGGTCATTAGGTGGATGCGAGTTAAAGGCTTTGTTTGATGGGAAAAAGAAAGGGTTTAAAAGCTCTGTCAATCCCTGATTGGCTAGGAAGAAAAGGTAGACAAAAATAGAGGAACATTATATGATGGGGAGGAGACGGTGGGGTTATTGGCCAGGCATACAATGCAAACGAAATGGCTGGGAAAATTTTTGGGTTGGTTGGAAAAATAATTTATTGCAACACATGCCCCATACTAGGAAAATTACTCATCGGATACACGCGTGCACGATCGATTACGGAAATAAAATTGGTGTGACGACATAAATAATTTTTTCCGAACAAAATTAATATTTTTGTTTTGATAATTATTATTATTTATAAAAAAAATACCGAATCTTTACTGTGTGTGTATATATATATACAGTGGCCTTCAAATAAGGTCGACCTTATTTGCAAAAAATGCGGACGTCCATTGTAAGCCGTTGGATCTCATCCAACGGTTGTGATTTTAAAAAGATCTCGCGGGTAAAAAAGGGGATGGGTCGGGTAAAATACACTCGCGGATCATCATCCGGGTCATAACACCCTAGCCGTTTCCACTGTACGCGTTATTCCAAAGCAAGCGAACAGAGAGAGAGATGAACGAAGAAGAATCGACCGAAGACGAATCGAAGGAGAAGAACTCTGAATCGTCGACAAATCAATCGAAGAAGGAACCGAAAACCTTAGACGAATCGAACAAGGTAACTCCTCCTCTCTCTCTCGATTTCGTTCTTTAGGTTTCTTTTTTTTTTAATTTCGAGTTTGGGTTTCTTTTTAGAACAGTTAGGGTTTCGTTTTGGGTTTTTTTTTCGATATGTAGATCTATAGATTGATGGATGTGGTGGTGAACGAAGTCGTCTTCTTCTTATTCTTCTTCTTTCTTTTTTTTTGTTGTAATTGGATACTAGGGTTTATGTGGATTTTGTCTGCGATATCTTTCGGTGTGCCTTTTAGATTAAAGTGGTTAATTCAGGATCTGGGTCTTGATTAATATTTCTAATTGGGTTGGCTAACCTGCAAAAAATTTTGAATCTTTATTTTTTTTTTTTCGAGAGAGAACATATAGGGTTTTGTTTTTGGTATTTTAGAAGTAACTCATCTGGTTGATTTGGGTATCCTTTTTCTACGGGTGATGATGAAAAAATTCTGCTCTGTTTAGGGGCTATCATTTCAATTTTGCTATATGTTTTGCATCTATTGAATCTTGAGGAGAGTGTGTTAGTTGTAAATGTGGTGCTTCCCATCTGGAAAATATGGTGCATCTATTCAATATGTTTGTACACATTGGAAAATGATTTCGTACAGTGACTCACATGATTATGATTATTATTTTTTTTGCAGTAACATATTTTACAGTGAAATCTTACTGTTTCAAAGTAGTATGAGCTCTGTGACCTGTTTATTTTTATTTTCTTGCAATTGAATTCTGGTAATATTTGCTTGCAATTAAGAGATGGTGAGAAACATATGAGCCCATGATAGCACTGTGTAATTGTATATACGGCAGTTTAACTCATTTTAAATTATACCTTTCCCTCTTGCTCATTCTATATTTCCTAAAGTTGGTTTAATATGTATCATCTTTTTGGTAATTAAAGGTGGAAACTTTAAGCCACGAAACAGAATGCACAATGGGAAGCTCTCAAAATGTCTTCAAGCACAACGGGAAGCTCTTCTAATGGCCATGACAGCTATAATGAAGTCTTAAGGTGCGGATCATAATAGCTCTTCCTCGGTGTTGTATATATTATGTCTGTTGATTTGGCAAGTTCAAGTAGACCTTTTTCAAACAATGCAAGCAGACTTGGTTCTTCAAACAATTCAAAGGGAATTTTGTTTTGGTTGTTGACCGGAAGTGAATAGCACATTTTGGCAGTGTGTAATGGCAGTTGGATTATGTAATGGCATGACAATGAGTTTTTGTTAATGGTAGTAATTGTTAATGTGTATTATGTATGCGTTCAATGGTTGGCAATGGAAAGGCTGCTTTGCATTGTTTTCTGTTGGTAATGGGAAGTTCCCAATCGTTCTTTTTAATGGTAGTAATGGCATGCCACTTTGTTTTCTGTTTTGCATTGTTTTGTTAGTGGAAAGGCTACATTCTCCCTACAATGGGTTTGTTACCTTATTTGTAGAACTAATATAGCAGCATTACCAACTGATACATTACTTGCAAATGGAACGTGAACAGATGTAGTAGCATTTCTATATGTAGTCTCAATGCTCATGTTTCGATTATGCCCATAAAATTGATGTTCCCGTAACTTTGTGGAAACGATTGGGAACTTTCTACTGTCCTCCGTACCTAATGTTATCTTAACAAGTCGGCAATAACAATCACTCAAAATCTATCAAACCAAGTATCAAGTCTCAAAAAAAACCCTAACTTGAAAATTTCCAGTCACATACAAAAATTTCAGTCAACAGACTCACAACTCATAAGGTTCAATTCAAGTATGCATAAATGAATACAAGTTTCAAAAAGCTCAACTGGTTCTCAAGTTTCATTAACCTCAAATGAATACAAAAATTCCAGTCTTCCCAACAGATTTGCAGACACACATACACATTCACAAGTAGTCTTCCCAATAGATTTTCTGTTCTTAAATTGAAGATTTATCAACCCTAACACAAAATCAACACAGAACAGGAACTGGATCCCTTGAGACTAATCTCCCACGTGGTGGTGTTCACATCAGAACTCCACGTACTACTTAGTTATGACCATCCAATAATGCCACAAGTTCCAACAAAAATTGCAAGACCAGTAGAATCAGACGTCCCTAGAGCAGCTGTGGGAGCAAACTTTTTTGATCCTACAAATGGGGCAGTAGGCACGTCTGCAATTGAGCTTGGGAAGATGGCACTCGCCAGAACCATAACTGCATCACCAAACATATAATAGATTACTCTACTAATGCGATTAGATTGCTTGGACAGAATTTAAAACAAGGACCAGCTTCTAGTCTCTCCTCATTTTGTTCGCTTCTACGTTTGGGCTAAATACAGCTTTCAAACCCTTATTTGAACAAGGGTCCATACATCCACATTCATTAGTTTCCTACAAATTAACGGCTACCAAACCAACCATAAAAATCAATTCTTTGCAGGTATCTATTGGCGTCATATCAATGTACATTCCCAACACCGTCACGACTCCAAGCCCTTCGAATATCTATCATATTTTCACCCAAGCAAAGTTGTGTAGTTTATGTGGCAACCCAAATTTTGGTTACATAAAGTTGTTAATGTATGGTTAACCTTTGGAGTTGAAATAGAAGTTTCCTCACCCAGAAACTGCCATCAATGTCCCACAACGTAAAATTCACATGGTAGTCCATAACTAGTAGATTTTCACAAAGTATTATCTGTTCATCATCTTGATCCCTTGTTGCAAACTTATGTTTTGGAAAAGAAAAAACAAATGCATCATGCACCAAAATTCATATTCTTCAAAATTTCCTTTACGCAACTATTAGCAGGAAAAACACAAGTGTCCATGACTTCATCCAAGCAAGCCCAAATTTAAAGTGAGACTAATCAACTTAATAAATCAGATTTTCCCATAAAAAAAAGCTTAAATTCGATCATAATGGTACTCAAGACAAAAATAATGGCTAATGCTTAAGATACATGAAAATGTACTCTATGCTAAGGAAAGCCTCCAGATTCAAAGAAACCCTAACTCAAAAAAATTACAGATTCGAAGAGAGAGAGGGGAAGAAAGATACCTTGAAATGGAATCCTAATTTGTTCGATCTTGTAACGACCCAGATTTTTGGTAAATAAAAATTTCGTTAAAAATTTGAATTTTATTTTAATTACTTGGATCTACTTTTAAAATTCATTTTTAACTTTGATAATCCGTCATAATTAGATTTGAGACTTATAAAATTTTATCTTTTCACATCGGATGATCTAGTCATTTTCTAAAGACAAGTATGCTTATAAAAGCACTTGTATAATTTCCTAGTGAGTAGAATAAAATCTTTAAATTATATCTCTTGACTAGAAATCCTACTTGGCATGTAGAGTTAGTTTCTAATCGATTAAGTAGGAGGAATCGAACTACCAATTCACCTAGTTACAATTCCCTAACCCTAGATGAACCTTTGCCCATTGGACATTAAAAGTTAGGAGAAATTTTATCAATTGGACAATAGAAAACCTAGATTTTCTATCAAAGATATTTTATGCTAGATTTGATAAAGTACTCATATATAGTTATATATAGACTTATATACATGCTTTCAAGAATTATTTTATCTCACCCCTTTTTACTCATTGGTCAATAACTGCTAGGAAAATATTATCCATTGGATAATATGTTAGTCTTGCTAACTAATATTAGGATTTATTAAATAATCACTTCCTAGATTTCCCCATGTGTTTATATGCATTAAAAATATGAGTATAACTAATTTCCTAGATTTCTAAGTACACTAATAAATATATAAGTACTAGTACTTCTTGAATTATTTTAATAGGAAAATCTTGGCCATATATTTTATTTGATACTTGAAAATCTTGATAAATTATATGGTACCTAAAAGTACCTACACATATATTTGAATACTTGGACATGTGTATATATATATACCATATAATATAAATACCCTAGGATTCTCTAAGCATATTACATACTTATATAGCCACATGTACACATATATGTATATATAAATCTACTAGTACACATGTGCATATTAGAGTTAATTATTAGAAAATCTTGGCCTTAGGAAAACTATTAGATTATATTGTACCTTATGTACTTATATATACTCCCTCTGTCCCAAAATGCTTGTCCGGTCCGCAAAACGAAGTGTAAAAAATAATACAATTTTTGCAAGAAAAAATCAAAAGTTTTTTAATAACTTACTAGATATCAATGAGTATTTTTAATTTGTGAAAAAAGTTTGAATTTTTTCTTGTAAAAATTGTATTATTTTTAACACTTTGTTTTGCGGACCGGACAAGCATTTTGGGACGGAGCGAGTATATACTTGGTCATATATATATACTAGCGAATGAGCCCGTGCCTGAAGGCACGGCGCAACACATTTTGAAGACAACTAAATTGAATTATCCTTTGCCTAAAAAAGGGTACATCTAATCAATTTCAAGCAAGTGAAATTCAAAAAAACATACTACCAGTTTACAACTACCAACAAAAACAAAGTTGTCTAAGTTTCACCAAATGGCATATGATCACAATCTAAGTCAATTAAACCACTGCATAATGATCCACTCTTTCAACCTCCCTAACCTCCACAAAATATGCATAGAGCAATTTTAACAATTCATCAATTAAGTTGGATACAAAAACTTGCACATTTCATCTCACCCCTTCAAAGATTGCCAACTAACAATGATGTCTAATAGAAAATGAGCCCATGCCTAAAGGCACTTATTCAAAAGCATTGATCAACGGCCCTAACTCATTCAATTTTCAAAAATTCTAGCACCACATAAACACTCACACACCCACTCAACATAGGATCATCAACATTTAGTGCATTAAATTCCAGAACAATTAAACAATTTTTTTTAAGTTAGAAAATACAAATCAAAGAAATTGACTACAATACAATTGCATGTGCTGAGCCTCATACCAAGTACTCTATTTTACTATTGACCTCAACTGTCTAACAAAAGATCCAATAGCTCCATCTCCAAAATCATTGACACCTGAAAAAATAAAAAATAAAAAATCACATTCATGTTAATAAGAAGACGTATTACAGGCTTAAGAGGAGAGGCAAAATATGAATTTTTTTTTTTTTATACTTCATCGAACAATTGATGTGTATTATAGGATGCCAGACGGGGCATATTACAAAGAATGCAAATCAATCTTGTGTATTTGACGGTTCGGCCACAACAGCCACGCTCTGTAAAACGCCCAGTTAAGTTTCACTAACCTGCCCGGTACGACCGTGCCAATGCCTGGCCTTATAGGCTCAGCGTAGCCGGACCATGCCAATGCCTGGCCTTATAGGCTCAACATAGCCGGCGCTCGGGTACGAAGACCAATAGCAACCAGTCCATGTTGGGGACTAACCTTTCCATTATTTTCGGCCATCATGGCTTAGGCATACCGAGCTCAGAGAGAACGGATCCCCCAGGTTTCCTTTCTAGGAGCTAAAGTGAGGTTTCAATCTTGATCAACAACCCCACACAATCAACTTAGGTGAATAAAGGAAGCTTGCATTCAGAAATCATGTTTTCATCCTTCATGGGCATATTATTCTTTCTAGTCTATGTTTAATAAGACATGAGGTCTAATAAGATTGGGATATAACGCTCGGTTTGGTTTATTCTAGTTATCCATCACAATATTCCATGGAATAATCATGACAATCCGTAAACATAAGCCACACATAAGATTCAATGACCTTGAGAAACTGTGGGTGCTGAAAAGCTCTGTACACCATTGTTGAGGCTTTTGCACATAATGTGTCATCTCTCTATACATTTTTATATGAGTTCTTATCATAGTTTCATTTTCCTTCCAAGTTATATTTATCCATACACACAAAGCAATACAGGAGTAAGAGATAGAAAGTTACCTATCCACTCATTGGCATTGGGAGGACCAATTTTGGGTCTAGTAGAACATCCACCATGTAGATCCTTTCCTCATTCATCTGAAAAAAAGAAAAGCAGGCAGTTTTCACTTTTCACATACTTGTACAGGTTTTTCCCACAAAGAAGCAAGCTCGCATATTTAAGACCAATATATAAAGTTATCATCCAATATTCAAGTTTCTTTGCGAAAAGCAATTTGGGCAATGAAAACCCATAAAACAGAGCATCGTGTTCTCTTTCCTCACTTGTTTATACCGTTTACTAATCGAGTATCCTTGAAGGAAAAAACACCTCGGAACAGAGATTGAATAATATCTCAGTCGTATAGGAACAAACCATCAGCCTTTTCACTTTCAATGGAGAAACAATTAGGGCCATTGCGCAAAAGTTGAAGGAGTCCTTGTAAGAAAGCTACCTAAGATCAGCCAAAAAATCTGCCATCATGGAAACAATATACTGATAGCATGAATTTGTTGAGCACTCGAACTCAGAAGTCTCTCTAAAAAAAAATTAACTGTTTCTGTAGTAACTCTCTATTGTAGAGTACGAAGAAGTTTCCTCTACCTGTGTCAAACATTTACTGGCAGATGATGCCTTACTTTTATA
>BPLS01000498.1:1891377-1912002 GCA_019656275.1 Rhododendron kiyosumense | reverse complement strand
GAAATTTTTAACGACCGAAAATCAGGGTCGTTACACTATACACCTCACACACACACGTTATATACTCTTATATCTTTAAACTACACATCCACTCCCTCAATCTTCTATTCTCTCACTTAGGTCCTTAAATCAAATAATCACCAATTAAACCATATTCTTCTAATTTACTACTTAATAAACATTTCAATAATTTAAGAAAATACGGGTCTCTACACAATCTTTCCATAATCCAATCCAAAGTACCAAATCTAGCCTTGCATGCCTAAGAACTAGGTAGGAGTTGTGCAAGCAACCATAACTTAACCTATCAAGCTTTCAATCAAGCTTGACAAGTTGAATAAAAAATGAGATATAGAGAGAGTGAGAGAGGGATTTCGGGTGAGAGGGAGAGAGAGGAAGCCTTGGCCTATAAATAGCAAGCCATTCCAAGCTTGAACTCACACCTTCACTCTTTGCTCCAACTTCTCTCTAGAAATTCTAAGCTTTCAAAGTTCAAGTTTCTTTAAGTTCTTGAAGTTCTTGAGAGCTACCACCAAACCACCTCCAAAAACCACCCATAGATCTTTAAAGTAGCCTAGCGTAGTTAGCAAAGTTGTTTCTAGAAAGAGAAAATCCATCTCTCTTCCTTTCGAAGCACTTCGGAGCCGTTACGCTGCCGATTCACAAAGCCGACGACCAATTCTTCGTAGCTGACCAACCGCCTAAAAGAACGGTAGATTATCCTTGCACTCTAACTCTAAGTACATAAGGTTATTTGTCGTAAGTATATAAGGTTATCTGTCATAAGTATATAAGGTTATCTGTCGTCTATAATGTTGGAATGAATGATAGTTAACCAAACTTATTTTCGCTAATGAAAGTATGAGCATGTTGGAATAATTGACTTTTACTCTAAAAGAAACATATGTTCTTTTAAACTTTCCAAAAAAAGAAGAAAGAACGAATTTTGAAAAATATTAATTTCACGCTTAATTGCAAGTATTCGTATTTTGGTCTTAAGAATGGTTATGAGAATGCATACGTGTTATTGTGATTACTTGTATTACTTGTGATTGTTGATAAAGCATAAGTGATTTTTCACTCCAAGGGCGTCCGTACATGTGGCGTTATGTTTTAAGTTGTGATTTGAGCATGCTAAATGTAGACATCTCAATCTGGGCTTCCAGATTAGTTTACTTACGGTTTCTGATTCCCCGATGATGAAACGGATCAAGAACACCCCGAGAATGTTAAGTGTTTAAATTTTGAGTGTTTGAAAAACCCTTAAACCTAACCCAATCCTAAGCCACTTCAAAAGGCCAAAAACCCTACTGTCGTGCGCTACTCCCAGACCCTCGCGCGATGGTCAAACTGCCAGGTGATGGTCAACAGTCAAAGCTTGACCGTTGACCATCATGCCCGGGCGCAACCATCACGCGCCAGGGCGCACCATCGCGCAACAGACTGACTCTGTCCCGCGACGGTCCAACCTACCACCAACCTTTCTTAAGGAGGACAGTTTGCCATCAATGCAATCTCAGCCAGGCCTCGTGGACTGGTTGAATTCCTCTGTTTGCAACTCCAACTTACCTCCCTCTCTCCCTATTTATACCCCTCTCCTTCTTCCATTTGAAAGGTTAATAAGTTCAAAGGTTTTTAAGGGTTCCAAAAAAAAAAGACATTCAAAAGGGTTAGCATTTTCCAAAGGTTCCAATGGTGAAAGGTTACAAAAATTCAAAAGACTAAGCACACAAGCTCTAGTGCTTTTCATCTAATTTCACATTCCTCAATCTTGTCAAATACCTCAATCAAGCCTACAAACATCAAAAGCTCAAACACATTTCAAACCTTAAAAACTCTAGGTATAGCTTACCTTTGTTCTATTTTCTGTTCCGATCTCTGAGGGGGGCTGGCAGGGCCAAGGTTGGTAATCAATACCAGTCCTGGTCCTAAAGCGGGTAAGGTTTCAAAAACCGTCATGGTAGGACCAGCGTGCGATGGTCCCACTCTCGCGCGCGACACTCCATTGTTGCACGCGTTGGACCGCGTGGGGATTGGTTTCCTACTGTTTTATGCTTTATTTCATATAGATCACTTTTAAGCATGATAATAATCAGTTTACTGTTTTCCTTAGTATAAACTGCTAGTTTGTAGTTAGTTTGTGCTTCTGCTGTTTTGGAGTACCCCTGGGATCATTTTGGACCTGTCCCAAAACCCAGAAACATGTAAACCAAGCACTGGTCTGGTTGCGCCAGGGCACACCATCGCACGCCAAACTAGCTCGATCGCGCGACAGAGCACCAGGGTGCACCGTCGCGCGACAGAGTGAGTCCATCGCACGACAGTCTGCCTCCGACCAGTGAGTGGCCTTGCACGGGTAGCTCGGCCTTAGGCCATTATTTTGTTCCCACACTATTTATGGGGTGTTTTATTAATTTGTAGGGCTTTTTCAGCTTTTAAACTGCTTAGAACTGTATATTATGCTGCTATATGAACTACTTGGTTTGTCTTGGGTGTGCACTGGTCCTTCTAGAGCCCAGAAGGTTTGAGAATAAGAGCTGTGGGTTTGAGCTCACTGGCGCGCGCTTGTCTTGGAATTGTGCGCGCAAGAGTGAACAACATGCAATGATTTGTTTAGTGCATGCTGGTTTCTTCCTGCGCACGTCACTCCAAAACAAGGGCTTTCCAGTTTGTTTAAACTCCCACAGCAGTCTATTTTCATCCTATACTAACTGCTCATCCATGCTATCTATCACATCTTGCAAACATGTTACAGTTTTAATCCCCGATTAAACTGTTCCCCACCCTAAATGGCTAAAAATTGATTAATCAAACAGAATCGCAAACAAACATCTTTCACAAATGCCTAAGTAGAGACCGATCTCTGGATTTGGCAAGAGGAGTGCCATAAAACCCTTCCCCTCTCGTAACCTGGCTCTTGAACCCAGATATAGTTATGACGGACTAGTTCCTTAACTTTTTCAAAATCAAACAACGCGGCAAGTGCTTTGAAATACGGTTCCTTGGGTGTCGGACCTTCAAACCCAAGTGGCGACTCTGTATTTTTGCGAGCGCTTGTCGTCCAACTTTGAAGCGCTCTATCGAACCGGCACTTTCTTTAGGAAGGGAACGGAATCCTTTCCTAAGAAAAATGGCACGCTGCCCACAGTGGCGACTCTGCTGGAGATACAAGTCAATATTGGTTTATACTTAGAATTTAATACGCTTGAGAACAATCCCACAAAAGTTTGTCAAAATAGTGAGTTTCGCGCTGCTAAAGAAAGGTTTGGTGATTTAACAGGGCCTCGTGTCCAGCCATCCTGATTGGGGCTTTTCCGATTGTTCTCTTGTGTAGTTTCTTCTAAATATTGATTAATAAAGAGAGCCATATTTGAAAAGGCATTTTGCGAATTTGCGATTCTGTTCCATTAATCAAAATTTTTTTTAGCATTTCATTTGCATCGATGTGGGATAGCCTCGTTGGATCGTTTTAGCAATCCGGCACGGTTTACCGGAGCCTGGGGACCCCGAATGACCAACAACCTTCGATGATGATGAGTGATTCTACCGTTCGACTATTGCTCTGCGGTTATGCGGGCAGCGGGAGATATATCTTGGCTCTAGTCCGAGGAAACCGTTACAAGCCAAAACCAGCCTTTGCATATACAAAGCATTAGAACTCTCCAAACTAGGACAGATACCTACAGGATAAGATCTACTTGCATCTAACCCCATATACTGTCTATGTGTTACTGTTTTCCCTATCGCATGCACTGTACATACATATCGTTTTGCGTAAGAGCATGTTTAGGGTGACTTCTAGGTTGTCTCTCTTTCGAGTCTGTCTCATGCCTATTAGGATGCTGCTAGACCCGATGAAGAGTCAAGCATCTCGATGGTGCACATTGCTAATTTTCAAAATCCTTGGATCAACAAGACTTTGGGAAATCAATCCTTTTTAAGTCCTTGGCTCATGCCTGATTGAAATTTCAATCGAAAATAAGGAATCACAAAGTATGAATGCCGTGACACTGGCACTACCCAGGTTGAAGTGCAAAGTCATTATACACGGCGGCGTACAAAGTTAAAGTGCCATGTCATCAATACTGAGTTGTTCCGAATTCAAAGTTGAGACTTGGAAAACGGAATAGTCAAAGGCTAAGACTGTTTTGACATCTCTTAGTGTTAGTCGATCTATTCAAAGGATACACCCTCGAAAAGATTTCTGAGGATTTTGGCAGCGTCCAAACATCATGAGACACACTTGTCTGTAGATGTAGAGTCTAGGAGAACACCGACGACGATGACGTGTATATTGCATTTCTTTTTGCAATTAACGGATTTTGGCAGCGTCCAAACATCATGAGACAGACTTGTCTGTAGTTGTAGAGTCTAGGACAACACCGACGACGATGATGTGTATATTGCATTTCTTTTTGCAATTAATTGCGGCTGCAGGAACGTCACTGAGATTTCAATTACTTTATTGTCTAGTTGGGAACCATTGCACCGAACAAGAGAGTATTGAAAGGAAGAGCCAAACCTACTTGGGAATGTCTTCGGCATCTGGTTCAAAGGCTTGTCAGGCTAGATTCCTTGTCAGTCGCAACGGAGGCTTCTCCAGGTTCGCTGTTGGCCGCCCTACAATCGGGTTCGCCATCGATATTGCAAAAAGCCACACAGCCGGCTTCCTCGTCTTCAGCTTTTTCATCAAGCTCCATTGAAAAACCTGTGATGGCAGATCAACCGCTCACTCTGGAAACCATGCTCATAAACCTCCAGAACAGTATTACTGCTATGCAACAGAGGGCCACTCAGACAGATGCTAACATCACTTGCCTGAATGACCTTATCAACACTCGTCTTCCACCAGCGGTCGAAAAGAAAGGCGAGGACGATGAGAATGTTCATGCCACCCCCGTCTTTGTTGAGGATCCAAACCGTGAAGGCTGGCTCATTGTTCAACCCACCCCTAGAGAGGTTCGTGTGCCTACTCCAAATCTAAACCCCGTTAGTGTTAGGCCTGTTCAAAACCCTGACATAGCTGCTCTCATGGCCAAGATGGCTAAGCTGGAGGAAGCTGTTTCAAAATTCGAGAAGATCAATGCAGGGGGAATCGACCTAAATCGCCTCTGTTTGTACCCTAATGCTAGGCTTCCTGACAGATTCAAGATGCCTGGCTTGGTTAAATTCGACAGGAGCGGTGATCCCAAGACTCATCTCTTTGGCTGCTATGCTGCCATGAAGCTGCTAGGTGTGGAAAGTGAGGCCATGTCTCAGCTTTTTCCACAGACTCTCTTTGGGCCTACCTTCCATTGGTTTCTATCACTTGACATCTCCAAAAGAAGAACTTGGGAAGACATAGGGGCAACCTTTGTCTCGCTGTACAATTATAACTCTCAACTCAAGATGACTACTTGTGAGTTGGAGTCCACCAAAATGGAAGCAAAGGAGTCCTTTGCGGATTTTGTTCAAAGGTGGGGAGCCAAAGCCACTCAAATGATTGAGCGCCCGAGCGAGAGGGATCAACTTCATATCATCTCCTGCAATCTTCAGCTTGACTTTGCCAAGCACCTCGTGTTGGTTCAAGCATCTGCAAACTTTGAGACTTTCTTCGAGTCAAGCCTAGCCATTGAGGATGCACTGTAGAGTGGAATTCTGCCTAGGGGAGAGTCCTCCTCACAGAAAGCAAAGCCGTGGCCCCATTATGGAAATAGTAGCATGTTGTTTGGTAACAGCAACTACTCCAATATAGCTATAAGTGGGAGCGATGCTCCGGCTTTCGACTCCAATCGTGCTGCCGATGTCAACCAAGTTCAAAATGCCCAAAGCTACCGGGCCCGAACCCACCCTCAAAATTTCTCTGTCTTTGAGGCATCTCTATCTGTAGTGATGGAAAAATTCGTCAAGTCTAGGCATCTCAAACCCTTGACCCCAACTTCTCCGCTAAAAGTCCTACCTTCTGGTTACAAACCTCACATCTTCTGTGCCTTCCACCAAATGCCTGGTGTAGACACCCCAATCTGGGCTTCCAAATTAGTTTACTTACGGTTTTTGATTCCCCGATGATGAAATGGATGAAGAACACCCTGAGAATGATAAGTGCTTGAGCTTTGAGTGTTTGAAAAACCATTAAACCTAACTTAACCCTAAGCCACTTCTAAAAGCCAAAAACCCTACTGTCATGCGCTGCTCCCAGTTTCTTGCGTGACGATTAAACTACCAAGTAGTGGTCAACAGTCAAAGCTTGACCATTGACCCTCGCGCCCGAGCGCAACCATTGCGCGCCAGGGTGCACCATCGCATGACGGACTGACTCTGTCGCGCAACAGACCAATCTGCCACCAACTTTTCTTGAGATGGACAGTTGGCCACCAATGCAACTTCAGCTAGGCCTCATGGACTGGCTGAACTCCTCTGTTTCCAACCAGATTCACCTCAATCTCCCCATATGAATACACCAAGTGTTCTTTCTTTCAAAGGGTTCAAGAATTTTCAAAGGGTTCACTTTGTACTCTTTTAAAGCAAATTAAAGGGTTACAAAAATTTCAAAAAGAGTAAGCACAAGCTCTAGTGTATTTCATCCAATTACACATTCCTCAAAATGCCCCATTTTCACACCTCAATCAAGCCTCCAACCTCAAAGCTCAAATTCGTTCAAACTCAACCAAAGGTATAGCTTACCTTTGTTCTGATCCCTGAGGCAGGCTGGCAGGGCCAAGGCTGGTAATTAATACCAGTCCTGATCCTAAACTTGGCAAGGTTTCAAAACCATTGTGGTGAGAACCAGGGCGCGATGGACCCTGTTACGCACGCGATACTCTTACTTCGTCGCGCGACGGTCCTTGTGGGGATTGGTGTCTTGTTGTTTTATGTTATATTTTGCATATAGATCATTCTGCAAGCATGTAAAAAATCAGTTTACTGCTTTCATTTGTTAGAAACTGCTAATTTGTAGTTAATTTGCATTTCTGCTATTTTGGAGTATCCCTAGGATCATTCTGGACCTGTCCCAGAATCCAGAAATGTGTTAACCAAGCACTGGTCTGGTTGCCCCAGGGCACGACCATTCCTCGCCAGGGCGCACCATCGCACGACAGAGCGCCAGGGCGCACCATCGCATGCTAGACTAGCTCCATCACGCGATAGAGCACCAGGGTGCACCCTCACGCGACAGACTGGCTCTATCGCGTGATAGTCTGCCTCTGACCAGTGAGTGGCCTTACACGGGTAGCTCGGCCTTAGGTCATTATTTTGTCCCCACACTGTATATGGGGTGTTTTATTAATTTGTAGGGCTTTACAGCCTTTAAACTGCATATTATGCTGCTACATGAATTGCGTGGTTTGTCCTGGGTGTGCACTGGTCCTTCCAGAGCCCAGAGGGTTTAAGAATAAGAGTTGTGGGTTTGAACTCACCGGCACGCGTGTGTCTTGGAGTTGTGCGCGCAGGAGTGAACAACATGTAGTGACTTGTTCAGTGCATGTTGGTTTCTTCCTGCGCACGTCACTCCAAAACAAGGGCCCCCTAGTTTGTTTAAACTCCCACAGCAGTCAGTTCTCATCCTATACTAACTGCTCATCCATTCTATCATTCACATCTTGCAACATGTTCTAGTTTTAATCCCCTTAAACTGTTCCCCTGCCTTAAATGGCTAAGGTATTGATTAATCAAACAGAATCGCAAACAAACATCCTTCGCAAATGTCTAAGTAGAGACCGATCTCCGGATTGGGCGAGAGGGGTGCTATAAAACCCTTCCCCTCTCGTAACCTGGCTCCTGAACCCAGATATGGTTATGACGGACTGGTTCCTTTGTTTTTTCAAATCAAACAACGCGTCAAGTGTTTTGAAATACGGTTCCTTGGGTGTCGGACCTTCAAACCCGAGTGGCAATTCTGTATTTTTGCGAGCGCTTGACGTCCAGCTAAGCGCTCCATCGAACCGGCACTTTCTTTAAGGAAGGGAACAGAATCATTTCCCAGAGGAAAAGGGCACGATGCCCATAGTGGCGACTCTGCTGGGGATGTCGAATCAATATTGGTTTATATTTAGAATTTAATACGCTTGAGAACAATCCCACAAAAGTTTGTCAAAATAGTGAGCTTCGTGCTGCTAAAGAAAGGATTGGTAATTTAAGAGGACCTCGTGTCCGGCCATCCCGACTGGGGCTTTTCCGATTGTTCTCTTGTGTAGTTTCTTCTAAGTATTGATCAATAAAGAGAGCCAAATTTGAAAAGGCATTTTGCGAATTTGCGATTTTGTTCCATTAATCAAATTTTTTTTAGCATCTTCATTTGCATCGATGTGGAATAAGACTCGTTGGATCGTTTTGGCAATCCGGCACGGTTTACCGGAGCTCGAGGACCCCGAATGACCAACAACCTTCGACGATGATGAGTCATTCTACCTTTCGACTGTTGCTCTGTGGTTATGCGGGCAGCAGGAGGTATATCTTGGCTCTAGTCCGAGGAACCCATTACAAGCCAAAACCAGCCTTTGCATATACAAAGCATTAGAACTCTCCAAGCTAGGACAGGTACCTACAGGGTAAGATCTACTTGCATCTAACCCCATATACTATCTACGTGTTACTACTTTCCCTATCGCATGCACTATACATATACATATCGTTTTGCGTATGAGCATGTTTAGGGCGGTTTCTAGGTTGTCTCTCTTTCGAGTCTGTCTCATGCCTATTAGGACGCTGCTAGACCCGATGAAGAGTTGTACATCTCAATGGTGCACGTTTTTGTCAATTTTCAAAGTCTTTAGAACAACGAGACTTTGAGAAATCAAACCTTTTTAAGTCATTGGCTCATGCTCGATTGAAGTTTCAACTGAAAATATGGAATCACGAAGTATGGATGTCGTGTCACTGGCACTACCCAGGTTGAAGTGCGAAGTCATTATACACCGCAGCGTACAAAGTTAAGGTGCCATGTCATCAATACTGAGTTGTTCCGAATTCAAAGTTGAAATTTCAAAAACGGAATAGTCAAAGGCCTAGACTGTTTTGACATCTCTTAGTGTTAGTTGATCTATTCAAAGGATACACCCTTGAAAAGATTTCCGAGGATTTTGGTAGCGTCCAAACATCATGAGACAGACTTGTCTGTAGTTGTAGAGTCTAGGAGGACACCAACGATGATGACGTGTATATTGCATTTCTTTTTGCAATTAATTACTGCTACAGGAACGTCATTGAGCTTTCACTTACTTTACTGTCTAGTTTGGAACCATTGCACCGAACAAGAGAGTACCAAAAGGAAGAGCCAAACCTACTTGGGAACGTCTACATCAGAATCCGGTTCAAAGGCTTGTCAGGCTAGATTCCCTGTCAGTCGCAACGGAGGCTTCTCTAGGTTCACTGTTGGCCTCCCTACAATCGGGTTCACCATCGATATTGCAAAAAGCCACGCCGCCAGCTTTCCCATCTTCAGCTTCTTCATCAAGCTCCATTGAAAAACCTGTGATGGCAGATCAATCGCTCACTCTGGAAACCATGCTCATGAACCTCTAGAATAGTATTAGTACTATGCAACAGAGGGCCGCTCATACAGATGCTAACATCACTCGCTTGAATGTACTTATCAACACTCGTCTACCACCAGCAGCTGAAAAGGAAGGCGAGGACGATGAGGATGTTCATGCCACCCTTGTCTTTGTTGAGGATCCAAACCATGAAGGCTGGCTCATTGTTCAGCCCGCCCCTAGAGAGGTTTGTGTGCCTGCTCCAAATCCAAACCCCGTTATTGTTAGGCCTGTTCAAAACCTTGACATAGCTGCTCTCATGGCCAAGATGGCTAAGCTGGAAGAAGCTGTTTCAAAAAATCCGAGAAGATCAGTACAGGGGGAATCGACCTGGATTGCCTCTGTTTGTACCCTAATGCTAGGCTTCCTGAAAAATTCAAGATGCCTGACTTGGTTAAATTCAACGGGAGCGGTGATCCGAAGACTCATCTCTTTGGCTACCATGCTTCCCTGAAGCTGTTGGGTGTGGAAAGTGAGGCCATGTCTCAACTTTTCCCACAGACTCTCTTTGGGCCTGCCTTCCATTGGTTTCTGTCACTTGACATCTCCAAAAGAAGAACTTAGGAAGACATAGGGGTTGCCTTTGTCTCGTGGTACAATTATAACTCTCAGCTCAAGATGACTACTCGTGAGTTGGAGTCCACCAAAATGGAAACAAAGGAGTCCTTAGCGGATTTTGTTAAAAGGTGGAGAGCCAAAGCCGCACTAATGACTGAGCGCCCGAGCGAGAGGGATCAACTCCGCATCATCTCGTGCAATCTTCAATCAGATTATGCCAGGCACTTGGTTCTCATTCAAGCATCTACAAACTTTGAGACCTTCTTCGAATCTGGCCTGGCCATTAAGGATGCACTACAGAGTGGAATTCTGCCTAGGGGAGGATCTTCCTCACAGAAAGCGAAGCCGTGGCCCTATTCTGGAAATAGTAGCGCGCTGTTTGGTAACAGCAACTACTCCTATACAGCTACAAGTGGGAACGATGCTCCTATTTTTTACTCCAATCGTGCTGCTGATGTCAACCAGGTTCAAAATGCCCAAAGCTACTGGGCCTGAACCCAACCTCGGAGTTTCTCTGTCTTCGAGGCACCTCTATCTGCAGTGATGGAAAAACTCGTTAAGTCTGGGCATCTCAAACCCTTGACCCCAACTTCCCCGCCAAAAGTCCTACCTTCTGGTTACAAACCTCACCTCTTCTGTGCCTTCCACCAAATGCCTGGCCATCCCACTGACGCATGCTATCATCTTCGACATGAGATTCAAGATCTCATTGACAATGGCATGGTTCAAGTTCCACCAAAGCCCAACATCATTTCCAACTCCTTGCCTCAACACAACTCTGACCCTCTGGTTTGTCAAATATCTATCACCACCACTCAAATCAACCCGAGCTCCACCATATTCAACCCTAGCCACTATATCGTCCCAGAAAGCCAACCCAAACCAATCGTATCCATCCCATTCGAACCGGAGATTAACATGATGGCTGTGGGTTGGGCAATTGAGGTCTTCACTGCCGACACTTAGATTGACAGTAATGAGGAGCTTACAAAGGAGTGGACTGACAGGCTGAGGTCCATTGTTCATGGGAGCACCGAGTAGGTTTGGTCGAAGAAGCTGAAGAGGCCGAAGTGCTATTGCTTGGGCCCAACATCCCCAAGGATCCCATCTCCCTTATTGTGGAAGCTAAGGGTAGCTTTTAAAATTGCATTTTCAAACCGCGTTTAGTTTGCATTGGCATTACGTCTGAGTTTGACACGGAGTCGTTTGCATTTGTCTAAGTCTAGCTCAGAGTCAGAGGTTGTGCCTCTTGGCCCTCCACGTCGTAACTTTTGTTTCCAGTTTGGAGTCTGCTGTACTTGGCAACCCCGAGGGGCTTTCTTTATGATATGCATTATCTTACTTCTAAGTACTTTACTGGCTTTTGAATAAACTGTCATCCCTGACGACGAAGGGATAGATTTTGATGGGATTATCCCCAAGGCAATGTGTTCCTTCGCTGAAAGGGAAGACGAAAGGCGTGTTCAGCCTATTAATTGAAATAGTAGTTTTCAAATAAATTTGAAAGATGAAGTAGACCTCCAAATGGTTCAAAACTGGTTCAACATTGTCCCCAGAGGAGCATTGTGCCCAGTCAAATAGGTTCGAAGAATTCATCAATGACTTAGCATGGTCTCACAAAGACACGCCTGGTATTGATCTTGAGATAAAGAAACATCGAATCCCTTTGCTACTGAATGCCAAGCCAAAAGGCAGAAGCTCAAAAGGTCCAGCGCCTCATACCATGTTCAAGTTTGTAGGAATAGCGTTCCACCAAGTACAAGTTAGAAAGTTCAAAATTGGCATGGAACGAGACATGTCAACCGAAGCACACTGGACTCTACGCTATCAAAGCCGTTTTATCTGAGGTTGTGGCGAGAGATTATTGATCTCGACCGACCTTGATGGCAATCAAATTCAAATACATTGGTCAGCATGGATCAATTCAAAAGCCTTTTCCCTAAGAGAAGCTCGTTGGGCTGAAAACCCCAAGGGTGGGCAGTTCCAAGCAAAAGTTATAGCAGCTTGCTAGACCAAGAACCTATGAAAGAGGTCTAGGCAAAAGTAAAGGCAATATTTGAAAGCTCGCTAGACCGAAAACCCGAATGGGCGGTTCTAGGTAAAAGTTAGAGCGTAAAAGGTGAGGTAAAATACTCGAGTGAACCTTAGCCTAAACTACGTTTTGACCTGATTCCCTAGCTTGGGATACGTAGGCAGTTTCTCATTGAGACTCGGTCACAATCTATCAATTTGATCCAAGGCTTTGGTACATCGCTGTTGTCGAGAAGAAGACAAGCCTCGTCTGTGCAGAAAAGGGAAAAACCCTTCTTTCAATTTTACTGCAAACTACTTCTTCAATTTCAAAGCTGAGCATAAAGCCTTAAAAGATTTTAAGCATAAAAAACAAAACGAAATGCTGGCAAGGCCTAACAGGTCACAGTTTATTCTAAGTTCAGCGAAGTCTGGTGTGAGCAGTTGCAGTAGTTTTGCAGTCATGTGCGCTAGTTTGAGGTTCACGCGCACTTATTCATAGTTATGTGCGTTGGTCTCAACCCTGCACGCGCTTTTTCAATTTGTGCAGCAATCGATAGCAATCAGCTACTGCTTTTGAATGTCATTCAAGGGGCTTTTTGCCAAGTTTTATCATACCGGGCAGACCTAATGTGACTGCACGGGGGTGTCGGTTTCAGTCCGGGCCTATATGTGTCTTTATCTACGTCTTATGTTCGTTTTTGTGGCATTTTTCTAGATTTCAATCCATTGTTATGTCGAGATGCTTTTCTCAGTTCTATTTGTTCATCCAGGTCACCGTACATATGTTTGACCTTACAAGTGTCAGTTTCACCTGTCTAAAGGGCTATTGTGAGTTTTGGCACGTTAATACCCAAAATTTCATTGTATTCCATGTGTCTAAGGGTTTGCATTGTTCCCTAGGGCTCTTTCCCCATTTTCGTTCGAGCTAGGCGAGTTTGTGCATGTGCGCATGTCTGTGTGTCGACTCAGTTCACTTGACAATGCAAATTAGATATTAGCGGTCAGTTTTTGTCAATAAACTGGAAAAATGCAATTTTTACATTGCTACCCTAGCTTCTGTAATCTGCAAGCGGAAGAATCTTGTGGACAGCAAGGGCATGTCAACCCAGCGCCAAGTAAAACATATCACTGGGGCTTATCCGCCGAAGCATCAAAGAATGGGCATGCAGGCCCAATGCCACACCGCTATATGTCAACTGGGCACGCCGGCCTGCTCAACGTCTCTCTATTTGGATTTGCATCTCAGAAGCAAAAGACAGTAAAGTATTGGGGCTCAGTGGTAGCCCTTAGGCATCATTGTCCTCCTAGGAGCCGCCCTTAGCTTACATCTACATTTTCAATTTGTGCATTTTGTTTGTATACATCTTTGCATATTGTGCATGTCAACTGTTGAAAACAGGAAGGTGGTCAGAATGGTTACCATCAAGTCTTTGTTTGCCAAAGGATGCGATGCAATCTCCTATGGTGTTGTTCTCGTTGGTCAGCGGACGCGAAAAAATCTCCCTGAATCCACGATTTGTTTGCCAAAGGATGCGATGCAATCTCCTGTGGTGTTGTTCTCATTGGTCAGTGGACGCGAAAAAATCTCCCTGAATCCACGATTTGTTTGCCAAAGGATGCGATGCAATCTCCTGTGGTGTTGTTCTCATTGGTCAGCGGAGGCAATGGAAATCTCCCTAACACTTGATTTGTTTGTTAAAGGATGCGATGCAATCTCCTGCAGTATTGTTTTGTATGTTCGACGGAGGCAATGGAAATCTCCCTAAACTCTCGATTTGTTTGCCAAAGGATGCGATGCAATCTCCTGCAGTTTTGTTGTTGTTGGTCAGTGGACGCGAAGAAATCTCCTTGAATCCACGATTTGTTTGCTGACAGATGCGATTGAAAAATCTCTTGCGGCATTGTTCTCATAGCAGGATGCAATAAAATCTTCTGCAAAACAAATCAACGACAGCCGGTCCTGTCCAAATCTCAACGGCTCGATCATTCTGCACACTGATCTGCCCGTCTCAAATCAATGACAGCCGGTCCTATCCAATTCTCAACGGCTAGATCATTCTGCACACTAATCTGCCCTTCCAAATCAACGACAGCCGGTTCTGTCCAAACTCAATGGCTCGATCATTCTGCACACTGATCTGCCCGTCCAAATTAGCAATGGTCAGCCATATCATCATTGATAATCAATCATATCGTCTGTCTCTGTTCATTCAGCGATGACAAATAGCCATGTCGCTTGTCTCTGCCCATTCAGTGACGACAATCAACCACATCGCCTGTCTCTGTCCACTCAGTGATGACAACCAACCATATCGTCCGTATTTGCCCTGATCAACAACGATCAGGATATCCTACAATGCTCTGCCCATTCGCAACTAGTTGTTCCCCAGGAGAGTCCGCCTCGGCCTGCCCCAAACGACTCCCTCTACTTCAGTCTAGCTTCACGCGCATCTTCCAACAGCCTTATTGCTCTGTCTCGGATGGTTTTTGATAAGGAGATTGACTCTAATTTCCAATAGATGGAATTCAACCTGCCCGACACAACCTACCCGTGTTTGTTGGAATGCTTTGTGCTAAGGATAGCTTGATCCCTAGCAACGATGGCCTGTCCTATCCATATCTGCAGCGACAGCTTGTCCTGTCCAAATTTGATCAACAAGCAACGATTCACTCGTCCACTTCTACTTTCATCCCTGGCAATGGACAGCTAGTCCATTCCACCGATCAGGTTCCTTAAATTTACTTGTCTACTTTGCTCTGAATTGCCTTGAGGGGTGTCTAGAATTCTTTGACGTTACTTGTACCAAGTTGATGGTGCTTCAAGTGCCATCAAAGAGGGGCTACAGTAGACACCCCAATGATGAAATGGATCAAGAACACCCTGGGAATGATAAGTGCTTGAGCTTTGAGTGTTTGAAAAACCCTTAAACCTAACTTAACCCTAAGCCACTTCTAAAGGCCAAAAACCCTACTGTCGCGTGCTCTTCCCAGTCTCTCGCACGACGGTCAAACTTCCAGGTGGTGGTCAACAGTCAAAGCTTGACAATTGACCTCACGCCCGGGCGCAACCGTCGCGCGTCAGGGCGCACCATTGCGCGACAGACTAACTCTGTCGCACGACGAACCAATCTGCCACCAACTTTTCTTGAGATGGACAGTTGGCCACCAATGCAACTTCAACCAGGTCTCATGGGCTGGCTAAACTCCTCTGTTTCCAACCAGATTCACCTCCATCTCCCTCTATAAATACACCCATTGTTCTTTCTTTGAAAGGGTTCAAGAATTTTCAAAGGGTTCACTTTGTACTCTTTTAAAGCAAATTAAAAGGTTACAAATATTTCAAAAAGAGTAAGCACAAGCTCTTGTGCTTTTCATCCAATTTCACATTTCTCAAAATGCCCCATTTTCAACCTCAATCAAGCCTCCAACCTCAAAGCTCAAATTCGTTTCAAACTCAACCAAAGGTATAGCTTACCTTTGTTTTAATCCCTGAGGGGGGCTGGCAGGGCCAAGGCTGGTAATTAATACCAGTCCTGGTCCTACAGCTCCCAAGGTTTCAAAACCATTGTGGTGAGAACCAGCGCGCGATGGACCCTGTTACGCACGCGATACTCTTACTTCGTCGCGCGACGGTCCTTGTGGGGATTGGTGTCTTGTTGTTTTATGTTATATTTTGCATATAAATCATTCTGCAAGCATGTAAAAAATCAGTTTACTGCTTTCATTTGTTAGAAACTGCTAGTTTGTAGTTAATTTGCATTTCTGTTATTCTGGAGTACCCCTAGGATCATCTTGGACCTGTCCCAGAACCCAGAAATGTGTAAACCAAGCACTGGTCTGGTTGCACCAGGGTGCGACCATCCCGCGCCAGACTGGTTCCATCGCGCGCCAGAGTGCCAGGGCACACCCTCGTGCACCAAACTGGCTCTGTCGCGCGATAGTCTGCCTCTGACCAGTGAGTGGCCTTGCACGGGTAGCTCGGCCTTAGGTCATTATTTTGTCCCCACACTGTTTATGGGGTGTTTTATTAATTTGTAAGGCTTTACAGCCTTTAAACTGTATATTATGCTGCTATTTGAACTACATGGTTTGTCCTGGGTGTGCACTGGTCCTTCCAGAGCCCAGAGGGTTTGAGAATAAGAGCTGTGGGTTTGAACTCACCGGCACGCGTGTGTCTTGGTGTTATGCGCGCAGGAGTGAACAGCATGCAGTGACTTGTTCAGTGCATGTTGGTTTCTTCTTGCGCACGTCACTCCAAAACAGAGGCCCCCCAGTTTGTTTAAACTCCCACAGCAGTCAGTTCTCATCCTATACTAACTGCTCATCCATGCTATCATTCACATCTTGCAACATGTTACAGTTTTATTCCTCTTAAACTGTTCCCGTGCCCTAAATGGTTAAAGAATTGATTAATCAAACAGAATCGCAAACAAACATCCTTCGCAAATGTCTAAGTAGAGACCGATCTCTGGATTGGGGGAGAGGGGTGCCATAAAATCCTTCCCCTCTCGTAACTTGGCTCCCGAACCCTGATATGGTTTTGACGGACTGGTTCCTTTGCTTTTTCAAATCAAACAGCGCGTCAAGTGCTTTGAAATACGGTTCCTTGGGTGTCGGACCTTCAAACCCGAGTGGTGACTCTGTATTTTTGCGAGCACTTGACGTCCAGCTAAGCGCTCCATCGAACCGACACTTTCTTTTGGGAAGGGAACATAATCCTTTCCCCGAGGAAAAGGGCACGCTGCCCACACCTGGCCATCCCACTGACGCATGCTATCGTCTTCGACTTGAGATTGAAGATCTCATTAAAAATGGCACGGTTCAAGTTGCACCAAAACCCCACATCATTTTCAACTCCTTGCCTCAACACTGTTCAGTGCATGTTGGTTTCTTCCTGCGCACGTCACTCCAAAATAGGGGCCCCCCAGTTTGTTTAAACTCCCACAGCAGTCAGTTCTCATCCTATACTAACTGCTCATCCATGCTATCATTCACATCTTGTAACATGTTACAGTTTTATTCCCCTTAAACTGTTCCCCCGCCCTAAATGGCTAAAGAATTGATTAATCAAATAGAATCGCAAATAAACATCCTTCGCAAATGTCTAAGTAGAGACCCATCTCTGGATTGGGGGAGAGGGGTGCCATAAAATCCTTCCCCTCTCGTAACTTGGCTCCCGAACCCTGATATGGTTATGACGGACTGGTTCCTTTGTTTTTTCAAATCAAACAGCGCGTCAAGTGCTTCAAAATACGGTTCCTTGGGTGTCGGACCTTCAAATCCGAGTGGTGACTCTGTATTTTTGCGAGCACTTGACATTTAGCTAAGCGCTCCATCGAACTGGCACTTTCTTTTGGGAAGGGAACGGAATCCTTTCCCCGAGGAAAAGGGCACGCTGCCCATACCTGGCCATCCCACTAACGCATGCTATCGTCTTCGACTTGAGATTCAAGATCTCATTGACAATGGCACGGTTCAAGTTCCACCAAAGCCCAACATCATTTTCAACTTCTTGCCTCAACACACCTCTGACCCTCTAGTTGGTCAGATATCTATCACCTCCACTCAAATCAACCCAAACTCCACCATATTCAACCCTAGCCACTATATCATCCCAGAAAGCCAACCCAAACCAATCGTATCCATCCGGTTCAAACCAGAGGTTAACATGATGGCTGTAAGTTGGGCAATTGAGGTCTTCACCGCCGACACTTGGATTGACAGTAATGAGGAGCTTACAAAGGAGCGAGCTGACGGGCTGAGGTTCATTGTTCATGGGAGCACCGAGTAGGTTTGGTCAAAGAAGCTGAGGAACCCGAAGTGCTGTTGGTTGGGCCTGACACCCATTGGATCCCACCTTTTTTTGTGGAAGTCAAGGGTAGCTATAAAAATTACATTTTCAAACTGCGTCTAGTTTGCATTGGCATTTTGTATGAGTCTGACACAGTATCTGTCAAGTTGTCTAAGTCTAGCTCTGAGTCGGAGGTTGTGCCTCTTGGCCCTCCATGTCGTACCTTATGTTCGAGTCTTTTGCTGTATTTGGCAACGCCGAGGGGCTTTCTTTATGGTATGCATCATCTTGCTTCTAAGTACTTTGCTGGCTTTTGAATAAACTATATCGACCTTGATGACGAAGGGATAGATTTCGAAGGGATTATCCCCAAGGAAATGTGTTCCCTCGTCGAAAGGGAAAACGAAAGGCATGCTCAGCCTATTAATTGAAATAGTGGTTTTCAAATAAACTTGAAAGATGAAGTAGATCCCCAAAAGGTTCAAAGTTGGTTCAGCACTGTCCCCAGAGGAGCATTGTGCCCGATCAGACAGGCTTGAAGAATTCATCAACGTCTTGGCATGGTCTCTCAAATGACATGCCTAACGTAGACCCTAAGATAAAGGAACATCGAATCCCTTTGCTATCGGATGCCAAGGCAAAAAGTAGAAGCTCAAAAGGTCCAGTGCCTCATACCATGTTCAAGTTTGTAGGAACAGCGTTCCACCAAGCACAAGTTAGAAAGTTCAAAATTGGCATGGAACGAGATATATCAACCGAAGCACGCTGAACTCTGCGCTATCAAAGCCGTTTTATCTGAGGCTGTGACCAGAGATCATTGATCTCGACCGACGTCGATGGCAATCAAATTCAAATACCTTGGTCAGCATGGATCAATTCAAAAGCCTTTTCCCTAAGAGAAGCTCGTTGGGCTGAAAACCCCAAGGGTGGGCAGTTCCAAGCAAAAGTTGGAGCAGCCTGCTAGACCGATAACCTATGAAGGCGGTCTAGGCAAAAGTAAAGGCAATATTTGAAAGCTCACTAGACCGAAAACCCAAATGGGCGGTTCTAGGCAAAAGTTAGAGCGTAAAAGGTGAGGTAAAATACTCGAGTGAACCTTGGCCTGAACTACATTTTGACCTGATTTCCTAGCTTGGGATACGTAGGCAGTCTCTCTTTGAGACTCAGTCAAAATCTATCAATTGGATCCATGGTTAACGTTTGGTACACATCAAAGGTCGAAGAGGATCGAAGATCAAGCTGCATGGGAGGAGTCTGAAGGGGGAAAACCTTTTGTCTTTCAATTTTATTTCAAACTACTACTTCAATTTCAAAGCTGAGCAAAAGCCTTAAAAGATTTTAAGCATAAAAAACAGAACAAAATGCTAGCGAGGCCTAACGGCTCACAGTTTATTTTAAGTTCAGCGAAGTCTGGTGTGAGCAGTTGCAGCGGATTTGTAATCATGCGTGCAAGTTTGAGGTTCACGCGCGTTGGTCTTAAACTTGCACTTGCGTATTCAATTCTAGCAGCAATTAATAGCAGTCAGCTACTGCTTTTGAATGTCATTCAAGGGGCTTTTGCCAAGTTTGGTCATACCGTGTAGACCTAATGTGACTGCACGGGGGTGTCGGTTTCAGATCGGGCCTATATGTGTCATCGTTTGCATCTTATATCCGTCTTTGTGGCATTTTCCTAGATTTCAATCCATACTCATGTCGAGATGCTTTTCTTAGTTCTATTTGTTCATGCAGGTCTTTGTACCTATTTTGACCTTACAAGTGTCAGTTTCACCTGTCTAAAGGACTATTGTGAGTTTTGGCACATTTATACCCAAAATTTCATTATTTTCCATGTGTCTAAGGATCCGCATCGTATCCTGGGGATCTTTCTCCCTTTTCGTTTGAGCTAGGCACATCAGTACATGTATGTGTGTTTGTGTGTCGACTCAGGCCACTTGTCAATGCAAATTAGATATTAGCACATGGTTTATATGTCAATAAACTGCGAAAATGCAATTTTTCATTGCTACTCTTGCATCTACAATTCACAAGCTGTGGACTCTCTTGAGACAGCAGGGGCACGTCAACCCAGCGCCAAGTAAATCATATCTCTGGGGCTTATCCGCCCAAGCATCGAAGAAGGGGTATGCAGGCCCAATGCCACACTGCTATATGTCAACTGGGCATGCTGGCCCGCTCAACGTCTCTCTATCTGGATGCACATCTCAGAAGCAAAAGACAGTAAAGTACTGGGGCTCAGGTAGTTCTTGTAACGCCCCTAAATTTTAGGTACGTTAAATAAGGAAATTTATTACAGAAATATTGAGTCACTGCTCATTATTACAAAACGGCTCACATAGGAGCATTTGAAGTTCAAAAGATAACAAAAGGAAACTAGGAAATCCTAGTCTACGGCTCCTTTTGCTCCTCCAGCCTAGCGAGTTCCTCGGCTCCGTACGCCTCCAAAGTGAAAAGGTCGCCCTGTTCATCTATCAAATCTGACATATTATATCGGCGTCGCCACCCATATAATATGCCAGGGTCACCACAAAGGCAACACCATGAGCTACGAGGGCTCAATAGTAAATCCTACCATACTAACATCGATTTCCACATGATAAGTACGCACGCAGGGATAAAAGACAATAAGCTAACATGTTTGACATTCGCTTGTAACTACCGTTGGCGTTTGACTCATCGTTAACCTTTTCATGGTTACACTTTATCAAAAACACCTTTTAACTCACCCAACCTCGATTCCGCCGTTCCGGG
>BPLS01000498.1:1837377-1875944 GCA_019656275.1 Rhododendron kiyosumense | reverse complement strand
ACCGGGAAAACACAACAACCTTGTTAAACACACCCTAGGTGCCATGTTTCTATTTTCTTGGTTTTCGTGTCACGTTTGCATGCGAGACTCCGCGTGTAAGACTTTTACATACAACATGCATCACTCCAACTTCGAAATAGTATAATAACAACATCTAAGTCACGTAGCATGCTTGAATACCATAAACAACTTAGTCATGCATTTTTACTTTTCAAACAACGTTCAAAGTCACTTTTAAGCTTGAAGAAAGTAAGTAGAGATTCTCAAAGTAAGATTGCAACTTCTTTACAAAAGTAAAGTAAGCAATTGAAAACTAGGTAAGGATCACTACTAGATAGATAAGGATAACTACCGTTCTCCTAGGCGGTGGTTTGGACGTCGGGTTGATTTCGGCAGCGTAACGGCCCTCCGATTGCTTCGAAAGGAAAAGTTTTGGAAAACTTTCCCTAGAAACAACTTCCTAACTACTACTTTACTGCTTTTAAGATCGTCGGGTGGTTTTGGAAGCGGTTTAGGGGTTTCGCTCAAGAACTCTTAAGAACAAAGTGAGTTTTGAACTAAGAACAAAGAAACTTGGAATTTCTAGAGAGAAGGAGGAGCAATTGCTTTGAGGTGTGAATTTTCAAGTGAGAATGACTCTCTATTTATAGGCAAGGGATGCCCCCTCCCCCAAGATGGCCGGCCCCCTCTCTCTCCCATTTCCCCAATTTTTAAATCAAAACAAATCCAACTTTTAAGCAAAAATCAAGGGAAAATCCTAGGTTTGCATGGCTATGGTGTACCTTGGTGAGATTCTTGAATCCAATGGAGGGTTGAGATGAGAATGGTACATGATCAAAGGGTTAAGAAGCTTGCAAGGTGAATATTGGAGTACAAAAGAGTTAGGATTTGATTTGGAAGGAAATAAATCCCAAGGATTTGAAGTACAACCAAAAATCAAGCCAAGGTTCAAATCAAATCTCCCTCCCTCTCTCCTTCCTCTCTCTCTCTCCTTTCTCTTCTCTCTCTCTCTCGGCTTTCTCTCTCTCTCTCTCTCTCTCTCTCTCCTTTGCAAGGTACAATATATATATATGCATGCATATGTGTCATAACTTTGGAAGAAAATCAAAATAAAGAATAGTTTCTTGGTACTTTGAAATCCAAGTAGCCCTAAATGCCTAGGATTCACTTACCAACTCATAAATCATCCTAGGGTACTTTAGGCATTAGAATATACAACTAGGTACAATACATATATACACACACATATATATATATATATATATAAGTGGTTGAAATCCCAATAAAATAATAATAAAAGGGTACTTTGGTAACTATGCATTTTTGATTAAAATAATGGTACTTTCCCATGTGATTAAAGAAAATGTTTAATTTAATGATCCAATAGTACTTTGAAAGATTTACCCCTTTTATCCAATGGACAAAACTTCCCCTAACATCTATTATCCAATGGATAATAGTTATTAGGCCAAAAAAATAATAAAGTAATCAAAAAGTACAATAAAGTAAGTTTACTTTTTAATATAAACAAATGGGATTCTATTACCCAATGGATAATAGTTCCCCTAACCATTATTGTCCAATGGACAAAGAAATAATCCAATTTGATTAAAAGAAAAAGAATATTAAAATTTAAAATCTAGGGTTCAAAAGGGTCAAAAGTTCCAACGAGGGGCAAAACGGTAATTTTGCCAAGACTAGGTGACTATTCGGTTTAGTTACTCTAACCGGATGGTTAGATACTAACTAGGCTTGCTAAGTAGGACTAAAGTGCAAGAATTGAAACTTGAGGGGCCAAAGTGCAATTATGGCAAAATTCAAGAATTAACGTAATTCAAGCAATTAAAATTAATAGCTCGAATAATAAAATAACTTTTTATAAAATTCAGAGTTATTACAGATCCAATCTAAAAGTCATGGATCCGTTCGGTCCGATTTTACGGTTGTCGATTTTTCTTGGATAGCCCTAGTAAAAATCACGGACATAATAAAGACATTCAAGTGCATTGACAAATAATACTCCATCCGTCCCCTTTTTAAAGTCTTGTATTTTATTTTGGGCTGTCCCTTAATTAGTGTCTATTTTGTAAAATTAGTGGGTAAAAATTGGTACATTTTTCATTTTACCCCTTCAAGTAGATTCTATTTTGAAAAGTTAGTGAGTAAAAGTGTAATGATGATATCTCAATAAAGAGTAAATAGAGAAAGTGGAGGTAAAAGTTGATATGAAAGGTGTAATGATGATATTTTCTTAATAAATTAGAGTTATGAAGCGGGACATTTTAAAAGGATCGGAAGGAATATGTAAAAATCATGATAGGAGTACAATTTTCGTGCAAGTGACTCATCATTCACGCCATATTACGAAGGGAAAACATAAAAGAATACATTAAGCGTAAGGAAACATTTTTTTCCCGCAAATTATTAAGTCCTCTTACTAGTTATTAAGAAAGAGATTGTTAAGGTAATTGTAAGGAAAATGTACTGTTCTCACTATTGTTTTTTACTATTTTCTCTCAATCTTTACCCTCAAACCAAAGAAGGGGGGAAAAAAAAATTTGCTTCCTTCTCAGAGTTTCTCTTCCTTTCCTCAAAGTCCAAACAAAACCCTTGTTTTTAAACTTTTTTTCAAAGTAATAATAACAATTCTCATGGCTGTTGTGTTGGAGCATGTCCCGGAGCACAAATTACGTACTATTATACTCGGGAAACAAAGTGGAACATCTTATACCTAAGTTATATAATGTGCGAATAGGTATATGTGCGTGAACGCGTTTTTTAAAATTTTTTTAAACAACTAAAATTCGTGATAGTGAAAATTGAGAGCGCTGGTGCAAAGTGAAGGTTGAGAACAGAAGCAAAGATTATATAACTAAGATCATGAATCGATGCTATGTAACTAAGATCATGACTCGATACAATAGGTATATGAACTATGAACAGTTCAATCCCCTCAAACCGTTCCCCACCCAGAAACCCCAACCGAACAACAGTAACACTATTCGATTTCATTTTCAGAACACCCCGAGGTTCAAATTATTATTATTATTATTTTGTGATAAATAAAAAGGATGGGAGGGGTGATCAGCGCAATAACTCCCCTTGGGCGTGACCATAGGAGTTCTCTACCCACCAATAAAATGTCCGGTTCAAACATAGCTACTGTCCGAGAAAACAGCACGTCACCACAGCACCATCTAGTGCACAGTGGCGAGAAATCCCTCTGTTCGATCCACTTATGGGTTCGAAATAAATCCTATTAATAACACTACCGAATACCACAACAAATGAAACTCCGGGGGCTTGAACTGGCACAGGTGGTAGAAAAGAGGCGGTGACTCCCACCAACTAAACTATCACCTGGATAGTTCCCAAGGCCCAATCGAACAACAAAATACAGAGAGAGAGAGAGAGAGAGAGAGAGAGAGAGAGAATGGACATGGTGGCAGAACTGGTGGCATCTCTAGAACAAGCAACCCTAATGTCCAAGCAACTTCCAAACACCGCCGACCCATCCAAAATCACCCAAATCTACTCCACCCTCCACTCCGCCCACTTCCACCTCTCCTCCTTCCTCTACCAGTCCTTCCAACACCCACCACCTCCCCAACCCTCTTTCCCGCCTCCTCCTCTCGTCCCCGAGAATTCTCTCTCCTCCGCCGCCGCCAACCACAACGATGACGAACCCATGCAAGTTGCGGACGAGGACGACGAGGAGGAGCAGGGAGAATCCAATTCGAAGCCCACGATTGACGGGGTTGAGGAGCGGATGAGGGATTTCTTCATCCAGAATAAGCGGCTGAAGCGGCCGCTCTCACCGGCTGCGGCTGCCGCGGCGGAGGATCGGCAGCGGCGGTCGGATGAGCGTGATTTGGTGAGGGGTTCGGTGGGGTTTGATCCGCTGGGGACGAGGTTGAGGGCTTTGGATCTTATTTATCAGTTCCATGGTTGAGAATTTTCTTTTTGTGGTGTTTAGCCATGGTTGAGAATTTTCATGTGACATATATAGCGAAGTCAATCAGATTTGAAGTCCCTAAGATGAACACACTTTAACACTTGCAAGATTGTGCTTTAAGATTCACGTACGAAATACTGTATTAGATTCAATCATTCAAATCTCATGACATCGTGTGGCCCGAAATACATTGGTACACGTGACACGAGAGTAAGGAGAGAGAGAATGCTGCATCGTATTGAAGGACCACTCCTTATCTTCATTAAGGGTAGTGATGAAACTACAGAGGGCTTTCATTTACCCATGAATAATGAGAAGCACTGTAGGGTATACATTTGTGCTTCTGCATAAAGAGATTAAAGATTCTTGCTTGAAACTCATCTGTTCTCTTTCTGAAAACTGATGCTGGAGCTCTAGATTGAAGAATGGCAAAGGCATTCTTCATAAGTGATTTGCCTTTGCCCTGATAATAACACCTGCATTTTCTAGCACCAAAAGGACAGCACATATCTTTGTTGATTTCCTTGTCTCAGCCCAATCAAAAGCACTACGTCTTTGTTACCAAGTTATGCAGCTTCACAAAATTGTCCAAAGTGAGTTCCTCCGGTCTCGACTACAACAGTAACAAAAGGGTGACGGCATTAGTAGACAGAGATGATGCATATGCAACAGTCAGATATAAATGGTCCCTGATTACTTACTGTCGCTGGAAGACCAACATTTTCAAGGGCTGCTTCAATCTCAGGGGATGTGCAGATATGCTGGAGTGATCTACGCAACATCTTCCTTTTACCATTGAATGCAGAATTGACCTAAATCCATAATAACCACGACATCAAGAGCTATTTTCTCAAGGAAGAATAGTGTTGTAAATGGTGGCCACCCAGGCTGCCTAGGCGCTTGGATGTGCCCTGCCGCCACGCCAAAAGCCCATGGCGTTTGATTTGGCTCCTAGAGAGGTTTGGTGGCCCCCTAGGCAGCCTTGGCGGTGTTTGGCGGGCTTGGCAGCCTTGGCAGCGGCGGCATCTTTGGAGGCCTAATATATATAATACAAGGGAGGTGAGCGAAGCTCTGCTACTTATTGTCTTATTCAATTTATTTGCTAGTTGCTACTACTTAATTTCATTTGGGTTTGTACTTTGAAATTTGAACTTGCATTATGGATACATGGAATATAGTTTGATTGAATAATGGTTTGTTAAAAAAAAAATATCCACCGAATTGCTTGGTGCCGTCTAGGCGGTTTGGCGCTTGGAGGTGGGTCTCCGCCTGTTTACCGCAAAGCGCCATTTAGAACATTGAGGAAGAAGTTAATGCTTAATGGAGAAAGAAAGGAAAGGACGAAGTTAATTTTTTTTTGTCTGTTTTTGTTTTGGGTATTACATGAGGATTGTTATTGTTGTAGTTGTAGTTGTGGTATTGAAGAAGTAAAACAAACACATCAAGTAGGTATTGCAAGCATATTGACTTTTGGCACTAGGAGAGCTTTAACCACAATCATAGCTATAAATAAACTAAGCACGTGACCAATAGGATGAACATCGGATGGTAAAAAGTATCTAATGAAATACACAATAGAGATCAGGAATAACCATTGAGAAGAAGCTTTTAGTAGAGGAAACTGGGGGATAATCTGCAGTTTGCTTCAGCCGAAATGTAACCACTGCTGCATCAACCTACCAACAAGAATGTAAAGGTAAAGCCAGACGTCTTTATACTTGGAACATAAATCATGATGCAGAAACACAATTGAATATTCGTCAGATTGTAACAATCTGGCCATTGATTTCCACCTACATGCATGATTGCATTTAGGAAAGTATAACAAGATAGTGTCAAGACTTATAAACCTTGAAAGCAATATCAACAATGGAGAGATAAAAGTTTAAAAGTCGATAGAAAGGTAAAGGCAAAGCACCATTTCAAAGGCAGCAAGGATCCGGCTAATGCCATAACTTTAGCAGTTGATGCATTACTTAAGTTACTCATAGTGATAAGGTTTGGAAAGTACCATTTTACTGTGATAATGATTGTTGCTGTCCAAAAGAATAAGGTAGAGATTTTTTTACCATTATTACAGGTTCACTTAAACAATATTTAGCCAGTTTAACTCCAAATATTGTAATGGAAAATTTCGAACTTCGGTGTCCAACAAAATCAAATGTGCTTTGATTTTCCTAGAAATGTCTAATCCCTGAAAAAACACAGATTTTAAATGTCCCGAATTATGCTTTTTGGGTGGTAATGAGTTGCTATCAGCAAGTGATCATACGCCCATGATACTGAAAACTCATGCGGAATACAAAATAGTCACAAAAATGGTGGACAAGAAAAAGAAGCAGGAGGAAGAACATGAACTAACTCACACAAACTAATTGCAAAAAACAGTATATCCAGTTATGCAGTAATTCAACATTACACAATGCATGGAAAGCACTATTTGAAAATAAAACCAAATACTTACGTTAGGTTGAGGGAAGAAATTCGATCTGGGGACCTTAAACATATATTCAGGATCTGAGAAAGAAAAGCACAAACAGCAAAAAAAGTGACCCAAATTTGACGTATAGATTCCAAAGTCCAATAGAGATTATAGAATTGTGGCAGATCCTGAGTCCTGTATGCACCCCTGCACAGGGCTGTAGGGCAGTATCCTAAGAGTCCATCTCGACAATTAATGGTCCGGGTTTCAAAAATCCTGATTTAAAAAAGACTCTTCCAGGGAAGAATAGTCGGATTTAAAAAAGACTCTTCCTATTCATCCCTCGAAGAGTTTTTTTTAAATCCGGACCATTGAAAACACTTTTGGACGGCGGTGATGCTGCCCTACAGCCGTATGGTGCAGGGGTGCACTATAGGGTACCCGATTCTAATTGTGGCAAAGATGCTGGCAATTGGCATCTAAAGGAATGTGAGGCTTAAGTTTTCAACCTTTAGTTATGCATCTTAACTACAGAAAGGAAAGTAGCATAAAGCGAACCAATTGTCCTTGTATCTATGGCTGCATATTTTGAGAAGGCATTATTGCGTCTAGAATTAAATAAAGCTAAAAGCCAATAAGAAGAGTAAAACTGGGTAAAGAGTCAAAGACATGCAAAGACGTCAACCATAAAGCTAGGGACTTGGTAAAAAATCCCTTCCATTTACGAGCTCTGAAGGCTACAAACAAGAGCCACATCCTACTTCAATTGACGCCAAAGTAGGATTCATCACCCCTAAAGCAATAAATTGGTATTTCATACTGCGAATACCTGAATAAAAGTTTATGAAGATACTGATGGGTCGATATTCAGATGTCCTCAAAGATGAATCCACCAAGCGTAAAGCTGTCTCCTCCTAAACATATAGACCAAGATTGTAAGTCAGTAGGCTAATCAAAGCACATGAATTTTGATGGAGAATCATAGCGTGGCCAAGGCTTCACTACATTTTTCCGTGTCAAAATCGTCCTAGACATACTGTTGTTCAAAAGTAAGTCCCTTGTGTTGTTTTCGTTAAAAAATTCAAGGAGTAAGTTTTTTTTATTTCTTCATTTCATTGGAGCTCTCCAATCGGCAATCAGTTAACTTTTCCCTAATTATAGTGTGGAATCACGTCTTGTCCACAGCTTATACCTAGATTATAGTAGTAATTATCCTAGAAATTAAACAAACAAGGATAAAAAAAAAAAGTTTAAAAGGATAAATTAATGGAAAGTCGTAAAGTTTGACAAGAACCTGGAGTAAGAGAACAACATCAGAGAAAATGTCACCCATTGGAAGCAGCAGTTTGACTACATCCGTAGTTATATTAAAAGGTATATTTGATACAACCTGAAAACAAGTAAAGCGAAATAAGGTCATGGTAATGGGACTATAGAACCCACTTCATCTTGAGGAGGAGCTTTACAGAATTTGACATCAAGTTAGAATCGAAGGAGATGCTTGATTAGCAGTCAACAGAGGGAGGTCATTACAAGTGCAATACCAATCTGTTTAAACCAAAAAATAAAGATAAAAACCCACACAAATAAACATAATAATCACAACATGTAATAGACAAAAATAAAAACAATGAACTTTTGGGGTCGCAAAGTGTTCCAGGTACAATTCTTGGACTTTACAACACTTCACCCACAAGCAGAACCACAGCCCAGCCCAACACTTCACTTAAAAAAATAATAATAATAATAAAGAAATTAAAATAATGAATTATAGTAAATAAAAAATACATAATTCTGGTTTAATCTCGGTAAATTTCAAATTCTTTTTTATTGTCTTTTAAATTTTTCTAGTTTCTATCGTTGACAAAAAGTAAGTACATGGGTGTCTTAAGTTTTTATTTTTTATTTTTTATCATAGTGTCTTGGTTGACTAAAGCAAAAGAACAATATAATTATAAGTAATGGTTGCTGCATTGAGTCTGAGTAATTTCAGTATCCAATGTATTGTATTAGATTGTGAAAGCTACATAATATAATGACTCTATTTTCAGGAAGAAAATATGTCCTTTAGCTCAGGGTCCCTCAGGCCAAAACCCTGGCTTCTACTCATGAATACGGGAAAAAGTTTCAAGGAGTTCAGCTAAAGATTAATCATATTTTACCTTCACAGAAAGAATAGCAATTTTTACATCATTCCAAACTACAAAATGCCTTTTGTCATCTTAAAGGAAACCAAACAGGAACTAAAAAACAAAATAGCGTTTATGGTATCTGTCCATGTGCCATATATTCATACAATACAAGCTCATGCCAAGTCTGCGAAAAGCATATCAACACACACCAGTAAAAAGGATTGCTTCAATGACCAAGTGGTTGTTAAATTTAAGATGAGGCCATGACAGTGCAGTAACACAACAAAGGAAAGTATATAAATGAGGTAGAGTTCTCACCTTGGCATATCGTGATTCTCCATCCAATGACTTTTGACATCCCCTCAATGATATCAAATGTGAGTGAATGTGACATTTTGTGAAATCCTCTTGCAAAATCTGCATGGTTCGGCAAAACATGTTGGGATGCAATCCGATAAACATTTTACCGGCTAGAAGTGCGCGCAAGAATATTTTCCAGACATATATATAGACCTACGGAAATGAGGACAAACACACAACATGCATGGACCCTTATGACACTGATGTTCAAAGTGAAAACTCTACCGACAACTGGAAAGATTCATCATTAAGGAAAACTTTGCAAGAATGGTCTCAATGTACATGCAATGCATATACACATGCAAACCGGCTGACATATACACCACATGCAATGGACCACCCTCGTGACAATGACGTTCAAACTGAAATTCCAGCAAGAATGATAATCAATGACCGTTGAGATAACTGTTGCACATGACATAAGAAGAAAAGTGGAAGAGGATAAATCATTCACTTCTTGTACATGCTTTGAAGTACATAATTTTTGCAGATGAATCATCAGAAGGAAACAGCAACCCTTCGATATCATGTGCAAAATAATATGAGACAAAATATTTGTGCAACTAATTGCAATACTCGTATTAAGGCCACTGTCGAATTCATGTAGTGACGAAAAGCGACAAATTACTCTGTAGATTGTAAACAATTTTAGCAACAAATACGAGGTGCTTCTAATATCATGTGACAATACAACCTGAAAAGATAACTGCTGTTAATATTTCTCGCCTTTGGAAGCAAATATAAAACTGATTGTGAACTGCTTTCTTTCTTTGTAAAAAATAAATAGTCCAAATCAAGCAATTCCACGATTTAAGTGGATAACCCTTTAAAATTTTGAACTACCAATGTCCTTGCTTGTCCTAGGACTCAACGGGAGTTTCAAAAAGAAAAAAAAGATTATTATTCCACAAACAAACTACTCAAGAAAAAAAAAAAAAAATTGCTTACAAACCAATTACTTACTGAAAGTATAGTTTACCTTCACCCGATCTATACTTGCAAACCTTTCTGTCACAAGCGCAGCCATGAGTGGATCCTAAAGCTCATAGAAAGTGCACAATATAAGTCCACATACAGTAAACAGATAAAAAGACAGAACCAAATGGAGTTGCACATAAACCCACCAAACAAGCACCAATATGGATAGGGGATACGGAAGGACATGATACAGACATGCAGATAAGTTATTTCTCCAAAATGTAGGACACAGACACGTTGTTGGTACGTCTAGTAATATATTTGCATATACTAGTATGTACTATGTACATAAATATTATATACCATCATTAATTTACATCCTAAATTAAATAATTGAGAAGATAAAATGAGTTTTGAAGAATCAATTACCCCAAAAAATGTTCTGAAGAATCTAGGAATCTGTGGGAAACTTTTTAAAATTTTATCTATGTATTAAAGTAAATATAAAGATGATTACTCCTAGAATTTATCATCGTTCCAACTTTGTACAACATAATGCTATGATAAATTCCTGAATATTTTATGATCACATGCTGGCAAGTGTCTAAGAAATGTCTATGCCATAGTAATTTCTTAGTCATAGACACCAAAGAAGTGCCAGACAATTCACAAAAAAGATTGTCCGACTCGTGTTTGAATTACGATGTTTAATTACTGCTTACAAATGTCCGTGGAATGTCTGCGTCAGACTGTTGGAAAAGTAAACTTGATTTTAGGTAATTCTAGGGAGTCGTGGAGACACATGATACATGAATGTGGTGTGGTTCATGTATGTAGCTGAAGATTCATTTGTTAGTTCAAGAATCATTATTGTTATTCATGTATGGAGTCTAAGGGTCAAGAGTCATCTAGTAGTTTGTGTACTTGGTAAGATTCATGTATCTAGGAGTCTAGTGATTCTGGGTGTGGCCATGTTGTGATGTAAAGTAGAGAGAGAGAATGATTAGAAAGAGTGGGATTGAGTAGCGTGATGAACTACTAGAAGTAGTCGAGTGTGATAAAGTTTGTTGAAGTATTTTATCACAAATTGTGTGTTAGCTCCTCAGTCCTCCCTCACATCTCTCCTACTTGTTTAAGTGTATTTGGACCGTCACGGAATTTCCAACAAATAAGATACATCACCTTCTTTTTAAGTGTCCATGCTTCTTAGGTATGCACAAGCCTCATTGATGCATGCTCTTAAGGCACTCAAGTTGGAGATAATCTTTGTAATTCCCAGTATTCCATTTTGGTCACAAACACCTCAAAGTGCTATGTTCCACAAATCGAATCCAAATTTGGGAATTCAATGCTGAGATTGGACGCGAAGAAACCAATTGCACACTTGATATCTTAAAGTGTAGATATTTTAGGGCATCTTATATTGTGGATTGGAGTATGTTAATCTTACCGAAAATCCATAGGGATTGCACGTTATTGATAATCTCCTCAATATTAGTATGATAGAATCACGCCTACTATGGGATTATATACACCAAACCATTAATCACTCGTAAGATGGTATTAAAGGAACAGAATTAAAGCCAATTATTCACTGCATAGAACATGTTCGATAAATAGTCCAATCGAATAAAAAATAATGTATGCTCAAGACCTAACTTTTTCGATGGCAAGAACTGTGGCACCGGCATTCAACAGAACATTGGTCAAAGACCCCGTCCCGGGTCCGATTTCCAGCACCACATCACCTTCCTTAACATCAGCAACACCCGCAAGCTGCTCGTTGATGGAAGAATTCAACATATAATGCTGAAAAAAACATTCGGAAAAATGCCTAGTAAGTGTTCGATACAAAGCACCAGAGAACTACTCCTTTCAATAAACGAGAATACTTCAATATGCTTGTTATTTACTAAGGATATACTTGGCCGAGGGATTTGCGAGGGAAGCGGCCTTTGGAGTTGAGAGACCTGAGGGTGGAGTGGTAATCGTCTTCGTTTCTTGTTGTCCTGGAGTTCGCTGCTGCTGATACGATAAACGGAGTGGATTTTCTTGGGGGAGGGGTGGTAATGCTATTGTGCGCCGGGAGTGAAGGGACTCTAGGTCGGGGTCTGGTTTTAGGACGGGGGAGGGAGGAGAGATTTGGCGGGAGAGGTTGCAGGAGGAGCACTGACATTTCGTTGGAGGATAACTGTCAAGTCAAAATCTCAAATGCTAGACTTAAGAGCTAGAGTATCAGTTAGTGGATATTATTTTTTTTTTTAAAGTTAGTGGACCTTCATGACCTTTTGTAATAAAATCTAACAAGAGGAGATTTTTGTACTAGTTGATTCGTATGAAGTCTCACAATCTCAGGCATCTCCAACCCATCTCACTCTGTGATAACCCAATTTTAACCTCCAAAATTAAAACACGATACTTCAAAATTTTTATTGTAATTTTGTCACCTAGCCATTCTCGAAATAAATATCCTAACTTATGATAAATTTTGAATACTTCTCTGAGAACAAAGACCGAACAACTTAATCAATCAAGGACTAAAATACACATTGCTAGCAAATGCATTAGTTGTCGACAGATATTTTAAACCTTATTAATACTTGGATAAAATATTGGGGGATCTAGTTGGGATATAAAAAGTTTGTGGTTTAAAATTGGCAAAAATTTAATCCATTATCTCGAAATATATTTTCCCTGGCTGATTTTTCGATTCTTCTCAATTCTTTCAGTAATGATTGGTAGGAATTAGTTGGAAAATTATAATAGTTGGGCCAGAGTTGTCTAGATACATTGACTGAGTTGGCTCACTGAGTTACTCTATAAATACCCTTAAGCGTCTTGTGATTCACCCAGCAATCACACTGATTTTCTTAACTCTCTATCTCCATTTCCCTAAACATCACACCTCCCCGACACCCTCCAGCTCCGTCGAGCCATAATGAGCTAACATTAGCGGGTCGCTTACCGTTAAGATTTAGAGAATATATTAATTCGTGACTTAAGATTTATGAAAGTAGAGTATTTTTTGATCTATCTGTCAATTTTTATAAAACTTTACAGATATTGCCATAACCTTTTAAACAATATCGTAGCACAAGAATAAGGCACGAGTCACCGTGAGGCGAAACGAATAATTCAGAAAGAATCGGATTAAATTCCCTAGATTTTGTGGATATAATTCGATTCTTTTAGATATTATATAGATTATGTGTAGACACCCCAATCCGGACCTCTAATATAACGCCCCAATTTTCGAACACGTTAATTAAATCATTTCTAATTGATTTAATAATCCATAAAACTGATTTAAGAAATAATTTTTTTTTAAACAGAGTTTAGCAGCGAAAATCTCAAATGCTAAATTCAAAACTACTTAACTGTCTTACAACCCAACAAACTAAAACAAAGTTTGATAAATGTGTTAACACTTTTGGAAATTCAAATAATTGTATTTCAAATTAATAGAGCTTCTATGTAGAGACCCGAATATTTTAATTTTTGAAATATTTATTAAATGACTAATTGGAAGAATATGATTTATTGGGTGATTTATTGAATTGAGGACCAAAGTAAAGGAATTGAGAATTGAGGGAGTGGGTGTGTAGTTTAAAGATATAGGAGTATATAAGGTGTGTGTGTGTGTGTGCGCGCGCATTGTAGGAGATATGTTTATCTCCCATTCTCTCCCTCTCACACCGTCTCTCTCTCTCTCTCTCTCATCCGATCTCTCTTTCTCTCTCCTCTCCTCTCACTTAAAACCCCACTTCAACTCCCCAAATCTTCAAGAACCAACCTCTTTCCGACCTCCCATTCGCGTCCTTAAGCTCGGAAACACGTGGGTTGAGCTTGAATCGGAGTTTTGAAGTTCAAAAGGTTAGGGCTTGTACGAATCTCTTGGTTTTCGCTCTTTGACTTGAGGTAGGGATTTCTTTGCCTTTCTTATGTGTGAATATGTTGATTTGGTGTGAATGCCGTGCCTATATTGGTTATTGTTGATGTTGTTGTTGAAATCCCAAAATCTGCAAAAATCACTACTCGAAACCCCATGGTATCGATACAGATTAAGAGCTATATCGATACTATAAACTTATCTCCCTGGATAGTTAATATTGTATCGATACGGATTTTGTGCGTATCGCTACAAGGAGCTTATCTCCAGTTTTGTTCTTGCTGCTCCTCTGTCGACTGTCTTAACCCCTGATCACTTTTAAACCCTTTTGGGCACCTCCTAAGCTACCTCAAGCATGTCTAATCGATTTCCTATGATGATTCGATGTATTCCTCGGTCTGTTGGCTCCTCGTTAGCTAGAACCAAATAAGGATTTCCTTAGTTAGAATTTTGTTAAAAAAATATGTCTTATTGATAAATTGATTTTCTTGGATATGTTGTGACATATTTATAGTATTATTTGTACACCGTATAATGTTTCATGTGAACGTGTGATTATGGTAAAGTCTTAGTTGGCTTGTAGAGTGCGAGGGTAGATGAATGAGTCAATGGTTGGATTAGGAAGTCTCGTAACGCAAGGGGTGGTAATACAGAGACTTAGGCAGACCCCGTAATGCAAGGGGTGGTAATATGGTGAACCGAGTAGTTAGGGATCACTATGACGCATGGGGTGGTAACATGGTAATCCTCGTAGTGTATATGGTAATGCAAGGGGTAGAAATACCGATGGTGGGGATTTGGGGTAGCGAGTCGGTTTGTGATTGGGGAAGAGTTCGAGTCTTATGAAATATGATCTTGGCTTATAATGAACAAGTGGGATGATTGTCAATATACCAATGAATCCATAGTTATCTCCTGCTTGAACTATGTCTCCTTGCCCTCTTATTTCATACTTTTCATCATATGTGTATATAAAGCTGGTAAAGATTTTCTTATTGGGCTAGTGTAACTCAACAAAATTCTTCTTTTTAGATTCAAATGTTGGGCAATAGACTGCATGTGATGGTGTGCTTGGACATGAAGATTTTTGGAAGCTAACCTCTTTTAGTTACTTACTCATCGTTGTAACTTTTGGCCAAAGATGGCTTTGTAACTAATTTGCTCTTAAATTATCTTTTGACTAAAGTTTGTAACATTCTCAACATGTCATATCTATATCTAAGTTAATTTGGGTCGTGGTGCCAATGCTGTGTTTCTGTAAATATGGGGACTTGTTTGTAAATTAAATAGGTGGGAAACCCTTTTGGGTAGTATGTATGATACGTGAGGTTCTTTTATTAAAATGTGTTTACTTATTTATGTTGAAAATCAAGAGCATGACATTCTAAGGGTAAGACATCCAAGACTCGACAAACTCCCCTTCCTCAGTTGCGATATCTTCACCTTGATACTGATCATCTTGAAGAGAATTATGTTCTTCGGTCTTCAGATTACCTGGCATGAAACGCCAGCCCAAGGGCACTATAATGAGTTTTAAAACTCAGTAGATAATCTCAACCCTACTAAACTCATACACTACAGTTAGCAGTTCCACAATATAACAATTGATAATACACAGAAGGTACAGAATAATAGCACATCATCTTTTTTTTTCTTTACTATCCATCAACTTACATGAAATCTAAGGATTTTCTCCACGAGATCCTTTCCTCCCACATCCATCAACTTTGATTGTCCCATGGAATAACTCTCCCTTTATTTGTCCTGCACTAGGGTTCTAAGCGAATACTACTAAATTATGCACTCAGTCTGGATTCGCCTACAACCATAATAATGGAATAGCTCACCATGACAACTTAGCATTAGGGGTCGCACTATCTTATTGCCAGGATCCTTTACCGTCTCCCAACTCTACACACTGGGTACTTTACCATACCCCTAGTCTACACACTAAGTACCATACCGTATTTAGGGATCCTTTACCATTTCCCAAAATACTGTACCCGAAGTCCTTTACTGTCCTCCACACACACATTGGATATTGTACCACATTTAGGATCCTTTACTGTATCCCAAATACTGTACCCGGAGTCCTTTACTATCCTCCACACACTCTGAGTACTTTACCATACTCGGGGTCTTTGCCATTCCCAACTCAACTAAAGGTACTTCAACGTACCAGGGTCCTTTACCGGCACCCAACATCCTCAATCAACTTTACCATTTTTATCATTTACTTATCCACGTCTATATGTTCACTACTCGAAACCATCCCATGAATCCAAGTGCATTCTAGCACGTACAACATAATACAATCAATCAACAGCTTAATTCGTAACATGATACATTTCAATGAGATAAAAAGTACATACCAAATAATATTGTGCAAGTAAGTAAACACGTAGTGTATTATGATTGAACCGATGCATTTACATTTATTCAATGAACGAGAAATTTTATTAAAACAAATACATCAATAATTTTCTTAACTTTTGAATATACATATGTACAGGGTACAAATTCTTTGATACAATAAAATATAATTATCTTCCTTCATAATTGTAGATTAGAATTTCTATTTTCATTTATTATGAATAAGTAAATCAAAGAAGATTTGTCATGGGCCGGAACATTACACTAGATAATTAGGACGACTAAAGTGTTATTTTATTAAAAATATTTCAGAACCATCATATATATTCACTCTTGATGGCCGAAACAAAACAGGGGAAATTCCGAATTTCGGTCGTGCGACGTCGGGATTGATTTCTTCTACACCAAAACATTGAACACCAATATGTAAACACTTAATATACTTAGGAGAAAGTAGGGAAGCGATTATTCTACCTTTAATCTGGACAAAACGATTCGGTAGAGTCCGGTGGGTTTTCGTTTGGCGACAGAAGATCGGTATTCTAGCAACAACTTTGGACTGGAATAACTTGACCAAACCTCTGCCATTTTGGTCGATTCTTGTGTCTAACGCGAAGATCTTGAAACGGTCTACAACTTTTGTGAACAAGTCTAAGCCCGAAAACCAATCTAAGTAGGAGAAAAATGGAAGTTTAGAAGGGTCACTAAATCTGCCTGGAAATCAAAATCTGAAAATTTTACCGAACTTTGAATGGTGATAACTCTGTCAATTCTTGACCGTTTTGGCAATTCTTGGGTTGGAATCGAAGCTCTTGACCCCCTCTACAATATTCGTGAAGAAACTCAGGCTTAAAAACGATATCAACAAGGAAGAAACAGGCCATGAACAAAGGTATGTGATATGGACGAAAATGGAGTTTATGGGATTAAAAAATTGATGATATGAATGGATGGAATGATTTTCCCACCCTTCTCACATACCTGATTCTTCTTCTTTTTCCCTTGCTGACTGCATAGTGCTTTTTCTTTCTTTCTCTTAGCCAAAAAAATAGGACGGGGAGATGGGTTTGTTATTCATAGAGAAATGGAAGGGAGGTGGGAGTGTGGGAGGATAAGGATGGAGGTGATGAAGTGTGGGAGGGAAGTGAGACAGAGAGGAATTCGTGAGAGATAAGGGAAAGGGAAGACAAAATGCCCTAGTTTTAGGAAAGTAAATTTTGTACACTTTTATATATATCTCCATATATACATGTAAGTATCCTAATATTATTTTGAATAGGACATAATATAATTGAATTAGTTAGTTTAAATAAACTATTAAAATTTGGGATCACAACATATATTTTTATTCTAAGAAAAATCTAGGGCCAAAATTAGGGTCGTTACATCTACGGTTCTTTAAATGCCCTGATGATGAAATAAAGGAAACAAAATCTTCAAGAGCTTGAATGTGGACTCCCACGAACCAAAAGCCCAGAAAAGTCTAAGAAACCCAACAAAGCCTAAAACCCCCACCAAACCCAAAAATCCAAAGAAAGCCCAAAAGTCCAGGATTGAGCCTTTAATACCGCACGGGACACCTCACCGCATGGTGTAATAAAGCTTATTACACCGCACGAGGTCATGGAGTACACTGCATGGCATTTTGGTAAAAGTTCTGACTGGCTCAGAAAGCTGTCGGCCACGTACATTTGAGCTACAACTCAAAGTCGGCTTGGCAGGGAATATACTTCTAACCTGCCTAGAAATCACCTCCCCTATTTTTATTGATAATCCTTGACTTTTGCCTATAAATACACCCCTCCTCTTAGAGGAAAAGGGGCCCTTGATTCTAAAAATTCATCCTCCTCACCCCCATTACCTCTAAAATATTGAGAAAAGTTATCCTGACATTCTCATGACATTCTTTCCCTCTCTAAAAATATTCTATCTACCCTCACTTCCAAAGCTTAGTGCACAACTAGTTTTGAAACTTCACCACTCCAAAATTCCAAGCTCTTCAACCATCCACACTCATCCACTCTCATCTTCACTCATCCAAGCTCAAAACCGAAGGTAAAAGCAGGTTTCCTTGGGCCAAGCTCAGCCTTGGCCCCTGAGGGGACTTTTTCCGGTCATACTTGACCCTTTTGGTTAAGTATCACCTTAAAATTCATTTTCAGAAACAAAACTAGAATCTGTACTGAAAACACTACACCGTGCAATATTATGATACACCGCGCGATGTAACATACTCCAACGTATGGCGTTATGATGTCCATTACTTATATGCTTTTTCTATCTTGATCATATTCATTTGTTGTTGATTGTACTACTATTTGCTTAAAGATCATTACTGATACGTTCCAGAATGTGGTTTTACTCAGAAGCCATGCCTTTGGCTTATAAAAATGAGTTTTTTTTATCATTAATGATGATCAAGTACATCAAAAAGGGTTTCGAAAACTATTTTCAACAAAAACAGTAAGAAATATGCCTGGGTTCATGGTTTGTTTCGGTCTGAAAATACGGCTTATAAAAATGAGTTTTTTTTATCATTAATGATGATCAAGTGCATCAAAAAGGGTTTCGAAAACTATTTTCAACAAAAACAGTAAGAAAAATGCCTGGGTTCATGGTTTGTTTCGATCTGAAAATACAAATCATTTTGGAATGAGCGATGAGCCACATCATACAACGTTTTAACAAACACCGTATGTTGTAGCTAATACACCGTGCAAGCATTTGAGCAATAACAGTGGACTGACAGCAGGGTAGTACACCGTACGGTATACTAGAAAATCATGCGAGATAGTCAAGTACACCGTACGGTGCTATTTGTGATCAGGGCAGTCTGCTGATTATGCGTTATTTCATTTCTGCATGTCATCAATTATCATTCATTGTACAGTAAGCACCACGAGCACGTCCACGTGATATATTCAATCCTATGCCCCTTTCCCTTATTTGTTTATTAAGAGTTTAATCTTCCAAAAGACATTTAAAGGTTTTCCCTTTAAAAATGCTAAGTAAAGACCGGTTCCGACTGGGCAAGTGGGGTGCTTTTTTCAACAAAACCTTCCCCATTCGTAACGTGGCCTCCAAACCCAAAATTTCAACGTTTTTGCTAGATCAAAAGCCTTTTTCCCCCAAACAAATCTTCGGTTTCTCGAATCATCCATCTCAAAAATCCAGGTGGCCACTCTCACAGGCGCGCCGGTCGGGGAGTCCACAGTGGCGACTCTACTAGGGAGATAAAAGATTATTTAAAACTTTGGAATTTAGTTTTATTTTTCAAATAGTTGAATAATTAAGAGGGCCGAGCTTGAAAGACATTTTCAAAGGGAAATTTTCAAATATCTTTTGGAATATTGAACTTTTATCCTATACACTTCGCACCACACAGCCCCACTAGTGTATTTTGGCAACCTTGCCCGATTTGCCGATGATAAGGTCTCCCAGAAAACTTAGCAAACCTCGACCGTGATGAGCCATCATACCGTTCGACCATTGTCTCACAATACACTTGACGATGGGAGGTATATCTTGGCTCTAGTCCGGGGAACCCTACTAAACCAAAATCGGTTTTTTGCACTTGTACATAACCATAGAGCCATCCAAACTAAGATAAGGACCCGTGGATAGGATCTATGTGATATATCCTGTCTATGTGCATATTTCTTCTGTACATACATATCATCCATTCATCATCACATTCATGCAGGCTAGAGTGTAGGACCTCGTTAGGACGTTTTGTTCTTGTTGTTTTTGAAAGGTTGCAAACACCCGATGAAGAGTTGTACACTCTTGTGTATGTTGTCTAAACTTCATGAGTCCTTAGGATAATGAGACCTTGGGAAATCAGATTTACTAAGTCCTTTACTAATGCTTAATCAAAGGTTCGATAAAGAATAATTCAGGAACCATGTTGTGATGTCATGTCACCTGTGCCAATTTGGTTAAACTATCATGTCATCCTTTCTAAGTTATTCTCAATTGAACTTTGAATAAGGATTAGTAGGATACTTGGCTCATTTTGACATCTCTCGGAATCTGTTGTGCTAACAAAGGATACACTCGAAAATGAATTTTTTTGAGGACTTTTGCAACCTAAATATAAAACCTTTTTCTCTGGTCAGTCTAGGAGACTGTAAATCCATAGAGTTTGAGATAACTCCGGTGTTTGCAGTGCCTGAACGACTCTCTTGGTCTAGAACTAGCCTTAAAAGTGTGCGTATCTGAATTCCGGTAATCACATTGCTTTGCCTCGGATGGTCAAGATAAGGAGATTGACTCTGATTCCCTCGATTGGCATAATTTAACCTGCCTGACAGTACCTACCCGGCTCTCTGTACAAGCTGCAAACTTGGCAACCTTCATAATTTGAACAACCCAAAGAAGAGATGCCTACGTCGGATCCTAACTTAGCTGCCCTTGTCGCTAAAATCAACAAACTAGAGGAGTCTGTTTGGAAAACTGAGAAACTTGGAAAAGGAGAGATAGACATGAGCAAACTGTGCTTGTTCCCAAATGCTAAGCTACCAGAGAAATTCAAAGGCATCGACTTTGCGAAATTCGACGGCACCACTAATCCAAAAGCTCACCTTCAAGGGTACGTCGGTTCCCTCACCATGAGAGGTCTTGAAAAGGAAGCCATGGTGCATCTATTTCATGAGTCCTTAACTGGTCCCACACTGCAATGGCTCCTCACCTTGGAACCATCTAAGAAGAGAACTTGGGAGGATATTGGGACAACTTTTGTAGCACCGTACGATTTCAATGTGGACTTGAAAATGACCACGAGGGAGTTGGAAAGTACTAAGATGGGGGACAAGGAAAGCTTTGCCGACTATGTGAAGCGTTGGAGAGCCAAAGCTGCGCAGATGCCAAACAAGCCGGATCTGAAAGAATAAATCCGAATCATAACCAAGAACTTGCCATTTGACAAGAAGTGGTCATGTTTACCAACCCCCTAACTTCTAAATCAAAGAATCCTCCAACCCTGTAGCTCCACCAGCCAAAGAACCTTCTTCACCAACCAAGAACCTTTTCCAACCTTTTGCTCCACCAACCAAAGAACCTTCCCGTCCCGAGAAAAACCCTGGAGGAATGATTAATCGACAACTCGAATAGACTCAAGCCAAAATGTTTGTTTGGGACGTCCTTGTTTACTACCCACCATCACAAGGGACTTATCCAAGCCCTCTCCCACCTGAAAGTTCCCACTGACATAACCCCAAATGAGCTTATGGCACTCATCAAGACCATTCTAATCAAGCATGCCATTACCTTCACTGACCGCGATCTGCCCACTGAAGGGACTGACCACAACAAACCATTGCATGTCACGCTGAAATGTCATGGTAAATGGGTTCCAGTGATCCTGGTTGACAACGGTTCTGCAATTAATGTTTGTTCGCTTTGTATTGCCTATTGGTTGGGGTACAAAAACAAAGATTTCTCTCCATCTGATGTCAAGGTCCGGGCATATGATAATACTCTTCAGGATGTGGTTGGCACTCTCATGCTCCCAATGACCTTTGGGGCTTACCAGACTGAAGTACAGTTCCATCTTCTGAACATCCCTGCCTCCTTCAATCTGCTGCTCGGGAGGCCTTGGATGCATCGCCCCGACATTATGGTTGTACGTTTTACTCTTCATCAGAAAATCCATTTGGGACTCGAAGCAGGAATCCTTACCTTCCATGGAGACTCTGGGATTCAAGCACCCACCGAGGACAATGCCCCACTCTTGGAAATTCAACATGGGGAGGAAGACATCGCTCTGGGTGGTTTTTCACTGGACATTACATGTTTTGTCTTCTCGATCAGGATAGACGATGACTTCGTCGTCATTAGCAATGTCACCCTCAAAATGATGAAGAAAATGTCCTACATCTGGGACTAGGTCTAGGAAAGAACCTGTAAAGACCCGCAAAGCTTGAGATCATTGAAACTCTGATACGCAAGACTGGTCTCAGCTACAAACCCTCCGACAACAATATGGTGAAGAAAGGAAATTGGCTTGAAGACTATTTTGTGAAGAAGAAAGCAAGGCAGGTCAACCAAGGCTAGCCAGAACCGTTTTGGGATAAAGAAACCAACACTCTGCTGCTAGGGTTTGAGATATTTGCCAATGATGTTTGGCCAAAAGAAGAGGAAGAGGGCGAGACTGTGGAAGTAAAGGAAGAATTAGCCGATTGGATTGAGGTTTTCAATGTGGGAAGTTTGGCGATCCTGTTTGAGGAAGGCGAACCAATGGGTACGGTCATTGAAGAAGATGTGCTAATGTTAGGGCAGGAGGCCCTTGCAGACCCATCTTTACTCATTGTGGATGCTGTTGGAGACTATAAGAATTGGACCTTCAAGCGAAGCGCGATCTACCATGGGTCTGATTCTAAGTCTGAATCAGAGTGTGGGCTACCAGTGCCCGAGATGGGCCTTTTCGGAGGTCATCCCATGTCGTGCGCTCATTTTTTTGAAAAATTAAAGAGTTGCCTCCCAGGTTTTTGTAAAATGGTTTGTTACCCGAGAAAACCTGGAATTTGAAAATGATATTTGAATTTGAAAATAAACCAGAGATTGGGTTTGGGAGCCAGGTTACGAGAGGGGAATGTTTTGTTTAGAAAAGCACCCCCCTCCCCCGATGAAATCGGTCTTTACTAATACTTGTGGGATTTGAAAATGATTTTTATTGCTTAACTTTTAATACCACATAAACAGTTTATAAGCACATAAGCAATTTAAGAGTGGTAACACTGACATGCAATAAATGTTAATAGGCAGACAAACATGTTAACATAGTTGCAGAAAATATCATACTGTCCCATGTGAACTAAACCATACGGCAGAAATATGTACCGTACGGTACATGTTCCATGGTAAGCTTTGCACACAAAATAGCTATAACATGTGAAAAGTATACATCAGAAATAAGTATTGACAAGAATTATTGAATAAAACACCTAAAAGTAGAAAATAAGGATTTTATTCCACAATGTCACCACCGTACGGCAGATATGTGTACCGTACGGTACATGTACTTTGTGGTCAGCAGCTTAGAGTAGACTAACAGGGCATTCAGGGACCTAAACAAGCATGTAAACCAATGTATTAAGTAAAGGATTCTTATGTCAAAACATAATTGATATAATTTTTATGAATAAAAACATAGTATGTATTGTTTAAAACAGCCACAGAATTTATAACATGAATCAGCATGGTATCTTATATCATATTACAAAGAGAAGAAGAGGTAGCAGCCGAGACACTGTTCCCTAATTAATGTCTACCATACAGTGAAAATATGTACCGTACGATTAACACAGGTTGGAATCATACTTTAATTTTCATGCAATGCTTGAACTGTTTGGGCTTGAGGCTGGTAGGAGGAACCAGTTCAAGCCTTATGGTTCCCCTCATAACAAAAGAACAGAAAATTATACCTTTTCTAGAATGAATCCTTCCTGGAAAATTTGTAGTGATTGCAAGAGCCTTTTGATGTGAATTTGAACTAGTGTTGATGAAAGGAAACAAGCAGAAAATCTTCAGAACATTTTTCAGTATGCTATCATCTTTTTTAGAGTAATTTTCGAAGAATTTTTCGTGTCTTTCTTCAACAAAACCCTATGGTATTTGTAGAGGAAATTTTCAAGGATTTAGCTTGGTCTTCAAGCGCCCGCCGACCTGCTACAGGCCTACGCTGGCCATGGAGGGCTACGGTCCAAGCCATGATGGCCTGAGATGCCTTGGTCGATAAACCTGAAAAGGTAGTGCAAGTTCTGATGTACCGTACCGCAGACACATCTACTGTACGGTGGAGATATTTATACCGTGCGGTGGAAATTACAACCGCCCTAACTGAAAGGCAGTTAAGAAGATGTAGATGTACCATACGGTGGAGTTTAAGCCGTACGATAGAGTTGACTTTATGTTGATTTTTGAAGGATTCATTCCAAAATGGTATTAGTTTAATTTAAAACCCTTTTATCATCATCGGGGACTTAAAAAGATATCGAAGCATCCAAATTGGGGTGTCTACAGATACCCCTCTTTGACGAGGCTCGTCGACCATTGATTCGATCTGAGTCGTGTCAAAGACATAGACCACCCAATTTGAATATCTAAGTATCCTTAAGTACAAAATACTTTGCAGGATATAAAGCCATGTGGTCGTGCTTTTTCGAGCTGCCTACGTACCCGAATGTAGGGATCAGACCTACGTAGTTCATGGGGGCAAACGAGATAAAAACATGATACAGATAATGCAACAAATCAAACCCATTGGAGATAATAACATATGAGTGCAAACTTTTGTAAGGTTACACTTATCGAAACCGATTTTATAATGCAAGAAGTGTAGTCCTAGCAAGGCTGTCTACACTTTTTGAAAGTGATTTTATAATGCAAGGAGTGTAGTCTTAGCATGGCTGTCTACACTATTTGATTGAAATTTGTTGAGGATACGATCTCAAAAAGCTACTTGAAAAGACGGTTATTGAGGAGAGATCCCAACGAACCATTTAGAAATAGAGTTGTTAAGAATGAGATCTAAACATGTCATAATTGACAAAAATGTAAACTTAGCGAGGCTGTTTACACTATTCGGGGGTATTTGAAAGACGATTGATGATTTGTTAGAGATACAATCCGAAGATGATTCTTGATGAATTATTGAGAAATGACTATTGAGAACGAGATTTTCATGACAAAAAACATTGAACAAATATAGATTGGTAAGGCACCAATTTTAAGAAATGAACCATGAGGGTTAAAAAATGAGGATGTAATTTGTATTCAAAAATGAATTTTGAATTGCATATATGTACCGTACGGTAATGTTTGTACCATGCGGTGGAAATGTTTAAGATGTGTACCGTACGGGGCATAGTTCCACTATACGGTGGAGGGGGTTACAGGATATAAATTTTAAAACCGTTTCAGTTGGTTCTTATTCAAAAATTCGAACGCTCTTTCTTCCTTCTCTCGACTTCTCTTCAACCGTAGGTTTCCAACCCTTTTCAATTTCAATCATGGAGTGAGATAAAGACGATGGAAATGGGGCTCCGAGTGACGGTGATAGCTCGGCGGTACGGGGGGCCGAACCCAGCGCTACTATAGTTCCAATTAGTGCCGAGGAGGGTGGTTCGACATTGGGCGAGGGCCCAGTTGCTACGACCGAGGGTGGTGGTGAAGGCAGAGCAATGGTCACGCCCATGGACAAAACCGAAGCCATTGAGGGCTTCATGATCTCGATAGTGAGTGATTCGACAAGCAAAGGTGATGCGGTGGCGGTGGTTGAGAAAAATACAATGGATATAGTGATGGAGGAGTGTCGTACAGTGGAAGGGGATCGCCGTACGGTGGAGGTTTTGACTGGTGGTGGTGATACAGTAATGGGCGAGCACCATGCAGCAAAGGAGGAGCGTCGTACGGTGGAAGAACCAACCGAGGGTGGTTCAATAGGCTTAGCTGCGAGTACGTCGGTGACACTGGCGAGTACTCCTTTTACTCCGGCTAGTCCGGTCATTGAGATGGAGATGGAGCATCGAGCTATGGAGGAAAGAGGAACACCAGCTAGCGTGACCCCACCTGAGTTTCCTTTTACTCCATTAGAAACACCTATTGAGACGGAGAGTAGAGGAGTTGAGGACGAGTATGCCAAGGTCGTTGCTCGGAGGTTAGCGAGGGGGAAGTCAGTAGTGGGAAAGAGTGAAGGACGAGAGACGCGGGATCCACTGACGGTTCCTTTGTTTAGACCACCCATTGGTTCATCAAGGGAGCAGGGAATGAGCCTATGAGATATGTTAGAGTGCGCGGACCCCTGGGATTTGAGTGCTCGATTGGCGGAGGCTCCCTTGTTGGCGAGTGTGTTGGCAGGTGAGGAGGCTTTTCAGGAAGCTAAGAGAGAGGAGGAGGAGAGACAGAGAGCGGGGGAGGGTCCCTTTGGTACAAGAGGTAGAGACAACGGCGAAGGAGAGGCCAGCTTTTAGCGAGGCGTCCTATGTGCCTCGCGTTCACTTTTTGTGCCTTTTGGGGTGGACGCGTTCGTGCCTCGTCAGAGCCTATAGGAGGAGCAAGTGCTGCATTATCCAGGGAGTCATTTGGGGATGTCCAGCCCATTGGTAATTTTAATTTCGATGTTCTTTATTTTTTTTGGTTTTCAATTTTTAACATGTCATAGTTTCATATCTTAGGCTGCATGCATGTTTAAAACAAGAGAATACATCCACGGCTTGTTATGGGGGGCCTGCTAAGTCCCTTGAATGTTATGAAGCTTTAAATCCTAGGGTACGGAACTTGATTAATGCTACGGGTTTTGGTCCTTTCATACAAACCTTGGTTACAGGAGGGAGGTCAGACCGATTCTTGGTGAGGGCTCTAGTTGAGCGATGGTGGAACACCACAAACTCCTTCCACCTTCCATTTGGTGAGATGACCATCACACCATTAGATTTTGCAGCAATTACCAGTTTAAGGGTAGGAGGAGACTCGATACCATTTGATTTAGAGCTGTACAAGGACCAAAAGGCTTTCGAGTTTTACTTGGGATCAAGGTTTAGGGCGGCAGATGCAATAGTGAAGTATTCCCAATTTGAAAAAGGTTATTGGGATAGGACTCCGGTGGATGACAAGGAGGTGGCACAAATGGCTAGGGTTTACCTTCTTTACCTTTTTAGCGCGTCACTGTTTCCGAATGGGCACAATGGCATACACCTGGGTTGGTTACCAGCGTTTCACCATCTTAAGCAGGTAGGGAGGTTTGACTTTGGAGGGGCTGCTTTGGCGACCTTGTACTGCATTTTAGGGATGCATCGCGCCAGGTTGATACGACCCTAGGTGGGTACTGGAGAGTTCTAGAGGTAAAACACTCAATTCATGCTTATCCTTTCAATCCCTATATTGCTTGCATTTTGGTTTTCTTTGACTGATGCACTTGCTTAATCATTTAGATTTGGGCTTTCGAAGTATTGGGGATGTATGGACCGAAAAACACGCATGGAAATCCTCGAGTGCTTCCTGCGCATTGAGGTGGGCGCCTGAGTATCACAAATCTAGTGAGTTCTGAGGAAATTTAAGGGAATTTTGCCTTTTCTTGGACAGGATGTCTGGCGAAGGGGTAAGAACCTTTTAGCTCTTCATTCTTTTATCGCATGACATTGCTTCTAGTTTTTTTTTTAAAGTCATTTTTCAATTTTCCAAAGGTTCTATGGAATTTGTGGACTGGGCTTCAAGCAGACTTTCTTGTCCGAAGTCGGGAGGTGACTCGCAGTCGCGTTTTATTGGAGTCACCTTTCGGTTGGAAGTGGTATCTGAGGGAGAGGGTGACACGCCAATCTTTAGGGCTTACGGAGTTCAGAGTTCTAGTAGGTGTGCCACTCTTCATGTTGAGGACAGGGGATTATACTCGGGAGGAGATAGAGAGACACACAAGACCGGTTGAGGACCTGACAGCCTATCTTAGCCCCTCGTTGGACTACACAGGCTACAGGGAGAGATACTTGGCTTACCGTCTCCGAATGGAGGAGCGACTGTCAGGTGCTTTTGAGGCGGGAGGAAATGAGAGTGAGGCGGCGACAGGGGCTTCAGGGAGTAGAGGGAGTAGGCGAGGCGGTGCTAGTTCACGTCGTAAGTCAAGTAGGGGGCGAGGCACCGGACGGGTTGCAGAGGTGGGGCATACTCTCCCGGAGGTGAGTAGAGTAGTGTCGGTGGTGACACGGGAAGGCATTGAAGGAGAGATAGCTATCCCGTCACATTCAGCGAGCATTAACTTACCTAAGGCCGAGGTATAAATCTTTATTTGTTAGTTTCATTCCTTACATGCTTATTGATGTATACATGTTATTCTAATGTGCAAAATTTGCCTTAGGTGCCACGAGCATGGGCGGAGAATGTATATCGGTTGTTGTTGGACTACTTTACGGTGATTCGCCAAGGGGTGATGGGTGTCTCACCTGAGGTTTTGCCACGCGGGGCCACAGCAGCCGTACAAAGAGGTAGTGCTAGGCGGAAAAGTTCAAGAAGTGGACCAACCGGCCGGGAGGGAGGTCGTGAAGGATCGTCCAGCCGAGGAGGTGGTCGAGACGAGCCCCCTAGCTGTGGAATGGGCGTTTGGGTATATTTTTTAAGTTATTTTTCCTTCATGCTATCACCCATATGATTACTTTCTAAAGATACCATTTAATGCAGGTTATAAGACAACCTAGGGGCGGAGCAATTCAAAGACCATGCACGAAGAACGCGAGAACTGGCCCGCCTTAAGCTCAGTCAACTCCTACATTGGGGAGAGTTTTACTAGAAAGGCACGCACAGCCAGCAGTGGTGGCGGAAAGAGGTGGAGATGATGAGGACGAAGAAGAAGGAGATAGCCTATCGAGTAGTTCGGTTTCTGATCCTCGTTACCGATGGCCTCCTGGCTAGCGGAGTGATGATGACAACGACGATGATGATGATAATGATGGTGATGGTGCCACCTTTGAAATTAGGGAAATACCACAAAAGATGGCACGTCACTGAGTCTTTACTATCAGTTCTAGCATTTAGGTGATGAGGCCTGCGTGCCTCTTTTGCTTTTGACAACTGTTTGTCCCTTTTTCTGGTTTTGCATATATGGGGCTTGCATGCCGTGATAGTAGTACTTATCTTTTAGCTTTTGCATTGGTTTCACTTTCAAACTCATTATATAGATGCTGTTTTTTGGGTTTATGAATAAGTCTGCTCTTTTTAATGCATTTTGCTTAAAAACAATTGTACCACACATGCCTATATTTGAACATAGAAGTCATAACACCGAGATAATGAATATTTGAGCCTCAAATTTTTTTTGAGAAATGAAGTGGTTTCAGCTGAATTTATACCAAAACCTATAATATGTGCAAACTGACTTGGAGGACATTGCTATCGAGCCATGTTTACTCAAAATGATCGTTATGACTTGGGAAAATGACGAGGTTGGTTTTCAACTTGAGACTTGTGGTATTATGACCTCATTTGACTAGGAATAAAGGACTTTTGAAATGTCAAATTCTAGAATTTGGGCCCAAACTCGAAACTGACACCCCCACATGCTTATAACATCATAACATGACTTGTAGGAGCTGTCAAAAGTAAGGAAACACCGGCTTTGGATAACATCACGCGAAAAAATGAGTTTTTGACAAGAAAAATGGACTTCGAGGAACCAAACTTTTTTTTTTTTGGGTTTGGACTTGAAATCAACCATCTCACAAAGTCATATCATAGTAGTACGACCTATTGGATTTGATGAAATCAAGAAAACGCCTTTAGAACAAATTTTGATAGTCCATACGCATGATTTTGAACGTATTCGAGCCGTTTTGGGTGCCAAACTAGTCATTCATGGTTCGGAGCTGCAACCAAGCCTTCCACGAAGTCACTTTTACACAATGTGACTTATGTATGCTAGCCAAACTGACCAAAATGCCCCAGAATAAGATTTGATACTCCAGAACCAAAAGCTGCAGACATACTAAGGATACTATACCGTACGGTAGAAGTTTATACCGTACGATGGAAGTTTGTAATGTACGGCGGAAATATATCTACCGTTCAATAGAGGCCTTATAGAGACAAAACCTACAATCAGGCTGGTAACCACTTGGCTTCTCTTTATGCTAGTTGGCCATCTTCCCACTGCTTTCCAGACTGTTTAAGGGTTTTGGTCTTGCATTCTTGAATGGTTTGAGGGGTCCTTCTCCAAAGGCCAACATATTTTTCGATATGGCACGCATATCGAGATACCCTTTCGAAACTTGAAACCATGCCTCGCCCCTGTTGATTTCTCTCTATAAATACCCTTCCTTGCTTTCATTCTTTGTCATACTCCAAATCATTCCTCTCCTTTAAAGTCATGGACTTTCCTGCCTTGATGTGTCCATGGCTTGATGGCATAGACTGGCTGAATTGTCGCTCACATAGGCTAGGTTCTCTATGATATGTTCGAGATGTTATCATATGTCCTGAGCTCCTACGTGCTGCTATCTAATTCTGGGACCTAGAAGTGCATGTGTTCTGTTTCGAGTTTTCAGAGTTATGCCCCACTGTAGAAGAATTCCACACTTATCTGGGGGGTTTCGATATGGAGATTCCGGTTAACCCTTTCCAGAAGATTGGAATAGCGCAAACTCTGTCCGAAAAGTTGGGGATAAGCAAAAATGCAGCTAAATCCTTAGTTGAAGGCAGAGTGCTGAATATTCCCCGTCTTATCAACCAATTCAGAGGTAACAGGTTTGCTTTGTGCTTATGCCTACTAGCTACCTTTCTACTTGTGCAGCCTGATGGCCAGGCAAGCTCTATATTAGTAAGCGTGGCTGCCCAAATCGATGATCGCAAGGATATGGCCCCGATGGTCCTAGCTAAAACAATAGTGGGGCTAGATGTTGTGTGTGCTGATCAAACTAATGTTTTTAGAGGTAGCCCATTATTCCTATAGGTAAGCTTCCCACTCAGCTCTGCTTTTTTTGGTTTTCTCACGTTCTCTTTTTACCTCAACACTCGGTTTGAGTTTTCTTATGGTTTTTGACTTGCTTTTTTTTTCTCTCATTGCAGTTATGGTTGTGTGATAAGCTCAATATGTTAGAGCCTGTTCTAAGAAATCGGGTTCACGAGACACAGGGCTTTGTGAGGAGAAACTTTGTGGTGGTTTATGAAAATGAGTAGCTCTGGGTTCAACGTTTCCATCAGGTTTCTGAAGAGGTGATTGCATGGCAGACTAATTGGGCTGATCTTCTGGTTATGGCACTTAGCAACATGGGGCGTAGCAAGATGATGCTAGTGGGCATGACTGGTTGGACCTTTTATATCCCTTATCGTATTCTTCGTCAGCTTGGCGTTCGCCAAACGATGCCACCACTTGATTACTTTAACATGCCATCTTTCAAGTTTTCTACTTGCAGCTTTTATCAGCGTACTTGGGGAGTGCGCGTTACCATTCTGAGGGATCCATACCCCAATGTTTTGCTGCCACCAAATTATGAAAACTGGCTCATTCAATATGTGGAGGCAAGAATTGGGTGGAATGAGGGGTGACTTTGGAACACAACTTTGCTTATGCTCCGAGATGAACTTAGGACCCTTAGCGTGTTTGCTTCTTTGTTGGCTTGCTATTTCCTTTCGCTTGTCAGTGTGCTTGTTGTTTCTTTGAAAGCTTTATGCCCAATTTTGTATCCGAAGAAGTTTGTTTTAATAAAGTTTGAATTATGAAATTTTCCCAGTTTTGAATTCTTATTGGTTTCGTTGATGTCTCTATGATTTACTTTAAAAGAAAATGGTGATGAAAAGACTATGAAATAAAGATCACCGAACCTTAAGTAAGGTTGCCTACGTATCCCGAAGGAATCAGGTCATGACATAGTTCAAGTACATTTTATATATATATATATATATTTTGGTTAGGGTTCACTTGGGTATTTTACACTCTCCTTTTGTGCTCTAATTTTTGCCTAATACTGCCCTTTCAGGTTTTCGGCCTAGCGAGCTCTTTTTTAATATTAGCCTTGAATTTTGCCTAGGTCGTCCTTTCGGATTTTCAGCATAGCAGGCTTTTGCTCTAATTTTTGCTTGAAACTGCCCACCCTTGTGATTTTCAGTTCACCGAGCTTCTCTCAGGGGTAGTATCTTTTAAGTTGATCTAAGTTAACCAATGTAGAAAACTCATTACCATCAAGGTCAATGAGTTGTGCTGCTCCTCCAGACAAGATTGTCTTGATGATGTATGGCCCAGCCCATTTTGGTTGGAATTTCCCACGCGGATCAAAGACTGGAGCCCGTATCTCTTTTAAAACCATTGCCCCTTCTTCCAAATCCCTTGGCCTAACTTTCTTATTGAATGCCCAGGCAATTCTTCGCTGATAACCTTGAATGTGGTACAGTGCCTTGAGACGCCTTTCATCAAATAACATTAGCTCTTCGAATATGTTGTTCAATCATTCTATCTCAATCAATCTTGATTCTGCCATGATTCTTAGCGATGGTATTTCTAGCTCGATAGGGAGTACAGCTTCCATGCCATAAACCAATGAATAGGGTGTTGCCCGTGTTGGCATACGGATGGACGTCCGGTATCCCCATACAGCTAGCGGTAACTATTCATGCCAATTTCTGGCAGACTATGTAGTTCTCTCGAGAATTGTTTTAATGGTTTTATTTGCTGCTTCGACCGCCCCATTGGCTTGAGGACGGTATATTGTTGACTTATGGACTTCAAATTCCTCAATAACCTTAGCTACTCGTCCTTTAAAGTGAACCCCATTATCAGACACAAAGGCTTGTGGAGCTCCATATCGATAAATGATGTTTTGCTTGATAAAATGAGCCACGTGTCCTACCGTCAAAGTGGCATATGAGGCTGGTTCTACCCATTTTGTAAAATAGTCGACTGCAACTAAATAAACTTGTGACCATTGGACGCTGCTGGTGTGATCCTTCCAATAACATCTATTCCCCAAACAGAAAATGGCCAAGGTGAAGTCATAGAATCCAACTCAAATGGCGGAAGATGCATAAGATTAGCATGAATTTGACATTTGTGACACCGTCGCACATATTGAACGCATTCAATTTCCATAGTTGACCAATAGTAACCTTGCCTCAGGATCTTTTTAGCGAGCATTAAACCATTCATGTGGGGACCACAAACCCTTTTGTGAATTTCTTCCATGATTCTGGCAGCCTCATGCCCATGTACACATAGCTTATGCACTCCACAGTGTGACCTTCGATATAATCGTCCTCCACAAATTATGTATTGAGAAGCCAACTTTTGAAGTGAGGCTCGATCTTTCTTGTTAGTTCCCGGCGGATATTCTCCTTTCTCGATAAAATTCCAAATATCATGATACCATGGCAACCCGTAATCTGGCTCATCAATTGCCAAAATATATTCATACACAGGTTTACTTCTTTGCTCAATCATAGAGGGTTGCGTTTAACCCCAATTGGTATTTCTACCATGGATGCTAGAGTGGCGAGAGCATCGGCAAACCGATTCTTTAACCTCGGTACATGAGTAAAAGTTACTATTTTGAATTGCGGGATCAAACCCTCAAGGTTCGCGTAATACGGCTTAAGCTTGTCTTCTCTAACTTTCCAATCGCCATTAGCTTGTGATACCGCCAAATTAGAGTCTCTGATTACTTCCAGCTTTTGCACCCCAATTTCCAATGCGACTTCCATTCCCACAATACAAGCTTCATACTCAGCCTGATTGTTGGTAACTTCAAAATTTAACTTAAAGGCTAACGGAATATGCGATCCATTGGGTGAAATCAACAATATTCTAATTCCAAATCCTCTTTGATTGGCAGCCCCATCAAAACGCAATGTCCAAACGTCGTTGGTTGTTGCCATCACATTCTTGTCTGGAAACTCAAATTCCACATCTTCTAGTCCTTCCACAGGACGATCTGCCAGGAATTCTGCTACCGCTCTCCTTTTCACAGATTTCCATGTGACATACCTGATATCGAACTCGGAAAGCAAGAGTAACCAATGTGCTACCTTACCGGTAAGCGTTGGCTGATTAGCGGTCAAGATTGCATAATCTTGGCCCCTAAGTTCTCCAATTTGTTGCGTTTTAGTATTTAAGTTATTGTTTTTATTTGATTTTGCGCGGAAGGTTGCTTTTGTTACTTTTCAGGAAGAACGTGGACAAAAGGTGGGTTTCTATCGGGAAGAATCATTCTCGGAAGTATCAGAGTGTCCATGACCGTGTGGTGACTCCCTACCAAGTTCCATCAGGTGATTAACGACTGTCGAGTCATAGTCGGGCCATGCAGACCAAGGCGAAACCAAAACCAGTTTCCTGCCAAGCCGGTACCGGTACTGGGAATTGGCCAGTACCGGTACTGCATGCTGAAACTGTCCACGTTTTTGCTGCTTTTCCAACTTTCTACTTTTGGGATATTTTCAACTTTTAGCTACTTTTAGGATATTTCTTGGGATATTTTGAGGGAGAAAGATCATTTTGTTTAAATAGGGGTCTCTCTCTCTCTCTCTCTCTCTCTCTCTCTCTCTCTCTCTCTCTCTCTCTCTCTCTCTTCTATATCTCTCTTTGTCTTTACCACTTTAAGGCTTTTAACATTCTTAGAACTCCATTAAAGCTTTAAGCTTTCTAAGTTACTTTCCTTCAAGAACTCAAGTAAGCAATTCTTGTTTATTATTTTTTCGTTTATTAATGTTGTAGCCACGGACTAGATCCTTTATAAAATCAAGTTTGTTTTCGTTTTTATCGGTTAAAACTTATGTCTCGTTTTTATGTTTTGTTTTATGCTTTAAGTATGTGTGAGTAGTCATTTGGCTAAGTCTTGGGATAATCTTTCCCGAGGACATAGGTGTTATCTGGTTCTCAAATTTTAGGGCTTAAAAATCTTGATTCACGGAATAGGGCTTAACTTGCATTTTTGGTCTAAACAAGGGTGTTAACTACTCGGCAAGGCGTTTGTCAAGCAGTCTTGGCAGGCAGCTCACCGAGGGCTCGTGGTCTCCTATGTGTTCGATAAATTTGTCAAACAAGTTGGCTCGCCTCCGTTTAATCACATCTTTCTTGAAAAATATTCATTAACGCTAAGTTGCCCGGGCATGAGCACGCGGTCGTGACTCTCGCCTGAGTTATATTGAGAACCGGTAACACCCTTTGTCAAGGGTTAGAAAATCCCTAGACTTCCCTCTTTTAAGTTAATTAAGCATTTTCCTAGTCTTTGCCTTGGCAATTTTCATCGTTTCAAAGCATCACCAAGTTGGCCGTCCTGAACGCTGCATTCTACCATTTTAACCTACAATCCGATTAAGTTATCATCAAATTCCCTGTGGAACGATCCCGGTCTTACCGTTTTATTATGCTACCGACAATCTAGCCCTATACTTGGGGTTTTGCAATCTCATATTTGAAGGCGAGGTTTTCGGAGGCTAAGCATTTTTGGCGCCGTTGCCGGGGATTTCTTTATATAGCTTATTTGGAGGATCGACAAACCCTTGTAAGTGCTCCGTTTATTTTCTTTTTGTGTACGTTGAACTCAACTTAGCGGATACCTCTAACTGAGCCACCAATTCGACTTGAGGTTTAACGAAGCTAAATTGAGCATCATTTACCTTTTCATTATTTTATTGCATTGCATATCTATTTAGTCGTGGTGGTGGCATAACCCCACGAGACTGTTTGTGAATGAGGCGGCGGCATAGCCCCTCTAGTCTGCTTAATTGGATTGTGCAGGTTGTATGCTCAATATTTATCGTAGCCCTTTATCGAATCGGCTACATCGATCGGCATCACGTGAGTTATCACCTCCATTAAGGCCAATGGCAGATCAACCGGCAGCCCGTACCTTGTGCGATTATTTAACACCAGAAAGAGGTCCACATGTCTCCCTCATAGCCATTCCCACTTGCACTGCCGCCAATGCGTTTGCTTTCATGCCAGAGTATCATCAGGCCATACCAGAGTTTCGGGGGTGTGAATTGGAGGATCCTTTTGCTCACATTCGGGAATTCGAAACTATTGTTAGCACCTTCGTGACCGGGCCGGGACAGCTAGATCAAGCTCGCTTGAAGTTATCCCCCTTTTCGCTCAAAGATAAGGCTAAGCAGTGGTTCCATTCTTTGAAGCCCCGATCTTTGCTCACATGGGGGGAAGTGCAAGACGTGTTTACCACAAAATTCTTTCCCGTTAGCCGAACTAAACTTTTCATGGACCAAATTCAGAACTTTAAGCAGAACGAGGGGGAGGTCTTTTACAAGTTTTGGGAGCGGTATAAGGATTTGCTTGCAGCTGTGCCACACCATAATTTTCCCATGTACCAAGTGATCAACTACTTCTACTTGGGTTGTGATCGGGATTCCAAGCAGCTTCTCGATACTATGGGGAGTGGAGACTTTATGGGGAAAGATCCTGATGTAGCTTGGGAGTTTTTGGACGCCTTGGCAGAACGGGCTCAAACATGGCAGTATATAGATCCGGGTGAGCAAGCCATGAGAAATCAAGGTCCGGGAGGTTCTGGAAAGTTTTCGGTGAGCGAGCACAATAGACTTGAGACAAGGTTGGATGAGCTATCCTTGAAGTTGGATAAAATGAAGCTAGACTCAAACCAAATGAAGGAAGCAAAAGAGATTCGGCAAGTAGAGGAGGTGTGCGTTATTTGCGAGACTACGGGTCATTCAACCGATAATTGTCATACCATCCCTACCCTCTGACAACACTATAATCAACTCCCTCAGGAGGAAGTGTGTGCATTGAATCAAAGATGGGATCCGTATTCCAATACTTACAATCCTGGGTTGCGGTCTAACCCGGCTTTCCGCTGGAGCAATCAGAATGAGATGGGAACTTCATCAACCTCTCAAGCTCCTCCTCCCCCTCAGAATCAGACTTGGAGGCAATCTCAATTTCAAGGTCCACCTCATTTTCCGCCAACTCAAGGCCCGCCAGGATTCATCCCGCCAAGCCAATTTCAAGGGCAAAACCAATTTCCGCAACATCAAGCACCACCGCCGCGTCGTTCTTTGGAGGATATTTTGAATGCTTTCTGTCAGATGCAAACTACCACCAACGAGCAAACTGCTCAAGCTATGAACGACATCCGTAACCAAGTGGGTAAACTGACAACGGCTATTGGTGTACTGCAACAAGAGAAAGGGAAACTCCCTACGCAACCTCAACCAAACCCCCAAGGCCAACATTTTGCGCAAAGCTCTTCAGTGACTTTCCCCGAGCAAGCAAAGGCCATTATTTCATTGAGAAGCGGTAAAACGGTTGACAATGCCCAAGTGGAACCGCCGGTTACCCCGATCTTGCTACCATTTCCAGTTCCATCAAAACCAATAACACCAAATGGGGAATCTCCCAAGCCAGTTCCTACGGAAGAAGAGAAGGGAAAGGCAAAAGCGAGCGTTGCTCCGCCAGCTTTCACTGTGCCCGCTCCATTTCCCAATCGCCTAAGGACGCTGGCCAAGCCCAATCTGAATACGGATATCTATGAAGTGCTCAAGCAAGTGACGGTTAACCTTCCCTTGCTCGACGCTATTAAACAGATTCCATCTTATGCCAAATTTTTGAAGGAATTGTGCACTCACAAACGGCAGCTCCAAGTGCAAAAGAAGGTATTTTTGACCAAGCAAGTGAGCACGCTCTTCCAATCTTGACCGCTAATCACTGGCATCTCGAACAAATATTTAAGAGGGTCCATTCGAGAAATCAACACTACCGAATGAGCTAGCATGTAGTGCCTCAGCTTTTTGGTGGCCCATACTAGAGCCCAACATGTTTTCTCTAAAGACATGTAACGTTGTTCACATCCTGTCATTATTTTGCTTATGTAATAGCTAGCCTTTTCGATCCTATCCTCTCCTTCTTGAGCCAACATGCTACCCATTGCTGATGATGTCACGGAAAGGTACAGCATTAAAGGTTTTCTTTGCTCTGGGGGCATTAGGACTGGCGGATTCTGGAGGTAACTCCGAATTGCTTCGAAAGCTTGCTGACACTTATCATCCCACTTGAATTGAACTCCTTTCTTTAGTAGACGAAACATTGGCTCGCAAGTTGAGGTTAACTTGGCGATGAATTGGCTTATAAATTGGATTTTGCCAAGAAAACTTCGTACCTCCTTCTCAGTTTGAGGTAGCTCCATTTCCAAGACTGCTTTGATTTTGGATGGATTGACCTCGATCCCACGAGTGGTAGTTAGAAAGCCCAACATTTTTCTTGTTGTGACCCCAAATGTGCATTTTTCGGGATTAAGACGCAGCCTGTACTTCTGAATCCTTTCAAAGAATTTCCTGAGTGCGGGCAAATGTCCTTCCCTATTTTTGGATTTTACTTTCATATCATCCATGTAGACTTCAACTTCTCTATGAATCATGTCATGTAACAATGTTGTTACTGCCCTTTGATAGGTGGATCCTGCATTCTTTAGTCCGAATGGCATTACCCTATAACAGTAAGTGCCCCATTCTGTAATGAAAGTGGTTTTTTCGCGATCTTCGGGTGCCATAAGAATCTGATTATATCCTGAAAAGTCGTCCATAAAAGATAACAAAACATGTCTCGCAGTATTGTCAACGAGAACATCTCTATGTGGGAGCGGGAAGTCATCTTTTGGACTAACTTTATTTAGATCTCTAAAGTCTACACAAATTCTTATCTTGCCATTCTTTTTAGGTACAGGTTCAATATTTGCAATCCATTTGGGGTATTCTGTTACAATCAAAAATCTAGCATCAATTTGCTTTTGAACCTCTTCTTTCATTTTTAATGCCCAATCAAGTCTCATTTTCCTTAGCCTCTGTTTAACAGGTTTCGCATCAGGATAGAGTGGGATTCGGTGTTCCACAATTTTAGGGTCAATTCCGGGCATATCTACGTGGGACCAGGCAAAAACATCTTCAAATTCTTTTAATAAATCTGAGAATGCTTTGAACTCCTCCGAAGACAGCCCAAAACCAACTTGAACTGTAACGCCCCGATTTTCGGACACGTTAGTTAAATCATTTTTAACTGATATTAAAATTCATAAAATTGAAATATAA
>BPLS01000498.1:1813488-1824405 GCA_019656275.1 Rhododendron kiyosumense | reverse complement strand
AGTATCCTCACAATGGTTCCGCCGCACCGGGTTCCCATTGGCACACATTGCATTGGCTCCTCTCCACGGATAACCAAGCTATACCTCACCATGGTTCCGCTGCTCCGGGTTCCCATGGGAACGCACAATGGTTCCGCCGCTCCGGGTTCCCATTGGCACACACCCTCACAATGGTTCCGCTGCTCCGGTTTCCCATTGGAACACACACACACCTCACACAATGGGCAAGTCCGGCCACATTGCGGTTTTCAAAACATTTCAACCTTTTCAACACACCCTAGGTGTCATGTTTCTACTTTCTCGATTCTCGTGTCTCGTTAACATGCAAAGACTCCGTGGTAGGACATATCACATACATAAACAGCAAATCATTCATCGTAATCCAACAAGATCATCCAACTCTATATTATATCACAAGTAACTCAAACAACTCACATAAGCATGCTAATAATCATTTTCAAGATCAAAATACAAATACTTGAAATGGAAAGTAAATAAATATAACTCACTTTAAAAGGGAAGAATACGAGATCTTACATATACATAGGAATAGGGTAAGAGTATCCTACCTTGATCCGAAACTAGTCGGGGCCGAATAAGCTAGGTGGAAAATTCCCCCGAATCTGGACCGAACTTCGGACGGCAGTAACTTGGTCAATCTTTGACCGAATAGAGTCGTTCTTGGGTCGAGAACGAAGATCTCTAAACCCTCTACAACTCTCGAGAAGGAAGTTAATCCTAGAAACGAACCTAGGTTGGAGAAAAATGGGGATGAACAAAGTGACAGTAAGCTGTCCAGAAAATGGAAATCCAGAAATTTTACTGAACTTCGGATGCTAATATCTGGGTCATTTCTTAACCGATTGGGGTTATTCTTGAGCCTGACTTCAAGGTTTCGAAGTGCTCTACAACTTTTCAGAAGGAAGTTGATCCTAAAAACTACTCTAGACAGGAGAAAACAGGGGATTTCCGACGGGACAGTGGCTGCCCAGAAACTGGAAATGGTTTTCTAGAGAGAAGGAAGAGCAAATGCTTTGAGGTGTGCTTTGAAAGGCTTGGAATGGCCTTCTATTTATAGGCAAGAGCTTGGCCTTCTCCTCTCTCTCTCTCTAAGTCTCACCTTGACACTTGGCAAGAGATCATGGAAGATCAAAGGAAATCCTTAGGCTTGTAAGGCTATTTTGTACCATGGTGAGATTCTTGAATCCAATGGATGGTTGAGATGGAAATGGTACATGATCAAAGGGTCAAGAAGTTGCAAGGTGTCCAAGAAGTATATCTAATTAAATCCAACTTTTAAGCACAAATCAAGGGAAAAATCCTAGGTTTGCATGGCTACTTTGTACCAAGATTTGATCTTGGATCAATTGGATGGCTAGGATTGATCCTTGGTGGGCAAGAAAGATATTGGTACAAGATCTAAGGGTTCAAACCATTGCAAGGTGTATGCAAGAGTACAATGGAGGTGATTTCCTAGCAATGAAGAATAGATACACCAAGGATTTCAAGTACAAAGAGAGATCAATGGAAAATACAATCCAATCTTCCTCTCTCTTTCCTCCTTCCTCTCTCTGTCTCTCTCCCTCTCTCCCATTCGGCTCTCTCTCCTCTCTCTCCGGCCTCTCTCTCTCTCTCTCTCCCTCTCTCTCTCTCAAGTACACACACACATGTATATATATATGCACACATGTATACTACAATTAAAATATAGTACTTTTGGTACTATGAGATCAAAGGAGATTTTAAAAGGCAAGATTTTCTCATTTAAAACAAATCAATAGGCACATAGGTACAATGCTAATATATATACACATGTACTTATGTATTTTAGGAACATCAAAATCCCAATAAAGAATAATACAAGAGTACCTAAGAAATCTTAGGCCTTTAAAGGCTAAGTACTTTCCAATAATGGGTATTTGACACATGGGGTACTAATTTAATAACCCATGTGCTAGGTTGAAAGATGAACCTTTTACCCAATGGATAATAACCACCCTAACCTTTATTATCCAATGGATAATAGTTGCTAGGGAGATTATATAATAAAATAATCCAAAAAGGTACTTTAAAGTAATCAAAAAGTTACTTTTTACTATTCATAGTACTTTAATCAAGTAGACATTTAATATAAACAAATGGGGTTTCTATTATCCAATGGGTAATAGTTTCCCTATCTTTTATTGTCCAATGGACAAAGGAAATAACCAATTTGATTAAAAGAAAAAGAATATTAAAATTCTTAGTCTAGGGTTCAAAAGGTTCAAAAGTTTCAAGAGGGGCAAAATGGTCATTTTGCGGTTAGGGAAAAGTAACTAGGCGGCTTGCTAGTTCGGTTTCTCCAACGAGTCGGTTAGAAACTAACTAGGCTTGCCAAATGGATTAAAGTGCCAAGAAATAATTTTTCAAGGGGCAAAAATGTAATTTTTGACAAAACCTTGGAAATAAAAATCAATTACAATAAAATTCAAATTTTTAACGAAATTTTTAACGACCAAAAATCAGGGTCGTTACAAGTAGTGAGCAGCACCACCACTCAATCTAAGAACCATAGCTAAGACCTTGGAAATATTCATGCGCACAGGAGGGATGGTGACTTCTCCCGAGCTCAGGCTGCCAAGGTATGCATGAAACTCTTCCACAATTAGACAAAGCTCTTGCTCACCAATGCGGAACACATGGACCTCCGGATCCCATAAACGCGTCGCTACCTTCAAAAGCTTCGGACGAAGGTGAATGTTATGAAGATGCCTCATGGAGAAGAGGCCATGACCTCGAAAATTGAGCCAGTCGATGCCATCCATGGCAACCAACCAAGGGCGGAGTGAACCAGTGAGGGAAAGAGCCATTTGAAAGAAGAAAGTCTTTGAGAGATGAAGAATGTTTGGACTGAATAAAATTTGGAGATGGCACCCTGAATTTATAGGAGAAGTGGATGGAGCAACTTCAACTTTCTAAGGGCCGTGGGTTTCAAAAAGTGTAAATTTTCCATGAGTCTTGCATATGAAAAAGCTTGGTCATGGTATAGAAGTACAATGCAGGCATGCACTGGCCCAAAAATTCCATTGCAGGGGTCAAACTTCAGCGATCGTGGAATCTGTCTTGGGAAGGAGCAAACTGCAGACTGTTAGGAAACCAATACCGTGCGGTATACCATAACAACGCACGGCATTGTAAAACCTTGTATTATCGGTACAGTATTTCATCAGTACCTTGCACAGAGTTTTAAAGATCCACGGTGTATTATGGAACCACGCACGGCGTTCCATAAACACGCACGGCATTTTAATGCCTGCATTTCTGTAGTTTTTTACAACTGAGGTTGGAAGTGGATTTAAGGCCTCTAAGGGTGCTATCGACTACTAAAACACATTTCAATGAGTATTTGGGAGTTTGGGGATGTCTCACTTCCAGTCAACTCCCAAAATTCGAAGTCATGGCACGAAAATTGGTTAAAATCCTATTCTCCAGTCGAGTTGGGGTATCAAAATCCATTTTGAGTCATTTCAAGCCATTCTTTCAAATCCTACAGGTCACAATAGTCAAACATGACTTAGTCCAAGCTTCGGTTCGAGTCGTTGCTCAAATTTCAAAGTTGTTGTCTTGAAAAGTCAATATTTCCTCATTTTCAAGCGGATTCAAAGCATAAGGTCAACTTCTGAGTTGTACCTTCAGTCATGAAGGTTGTTATCATATGTGGCCATGTTCATATCCATAATAAGGTTGTCTTACAAAAATCTCAAACATGGCGCCAGTTTCTCATATACTTCTTTTATTTCTATTCCTTCGTCAATATGTTTCTTACGTTGAAATGTGTATCAGACTCAGTGTCATGTTCTATGGCCAGTTATGTGTTTTGGTGTGCATTTTGGTTATTCAATTACCTTTGTACAACAATAATAAGGAAATTTGAATGACAGAAATAATAAAGGGACAATTTTTATATACATAAGCCTAATGGCATCTATGAGTCAAAGTACAAAATTGGGGCATGCAAGTCCTATAGTCAAAATCCTATCCGCAAGGGCAAACAGGCTCCCTAAAAAGAAAGCACACAGGCTCCATCAAAATGGCAAAAAGCAAAAAGTGGAGGCTCAGTCCTCATCATCTTCGCTCCCCTCCTCATCCTCATCCCCCTCAGAAGCCTCCTCCTCTATCTCAAAGCTAGCCACCTCCTAGACGTGCGAAACTCTAGGCACTGAACTCTCAGAGGTATTATCCAGGTCGATATCCTTAGGCTCCTTGGTCTTGTCCGAATCAGCGCTAGGCTCCTCCTCAACAGGGGATGTGACCCTCTATTTCTTTTGGGGACGCTCTTCCCGATAGCTAGCAGCAGAAGCCTATTGCACAGGCATGCGAACAAACTTTCGGTGCTGCCTGTGAGAAGTCCCTCCTCTAGCCTGCAAAAGCACAACATTTACATCATATTTATAAGTAAAAGCAATAAAGGCTAAGTAATAGTAGGAATTTCATAGACTACCTCTACTCCCCCTCCGTGTATCCCCACCGGTGGAAAGCAACCTATGGCATATAGCCATATTAGTTGGCTTTGGCTCTGTATGACCGCTGCCATTTCTCTCACGTACTCTGAAGTCACCTGCACAATAAGAAAGTCAATCAAAGCAAGCAACAAAAATTGACGAGGTCAAAATAAATTGAGGCATGTCGTACGTCAACAACGAGCTCTGGAGGCTCCACCACTTGGCATGGGATCTCCACGAAGCTAGAGACTCCCTGAGCGGTAACCACATCAACCGTCCAGGAGACTGCAGGTAATGTGGCCCCACTCTGACTACCACTAAGTCCACCACCTCTACCACCTCTTCCACCTCTATTACCAACTCTCCACCTCTACTACCTCTAGCCAGCTACTCAGCCTCCCAGGCGGCATGGATCCCAAAGCTCCTCATCAGGTACTGAGACCTGTACTCTGCATAGTCAGCACCCAACTAGAAAAGCCGCTCTAGCTGAGGGTCTGGCTGCGTAAACTACTCTACCTCCCTCAGCATGTACTCACTCGTCCTCTGCACGAGAAGAGGGAGTAATCCAGGGACCAAGAAAGCGTCCAATCCTAGCAACTGACGTGGCACCCGGTCACCTAAGTACCGCTGCCAACCATAGGGGGACTCCAAAAGTGTAATGCCCCGAATTTTGGGTACATTAAATAAGACAATTTTATTGAAATTTCAAAATAGAGTCTAGCTCTTTATTACAACATAACCCCCACAGGAGTACTTTTATTACAAAAGGAAGGGAAACTAAGGCTTCCTAACTACAGCTCCTCTTGCTTCTTCATCCTAGCAAGCTCCTCTGCTCCAAAAGCTTCCATGGTGAACTATTCATCTTGATCATCTACAAGGTCTGACACATTATATCGGCATCGCCACCCATATAATATGCTAGGGTCACCACAAGGTAACACCATGAGCTACGAAAGCTCAATAGAGTAATCCCATACCCGCTAACCCATAACTTACAAAAATGGATCATAGGAATCAAACTAATAACGATAACACATCCACATTCTCGATCTAACGTTGGTGTCCAAGTTTCTCTTTGTTTCTCCTACGCGACTCGTCGTAGACCGTGTCAATCATTTCCATTTACAAAACCATCTTTTCAAAAACATTTGCATTGGCTCCGTACCGCGGATAACCAAGCCATACACACCCAACCTCGGTTCCGCCGTTCCGGGTTCCCGAGTATCTTCACAATGGTTCCGCCGCACCGGGTTCCCATTGGCACACATTGCATTGGCTCCTCTCCGCGGATAACCAAGCTACACACCCAACCTCGGTTCCGCCGTTCCGGGTTCCCGAGTTTCCTCACAATGGTTCCGCCGCACCAGGTTCCCATTGGCACACACACACACCATTCACATAATACCCTCGAAATGGTCATTATGTGGTTTCAAAAGTATTTCCTTCTTTGGAAAACACATCACTTCCTTGTTATCAAACCCTAGGTGCCATGTTTCTACTTTCTCGATTCTCGTGTCTCGTTAACATGCAAAGACTCCGTGGTAGGACAAGAGTAAGCATGAAACATTCTAACAAGGTCATCCAACTCTATAATATATCACAAGTAACACAAGCAATTCTATGCATGCTCATAACCGTCGTAAAGATTAAAATACAAATATGTGATATGGAAAGTAAATAAAGATAACTAACTTTGAAATGGAAGATAACGAGATCTTACATATACATAGGGTTAGGGTAAGTGTATCCTACCTTGATCCGAAACTAGTCGGGGCCGAATAAGCTAGTTGGAATTTCTCGCGAATCTGGACCGAACTTCGGATGGCAATAACTCGGTCAATCTTTGGCCGAATAGAGTCGTTCTTGGGTCGAAATCGAAGATCTCGAAACCCTCTACAACTTTTGTGAAGGAAGTTAATCCTAGAAACTACTTTAGGTTGGAGAAAAATGGCGATAAAGAAGAAGACAGTAAGCTGTCTGGAAATGGAAATCCGAGAATTTCACTGAACTTTGGATGACAATATTTGTCATTTCTTAACCGATTGGGGTGGTTCTTGGGTCTAACTTGAAGGTTTCGAAGTGCTCTACAACTTTCCAGAAGGAAGTTAGCTCTAAAAACTAATTTAAGAAGGAGAAAACGGAGGATTTCGGAAGGGATAGTAGGTTGCCCAGAAATGGTTTCTAGAGAGAAGGAAGAGCAAATGCTTGAGGTGTGTGTTCAAGCTTTGGAATGGCCTTCTATTTATAGGCAAAGCCTTGGCCCTCTCCCCTCTCTCTCTCTAAGTCTCACTTTGACACTTGACAAGCAATCTTGGAAGATCAATGACTAACCCCTAGGCTTGCATGGCTAGGATTTGATTCTTGGAAGACTTGGTGGGCAAGGAGGATATTGGTAGAAGATTCTTGTTTATACAAATCAAGGAAGTACATTGGAGGTTAATGGTGGGTTAGTTACTTAGCTAGGAAGAAAGATACACCAAGGACTAAGAAGATGTAAAAGATCATGGAAGGTACAATCAAATCCCTTCTTCTTTCTTCCTTCCTCTCTCTCTCTCTCTCTCTCTCTCTCCTCCCTCTCTCCGGTCTCTCTCTCTCTCTTGGTTCTCTCTCCTCTCTCTCTCTCTCTCTCTTGCATGGTACAACACACATATACATATATATACCACATGCAAGAATACAAGTATAGTAAAGATACTTTTGTACAAAAGATCTAGGAATTTTGAAAGACTAGATTTTTCCCCTTAAACAATTAATTGGGCACATGTGTTCTTAGCCAATTAAATAAACAACCAAGTACTAAATTAATATATACATAAGTACTTATGTATCAAGGAAGAATCAAAATCCAAATAAAAATAATACCAAGGGTACTAATGAAATCGTAGGATTTTAAAGGCTAAGTACTTTCCAATTAAAATAATGGGTACTTGACACATGGGGTTAAAAGAAAATACTAAATTAATAACCCATGTGCTTGGGTGGAAGAACAACCTATTACCCATTGGGTAATAAATCCCCTAACTTCTTTTGTCCAATGGACAAAAGTAATTAGGTAACTTTTATATTAAAATAGTGTGTACCTTTGTCACATGGGAATTAAAAAGAAAGACTAAATTAATCCATCCATGTACTAGGTGAAAGATTTAACCTTTTACCCAATGGATAATAACCACCCTAATTTTTATTATCCAATGGATAATAGTTTCTAGGGAGATTATATATTAAAATAATTCAAAAAGGTACTTTAAAGTAATCAAAAAGTTACTTTTTAATATTCTTAGTACTTTAACCAAGTATACATTTAATATAAACAAATGGGGTTCTATTATCCAATGGATAATAGTTTTCCTAACATTTATTGTCCAATGGACAAAGAATAAAACCAAAATAATTAAATGAAAAAGAATAATAAATTCTTAGTCTAGGGTTCAAAAGGTTCGAAAGGTTCACGAGGGGCAAAACGGTCATTTTGCGGTTAGATAAAAGTAACTAGGTGGCTTGCTAGCTCGGTTTCTCCAACAAGTTGGTTAGAAAATAACTAGGCTTGCTAAGTGGGCTAAAGCGCAAAGAAATCAAATTTGAAGGGCCAAAAACGTAATTTTGACAAACCTCAAGGAAATTAATAAAATTCAAAGATTTAACGAAATTTTTAACAACCAAAAATCAGGGTCGTTACAAAAAGCGCTCTCCCCCTCGTCACCTCTCTGCTCTGAGCAATGTATGGGACATCGAAGCGATCCCAGATGCTTCAATACACTTGCAATCAAAAGGGATACATCAGGATATTGTTTGATTGTAGTGCATAAGAAGTGAGAATTGAATAGCCAAGGAAGCATTGGTACCTAGTCAGGGCGCAGCTTATCCAAATAAAGTCGATAGGCATTCAAATCTCCTTTCCCCTTCTTCACCCCGCGATACTCCTTCGACCAGCGTAAGGCCCAAGGAAGTATCACGTTGCTAGGGCACGTGGTCTCGGGAATATACATATTCAGGACCTCATACGTCCAAAGCAGCAAAGTTCAAGACACGGCAAAGTTAGCACAGGGTATACAAAAGCAAATGGAAAGCTAACTACCAGCAAATGAAAGCGAAAGTTTTGAATTATGCCTCCCAGACCCACCAGTAGCCACCAACGCTCTTCCCGGCTCCTCAGGAGAGGGATCCCATGAAGGCATAGCACGCCTCCAAAGCCGCATGGCCTTAGTCGAAGTGGGCTATCTCTCCAATGACTCACAAGGCAGGTAAAAAGGACAAGTGTACTTGGTTACGCCTATTGGGAAACAGAGACTCATCAAGCATGTACAACAAAAAGCACCGGGCCATTTGCTCCTCCTGAACTCTCCCCACCAAAGGCTCCTTCCAAAAGTTCAGCAGCTAGAAGTATTGGGCATCCTCCTTCTCCACCTTTAGCACATACCCCAAAAGAAGCCTCTACAAGTGTAGTAACTCTGAATTTCATTGAATAAAAAGTTATTTTTATTATTCGAGTTATTAATTTTAATTCTTGTAATTTGTCGTAATTGCACTTTGGCCCCTCAAGTTTCATTTCTTGCACTTTAGTCCTACTTAGCAAGCCTTGTTAGCATCTAACCATCCGGTTAGAGTAACTAAACCGAAAAGTCACCTAGTCTTGGCAAAATGACCGTTTTGCCCCTCGTTGGAACTTTTGACCCTTTTGAACCCTAAACTTTAAATTTTAATATTCATTTTCTTTTAATCAAATTGGTTTATTTCTTTGTCCATTGGACAATAATGGTTAGGGAAACTATTATTCATTGGGTAATAGAATCTCATTTGTTTATATTAAAAAGTATACTTACTTTAATGTACTTTTTGATTATTCTATTATTTAATGTGGCCTAATAGCTATTATCCATTGGATAATAGATGTTAAGGGAAGTTTTATCCATTGGTCAATAGAGTAAATCTTTTAAAGTACTATTGGATCATTAAATTAATCATTTTCTTTAATCACATGGGAAAGTACTATTATTTTAATCAAAAGTGCATAGTTACAAAAGTACCCTTTTATTATTCTTTATTGGGATTTTCAACCACCATTGTGTATATATATATATATATGTGTGTGTATATATATATTAGTACCTAGTTGCATATTATATTACCTAAAGTACCCTAGGTTTATTTATGAGTTGGTAAGAAAATCCTAGCCTTGAATCTACCTTGGATTTCAAAAGTACCAAGAAACTATTTCTTTACTTGTTTTTCTTCCATTGTATGACACATATATGCATGTATATATATGTGTGTACCTTGCAAGAGAAAGAGAGAGAGAGAGAGAGAGAGAGAGAGAGAGAGAGAGAGAAAGAGAGAGAGCCAAGAGGGAGAGAGAGGGAGAGGCCGAGAGAGAGAGAGAGGAGGGAGAGGAGAGAGAGAAGGGAGAGGAGAGAGAGAGGAAGGAGAGAAGGTGAGAGATTTGATTTGAATCTTGACATTTGATCACCCTTGGTACTTCCAATCTTGAAGATTTATTTTCTTCCAAATCAAATCTTAACCCTAGTGTACTTCTTTGAACACCTTGCAACTTCTCAACCCTTTGATCATGTAACCATTCCCATCTCAACCATCCATTTGATTCAAGAATCTCACCAAGGTACACCATAGCCATGCAAACCTAGGATTTTCCTTTGATTTTTCCATAAAAGTTGGATTTGATTTGGTTAAAAAATTGGGGAATGGAGAGAGAGAGGGGGCCGGCCATCTTGGGGGAGGGGGCATCCTTTGCCTATAAATAGAGAGCCACTCTTCACTTGAAAATCACACCTCAAAGCAATTAGCCCCTCTTTCTCTCTAGAATTCCAAGTTTCTTTGTTCTAAGTTCAAAACTCTCTTTGTTCTTGTGAGTTCTTGAGCGAAACCACCAAACCACTTCCAAAACCACCCAACGATCCTAAAAGTAGTGTAGTAGTAGTTAGGAAGTTGTTTCTAGGAAAAGTATTCCAAAACTTTTCCTTTCGAAGCAATCGGAGAGCCGTTACGCTGCCGAAATCAAACCGACGTCCAAACCACCGCCTAGGAGAACGGTAGTGATCCTTACCTAGTTTTCAATTGCTTACTTTATTTTTGTAAAGTAGTTGTAATCTTACTATGTGAAACTCTACTTACTTTCTTAAAGTTTGAAAGTGACTTTGATCGTTGTTTGAAAAGTAAAAATGCATGATTATGTTGTTTATGGTATTCAAGCATGCTACATGACTTAGATGTTCTTATTATACTATTTCGAAGTTGGAATGAATGCATGTTGTATGAAAAAGTCCCACACGCGGAGTCTTGCATGCGAATGTGACACGAAAACCAAGAAAGTAGACACATGGCACCTAGGGTGTGTTTAACCAGGTTGTTGTGTTTTCCCGGTTGGAAAATATCTTCGAAACTACGTAATGACTATTTCAAGGGTATTACGTAAGTGTGTGTG
>BPLS01000498.1:1742019-1778012 GCA_019656275.1 Rhododendron kiyosumense | reverse complement strand
ATATATATAACTATACATATTTTATATATATATATATATATATATATATATATATTATACGGTTCAGATCGGTTTGGAACCATAACCGTGAACATGAAGCCACAAACCAAACCATATAATGCGGTTTCTAATTTTTTTAAACCATGACCAAACCATACTAGCAAAAAACCGAACCAAATCTTTCGGTTTGGATTGGTTTGGACTGGATTCACGGTTTGACGGATATTTTGCTCACCCCTAGTTGGTAGGGTTGGGTTTAACTAATCATCCTAATTGATTCTAGACATTGCCTCTCTCTCTCTCTCTCTCTCATGCTTATATGAGACTTATCTGGGATGATCAACTTCCTTCTAACACTTGGGAATTAGTTGGTAGGGTTGGGTTTAACTTATTATCCCAATTGATTCTAGACATTGCCATCCTGCATCTCTTTGTTTTTTTGCTTGTCAGTGTTTTAATAGTGTAAATCACTGGCATCCATGACACTTGAAGGCCCAGCGTGCTGTTTATGTCTTTCCTAGTAGATATCGTAGTAGTCGTTCTTCACTAAACCGGAACAAATTCTTCTCTTCTTTGTATATTTTTTTGTTTTCCCTTTGACTCCCCATGAAGCTCATACTTGGAAACAGCCTACAAGAGGATTTCATGTTTGTCAAGCAAAAAGTCATAGCCATCCAAAAAAGAATATACAGACTACGTACGAATTTCACAATAATTACAGAGGGCAAAACCATATCATGCTAAATGCCCTAGCCAAATAGAAGACGGCGTCTTGCAGACTTGGAAAGCTTTGGACTCACCCCCTTCCTTTTTCCATCAGAAGAACCAATACCATCCTCCAAATTCTCGGCTAAATTCTTCCCCCTCTTTGCCTGAGAAAGCATTTTCGTTGAACGGTAAAACTCAGTGATGCTGAGCTGCAAGTTTCTCGTTTTTGGTGATTCTGAATTGTGAGGAGTCCCTTCAGATTCTGTACTGTATTTCTTTCTTCTTGATTTCATTTCTTTCAGTTCCTAGCAGTTTCCAAGCAAAGACAAATGAACACACAGCAAAATAGGACAGGTTTTGGGGTGGGGGGAGGAAACGAACAAGTTCTGAATCACAATTTGCACACTTAAAGAATTTACTCAGTTCTCACCTCATTGAGTCTTGCATTTCTAGATCTCATTGGTTTAGTTCTTTAACTACTGGTTTTTAATGTCCATTGGTAACTGTTGTCCAATTGTCAATAACAAACATGCGGTACAGAAACTTTATCTCTTTTCCCTTGGCCTCCAATTGAATGCCACAAAGGGGTTTTCCTTAATATAACAGTGGTTGCTACCACATCCACAAATATTAAGGATACAAATCAAGTTAATAAAATCAAGGGCAAGGTGAGATTGGACCATGGTTATGGCTGAAAACAGCAAAAAGGGTTGAAATAGAACTGTACCTTTTCTTTCAAAAATTGATCAACTTTCTCTGGAAAAGCAGCCTTGACAAGCTCCATATTTTCATCTGTCGCCAAAAACCAGCACCCATCATCAAGACAAATCTGGGGGGCATCGATTTCGTTCAACGGATCAGCATATTCACTATGTTCACTTGTCTCCACTTGTATTTCAGAGTCTTTGGGATTCACTGTATAAATAGTTGTGTCCATTGCAGGTGCACATTTCTTCCATTTAACAACAAAAAATCGATGTCCATCTCTGATCTTCAAACGCTGAATAGACTGAAACTCATATTGGTCATATAACAAATCTTTGTTAGGATTCGAGGCCATTTCTCTAAGGAAGATGGTCGACAACATCGGAAGCATTCTTTGCCGTATGTAAGAGGGTTCCCATTGCTGATGAAAAGACAAGTAATCAACCAGCTGTTCAGTTTTTGGAGTTTCCCATGATAAATTAGGGCAACCATCTGCTGCAGAAAATTTGACAGGTAACATATGAATCAAACTATATATTTAACAACACGGTGCTCAAGCGAAACAGTCAAACGGAAGAATGAAATGTGAAATTAAATCCAAACATCAAAACCCTACGCCTATTGGAAAGAGAACCAGGGATGAAAGCAAAACAAGCAAGTAATAATACCAGCAGAACTTTTAACAATCTTAGCTAGGAGCAAATGAACTTCTGCAACATTCATGCAGAACATATAGATTGATGATCACATGAATGCCCAACACATCAAGCAAGTTTTACCAGGAAAATCACAATGGTTGTTGCTCAAATACATTTCAATAATCTCAACATTTGGGAAATTCTGCTCCATGGCAATTTTTTGGCAAACTTTTGTCTGCCAATTTGCTTTCTTCTTTTGCTCCTTGTCTCTCCTTTCCTGCCATAAAACATTGTGTATATCATTGTCATAAGGATAAGCTATGAAGCACCCATGCAACAACATGGTTGCTGCACCCGTGTGAGACACACCGGGAATAAGACATAATAGGTGTGGGACAAGTCTTGTGGCATGTCCAGTGATATATCTTAATTGTGTTTTGTTAGACAAGTGTGGGACACAACCGGGGGAGGGGGGGCAAACTGTAATACCTTGAAGTTGTAAACCATAGCATGAAATTGAAAAGAGAAAAAAGCAAAAGACCATGATAAACGATTGATGGAACAAGCCCAAGAACACCAAAACCTTCTCCTTTTCCTCTCCCACTCATCGAACCACTATAGCCCTTGATCCACTACCAAACGACGTCAATTAGCTCGCAGGTCTATTGATTATGTAGAATTAGATTAGTTTCCTTTAGTTTTGCTTTGTGTAGATAACAATGTTAAAATACATGGCAAAAACAATACATGAGTTGGTCCATATTACTGCCTGTATCTGTTCTTCTTTAGATAATAATAGATTGAAACCCTGAACTCAAGAAAAGTGGTTGAAAGCGTTGAGCAATGATATACCAAATCACAAGAACCGCAATGACAGTTAAACCCAACAGGTTTTTGCCTGCAAGCCTCTCTGGTGCTGGAACTGCAAAATTTGCAAGCCAACTTCAGATGAGCTCTCTTGCTTCCTGGATGCCCACAGAAGGAACAATGAGGAGATTTTTTCTTGGGTGAGTACTCATGTAAACTGGGGAAAGCATCATTGAACGATCTCACCCCGCCCTGAAACTGTAATGCTTCTCCATGACCTATTTCACTTAACCTACATAACAGTCCATGCCATTGACAATGTAAATTGGTTAGCCCAGTGAACAATCTTCTTTTGACAATAAAACAAGAAAATTGCAACTAAACCAGTTCAGAAGATCAAACCTAGTCAAAATCTCATCTTCACTGAAACATTTGACAAAACGAAGAGCTGTATCAAGCCCAATACCTTGGACACCGTTTAAATCATGGTCATTTCCAACCAAAAGGGAAATGGCTATCAAGTGTTTTCTCTTCAACCCAAGACCAGCTTCAACATCTGAAATTCTGTAGCATTCAAATGGTTCCTGCAGAAAGTAAGATAGTCATGAATGCCATGATGGAAAAACCAACTGATCCATGATCAACCAAAGGAGAACATGGGAAAAGAGTCAAAAGACCACAAAATACAGCATCGGTGAAGCAAACTTCTTATACGACAGTGGTTGTATCCATGATTAGAAGTGTTTACGGGATATTATGTTTCATACGAGCTTTCGCTTACGGAGTTTATCAAAAACATACTTTTCAGGTCAGCAGAAATAGATGGAGTTAGCTTTGCTTCCAAGTCGAAGTCTTTTTGGTCATTAGTTCTGTTGTGTGGTAGTGCTACTAGAACTAGTAGCCATTTTGATTTTGGTAGCCGGTTTGTTCCGGTCAAGTTAGGTTTGCTTATGTATAACAGTGTTGTTAAGCACATACTTTATTTCTGCACATAGAACTCTGACATATTTTGGGACTATAGAAATTGTACTTCTGCAGCTTATTTGATTTCTTAAAGAAACATATTTTGACGAGAGGATTTTATAAATTCCCTAAACTAACTCTACACATAGGCCCAGGGTGACCTAGACTCACTGGCTGGTCACTAGACCTTTAAGCCATGGGTTTTTGCAGCTTTAGAGTGGCAACACATCAAGCATAAATGTGGTCTGGCTCTCCATTTTCTGGACTTAGCCTCTGAGCTAAATTGGGGGACTCAGTTCTATAAAGGGGAGAAGGGGGGAGGTTTGGGTTGAATTTAATTGTGTTTTAAGGAGGGTGAACATTACCTCCTTCCTATTGGTTGACATGGTTGGATCCCACCACAAAGTGATGTCATGCTTATAAAAAAGTGTATTGCAAGAGTGGGACCTACACCATTCTTTTAAGAAGGGTGAACCAAATTGCACTCGGGTTGGGTCAATGAGATTATCTATCTACAAGTTGTTCTTGGCTGCTTCCATTTAGTTCTTATGGAAGGAGAGGAATTGCAGAATTTTCAAGCAGCTTGGTATGGATTCAAAACCCTTGGTAATAAGATTGTGGAGGGGGTTAGAGCATGTGTTTGCTCTTGGAGAAATGTCCCTCGATCTGTAGATAATGTAGCTTTGAGCCTGGAAATTCATTTGTGGGTTTTTCGCCAATCACCAACCTTGTAAAGTCCTGCAGTTGTTTGTTATTTTCTAGTATCTGTTGTTGATTTTCAGTTGTCTGTACCCAGTTTAGATTAATACTGCTCCAACATCACTAGTAATGGAGCCAATATCTAAGTCATGAAGTTCCAAAGACGGGAATCATCAAGTTGTAGGAACAACCATCCAACTTGAGCCCACGGTGCATCTCCACTTTGTGGCACACACATCTCACCCATTCCCTTTCTGGGTCCAGCTAAGCCAACAAAAGGAAAAGCTGGGCATGTTTGCCTCACGCTAAATATGGAGAATGGTAACTCTTCAGACTGTTTATGATAAAGACATGCCACCAAATAAATTTTTTTTAGCTTAACAAAATAAATCTTCTTTTTGCTCTTTTTAAGAGTCTGAATGAAAACACAACACAACTTGACCTCATTTGAGAGTTTAGTTCAAGGAAGAAACCTTACGCTGGCCTTCAGCATTCTAAATTATGTTTGAGAAAGAGTATCAATTACAAAAACAGTAGGGGGAAAAGGGAGAGACACTGACTAATACAAAAAATAAAGGAAACAAAAACCTTCCAGCAAGATTCAGGGCATGTGACTGGCGTTAGTAAGATCTTAGACCAATACAGGTGATTTTTGAAAGGAAGGCAGCCCACAAAGAACTAGCACTTACTTTGGAGTTGGGCCGGATGAATTTTACAACACAATGAGCCCCAAAGAGGAATGCATCACTGTCAGCTGTAATGCATGCATCTACCTGACCTTCACCATTTAACTGGGCACAAAGTCCTTCAGCCTCCCCTTTTGCTTTTAGAATGGGCATCCCAAGAAGTTCAAGCAGCTCCTAGCAGAACACAATAACTGATATTCAGATAAGATTTCGTAACCATGAACATACAAAAACACAACAATTTATCAGCTTGGCATGAATGAGACACTGGTCTATGATATAAGCTTCTCCAAGATCTACCGGTTAGGATAACAGCAAATAAAACTCTCAACCACCAAGCACTACCAAAATCTCACTTTTTGCCGTCAAAGTTTCCAATAGTCTCAATTGTGTCCCTAAACTATTGGATTTTTATCAATGTTGTCAATTGGTTAATGTCATCCAAATATCTAATATAAAAGCTACTTGACAGACAAATGGCCTTTTTCGTCTGGGGTTTGACAGTGTAATGTACTGGTTGTCTCTTACGGTTACGGTTCAAGGAAAAATGCTCCAACAGTGCCTCAGATTTATTTAGTGTAATACCAGATCAATCTGGATTCTAGGTAACACTTGTTGGAAGCAATCTTTTCCTGCATTGGCCAGATATTAGGCAAGAACAACCTTAAGTCTGTCAGATCATACCATCTTAGAAGGTGTGACATACCACATTCCTCCTACTTCCAACTTAAAAAGCATTATAGGTGGGAAAGCTTAAAAGAAATATTGTCCCATATTGGTCAAACATTTCAAATGACCAAATTCATATAATTAATAAAGAACAAATTACTTCCTTCACAACTTAAAGTAAACCCAAACATAGCAGAAAGAATTTGTTGGCTTTGAATTATCTATCTTCAAGAACCAACAGACTCTTACTGAGTCTTACGCAATCTAATGAATATGCACTACCACTACAAACCATGATGCAAGACAATTTTTTGGTTGCCATCCAAACACCACCTGTGGGCACCAGTTTTCGGGAAAAAAAACTACATCGATGCATTGAATTTCTTTTCTACGAAACCAGAGGAAGGCATGACGGCTTTTTCCATGAAATCCCCAACAAAAAAGACAAACTATTCCTTCTTTACAATTGCATCGATCATAACCACAACATACATACCAAATACTTGTTCACCACAAATGGGTGCTAATAAATAGACCCTAGAAAGACATCAAACCCTTGTGGGAAAAAAAATAGTTGAGGAAATAAACATATCATATTTCTACCAAGTTATCAGGAAGTTTCAAGTTTCAACAAATAGAGTCCTTTGAACCAAAAATATGGATAGAGGCCCAGTGAAAATTACTTGTTTTTTGAGACCCAGAATGTCCGTCAGTTAGAGCTTTAAAGGACTTCCTTATTTTGTATATTCTTCATGCGCATACATGACATGACTCTTATAGGGAACAAGTCCTGGCTATTGGTCTATTACCCTCATTAGATATGTTTTCAAGTTATGCAAATACAGAAGACCATCTAATAAATGGACACTGAACACCAAAATGACCAAATCGCTTGTCCTTCAGAAGAAACCCTATTATTTGAGGTTCGGACCCTGTAGATTAAGTGACAACTCAAAATCACATTGCAAACCCAAATTTTGAACCACGCTAACAGATTCAAGTATTCAACTATCATAAAAGGTCGAAAATAAGCTCACCACACACTCTCGCACGCATTTCAGAAATGCTGGATTTCTTTCAACCGAAACACCCTCCTCCGGCACCGGTAAACTTGACAAATCCAGGCCTGATGCCCGAAAAAATCGTGCAATCCTCGCCTGAGACTTCAACGGTGACGGTGTTCCGTCAACCACAAAAACAGGGTACGCCCCAAACTGCAAAACAACAAAAGTTCGACATATTACCACAGAACTAATTATAAATTTATAATCAACTCAAGAGCCGGCCAAATCTCAACCCATTTGGTTCCTCCAGTAACAAACTAACGTCTATTCATAACCCAGAAGCCAATTTTTCTCAAATTTGGTTCCCATAGTAACAAAAAATTTCTATTCAGAAGAATCACAACCCAGAAACCAGACAAAGGTTAACTTCATCTAATGCAACTAATTCGGCTCACTTTAAGACTAGTATGTTTGAGATGTCCAAAAAGCCTTTTCATTCATGACCTTTTTTATGTTTTCCACTATTTAATCTCTTTTTCTTGATTTGATGTCAATATTTTTATAAAAAATTGGTCTTAGGTCCAATTATGTGAATTTCATAAGCCCACAAGTCCACCTATTAGTTTTGTAAGGTGTCAAGTCCAATTTAAAAGGTTCATAATAGCCCCAATCTACTCCCTAGGGTAAGGTAGAGTACCCTAGGATTTAAACACTTTCATAGGTTTTAGGGTGCACTTTCCTATTATAGGGTAGGGTACCCTAGGGTTTAGGCACTTTCATGGGATTTTGGCGCGCACTTTCCTGTCATAGGATTTTAGTGATTTAAGCACTTTCATAGAGTTTAGGATTTTAGGCACTTTCATAGGATACCTAGGGTAGTGGACTTATGGGCTTATAAAATCTATATAGTGGACCTATCACCAAATCTCCCATATTTTTATCCACCCCGACAAAAAATGTCAGAATTTCCCTTTCTTTACTTAGTCAATTTTTCTCAAAATTGAGAACACGTATTCCGGTTCCTCCTCTCGTGAGTAACTAACTGCACAGCAGAATTTGTTACCAAAACCAGGGAGTTAATCCCAAACAAAAAACCGGAAATAAAACCAAAAAAAGGCAACCAACCTGGTTTTTAAAAATGGAAAATGCTAACCAAAGCTCAGTGGGCAATAGATAATGTGCAAAAACATATTGATATATGTGAAAAGTGTATAGATATCCATGAAAGTGCCATGAAATATGTACATTGAAACTTTAACCTTTTTGACATTAACGGTGCGTTATCCTAGCAGGCTGAAATTAACAAAACCTTTTATAAATACACCCCCAAACAACACAGCAAGAAAAACCCACAACTTAATTCGTGTTTCTATATCTTTTTCTCCTTCTTGAAATCCAAAAAAGAGGGTGAAGACAGAAATAGGGTGCGGGGTACATACATACCTTGGAGAATAGATTGATGGTACGGAAGAAGGTGAGTCGAAGGTGCGGATTTCGTGCGTGGGCTCCAATGGCGGTTTCGTGCTGGACGATCCAGAAGGAGAGATCCACGGCGACCCGTTTGTTGCGGAGGAAATCGAAGTCTTCGGTTCGAGCGTAGGGTTTGAGCAAATCCCAGAAGTGCCCTCCCACTCCCATTCTCTCAAATGATGATAGAGAAGGGGTTAACCGGGAATTCAACGGAGGTGATCAGTCATCATCATTACATGGATTTGGCATTGGGAAGAAGAAGAAGAGGAGGTTAGAGTTAGACCTTATAAGAGAGCAGAAATTTGTACCGTTGGGCACACTGTAACAGTAGAGTAGACGGGGGCCGATGATGGTGTTTCGAACGCATAACTTCCTTATTTAAGCTCTGTTTGGAACTTAATGGAAAGCAAAAGGAAAGAAAGGAAAACAAAAAAAATTTCCCTTATTTGGTTAGAAGAGGAAGAGAAAAAAAAAATTATTAATTTTAAATTTTGAGAATAATATATTTTTTCTTCATTTTTCCTCCGATTTTATTTTATTTTATTTTCTTTTCTTTTTTATAGGTTCCAAAACAGAGGCTCTGTTTGGAACTTATAAAAAGGAAAAAAAATAAAATAAAATAAAAGGAAAATAGGAGGTAAAACTTACGATTCACTGAATTTGAAATTTTTATTTTCTTCACCCTTTTTCTATTAACCAAACAATAGCAAATTTTTTTTTTAATTTTCCTTTATTTTCCCTAAGTTCCAAACAGCTTGCATAGGGCTGCTACAAAGGCGCCCAATTTAAGCCATTGAACCCAGAATGAGCCCTCAATAAAGACTCTATATGCGCCAATAGTCGGTAGACTGACAGTGGCCCACACATCGTGGTAAAAAGTTCGAATACGGTCTATTTAACACAACTTGAATACGATACCAAGTTAAATAGTTTGGATCAACTACTTTTTCAAAAAACGCAAATATGATACGATCTGCCAGCACGAAAAATTAAATGGGATGAATAGGAGTTTTTCTTTAACGGCAAAGAAAAACTTCATACTTTATTTACAAAATAAAATCATTGCGATAGAAGAAGAGACGAATACATGTCGGACTCGTGTAACTTGAGAGCAGCGATTCGGGCCATTAATAGGTACTGAAGCGAATCGTTGGCGGTGATGATGGGGGTTTTGAATGCCCACTTATTTAAGGGCTTTGTACGGGCCGCCGGTAGTATGTTTTGATTTATTGACCCAAAATGAGCCCATAAGAAGAAGGACCTTATACGGCCGCGAGTCATAGGGACAGACACGCCCTAACGTAAATATTTATGTTTTTTGACCTTATATATCGGATGAGCACAACGCTATTTGATGAAAAATATAGTTTAATTTTTTTATGACGCTATGTTCAATGCACAGTAGCGTTTTTTCCATTGTATCTATAAGATAACATATATATACTACTAGCGCATGCTCGTGCCTCAAACAATCAACACTGGCAAATTAATAGTGGGCTCGCGTGCAATATCTCAATCCCTGTCGAACAATTCTAACTATGAAAAATGCATATTTGTTGATCTGGTTAATTACTAATTACTTGATTAGGCAAATAAAGGAAAAATAATTTATTAATCCCTAACTTGTGCATGGGGCAAATTAAACACACGTAAAACCTCATAAAATTCAAAGTTATCCTGAATTTTTAATTGGATATAAGCAATAAAAGGCATACGGGAATGGAAAATGATACCCAAAAAACTGGTAGCATCATTTTGAATTGTACCTTTCCAGCCAATGTGGGTTCAAAATGACCAAAATTGATCAAAAAATTACCCACGCATAACTTCTACACAAGATTGATTCAATTATAAGATGCACAAGATTGTGAATCCAATTATGACTAAAAAGTAATTGTGTTTCAACAAAGGTATCCATGGATTTATCCAATAAAGGTAATAGCAAGTCTGAAAATACATACCAAACCCTTCTTTCAAAGCCAATGAAAAATGAAAGATTTTCAATCCCCATACATATCTGTGTGGAAATTTTTTTGGGTAGACAATCTACGTCCAAAACTAAGTCTTGGCAAGCCCAACAATAATATTCGTAGTATTATTCTTGGAATATACTTGTTCCGATTAAGATATCCCCACGGGATAAGGAAAGTCCCAAATCCTAAGGGACAAAGGACTCCACCAACAAGATAATTACAAAACATCTCTGATATACGTAATCAAGGGTAGATTGGGATTCCTAGCTAAGGTGGAACTCCTCAAAACCTCAAAGAGGTAATTCGGAATCTACGAGATACAGTCCTACAAGGACTCAACCTCCTATTAGAATGCCTATAAATACGACAGTAGAGCTCCAACAAGAGGATTAGGTTGGAGCTGACGACAAAGCTGATTCATCACCCTTCTATGGAGGCAAACCCAAATCGAGGGGCTGATTAAACAAGTTAAAGGAAAAGCTACCACTACTGTGGATAAATTAATCCAAGTCATTGATTTTCCCTTCACGGCCAAACTGCCTCTGAAGAGATCAAACAAGAACCTTGTAATGCCCCTAATTTTGGAAACGTTAAATAAACATTTTTATTGAAAACATAAATAAAGTCTAGCTCATTATTACATCATAATTCTCATAATAGTACTTTTATTAAACACGGAAGGAGTAACTAGGGTTCCTATCTACTGCTCTGTCTGCTCCTCCATCCTAACCAGCTCCTTGGCTCAGAAAGCTTCCAAGGTATAGAGTTCACCCTGTTCATTTATAAGATCTGACACATTATACCAGCGTCGCCACCAATATAATATGTCAGGGTCATCAAAGGTAACACCATGAGCTATTAAACATGGAAGGAGTAACTAGGGTTCCTATCTACTGCTCCGCCTGCTCCTCCATCTTAGCCAGCTCTTCAGCTCCGAAAGCTTCCAAGGTATAGAGTTCACCATGTTCATCTATAAGATCTGACACATTATACCAGCGTCGCCACCAATATAATATGTCAGGGTCACCAAAGGTAACACCATGAGCTACAAAAGCACAATAGAATAATCTATACCCACTAACCCTTAACTTACAAACAATAGACCATAAAGTTAACGATTCCACATAGTACATGGATATTTAAACAAAACCGTTAACAATGACAAATCCACATTCACTATTCAAACTAACATTGGTGTCCATGATTTCTTGAGTTTCTCCTACGCGATATTTTGTAGAACGTGTCACCATTTTCACCTTTCCTTTACCAAATCAACATTTCCAAAATTGTTTTTAACACACCCAACCTTGGTTCCGCCTTTCCGGTCTCCCAAGTATACTTACAATGGTTCCGCCGCACCGGGTTCCCATTGGCACACAAAACTTTGCATTGGCTCCTCTCCGCGGATAACCAAACTACACACCCAACCTCGGTTCCGTCGTTCTGGTTTCCTGAGTATCCTCACAATGGTTCCGCCATCCCGGGTTTCCATTGGTACACACACACACACCACACAATGGGCTACCATGTCCGGCCACATTGCGATTTTCAAAACATTTCCTTTTTCAAAACACATATTTCATTAACAACACCTTAAGTGTCATGTTTCTACTTTCTCGATTTCTGTGTCTCGTTTTCATGCAAAGACTCCGCAGTAGGACTTTTCACGAACGTACACATAAATCATTCATTGTAATCTTGAAACTAAACTAGCAAAATCATCCAACTCTATATTACTTTATCATGCTCAAAACTCAACTTAAAGTATAACGCCACATGTACGGACGCCTTTGGTGTGGAAACCACTTATACTTTATCACACATCAAACAAGTAATTCTAGTAATCACATATGCATTCTCATAATCATCCTTAAGATCAAAAGAGGAATACTTTAAATCAAGTGTTAAATTCTTATATTTCAAATTCCATTCTTTCTTTCTTTTGGAGAAGTTCAAAACAACATATGTTTATTTAGAGTAAAAGCCGAGTTATTCACATGTTCATACCTCCATTAGCAAAAATAAGTTTATTAACTAACAAGCATTTCAAACGTACAAGTAATATATAACTTTTAGTTTTACTTAGAGAAATGAGTAAGAATAATCTACCGTTCTTCTTGGTGGTAGGGCGACTATGGGAAATAGGTCGGCTATCGGACGGAGTAACTTCCTATGGTGATCTTACGATAGTTTCGAAAGAGAAAGGTTTCTCTCGAAACTAGTTCTTGACTAAAACTCTTAACTTTTGGAATCGAAAGGGTGGTCGAGTGGTGGTTTAGTGGTGGCCTAGGATGAGTTTCTTGAAGAACTCAAGAACAAGAAGAACAAAGTAAGAACACAAGGATTTCTAGAGACAGAAGTTGAAAGCTTGAAGGTGTGATGTCACGCTCTCAATTTTCAACATAAATAAAGAATACTCTTTTGATAAATAAAGTCATCGCAATAATACAATTAATACCCAAAAGATCTTCCTTTCTCCTGTTCTCAAATAAGATTCAGATATTACATTTTTGGCTCGATGGCCTCAAGTTATCGAAATGCCAATAACCGAAGAAAATAATATTACAGTTGTAACAAATGTCTTTCCAAATACTTCTTTCAAATCACATGCAAATAATCACCTCTTTTATACCTTTGAAAGTCATGATCAACAAGCACGATATGCACGCCATGCTAACTTTCTTGTTTTTGCACCTAAAAATGATAAAGTTGAGCATACACGTGCCCAGTAGAGAAATCCATACGCAAGTTATAGGAAAATATGATGAGTTATGCATCTAGAGTGAGAGAATAATGACAAATAAACCCAAGTACACAAGACTGTCAGCAGCAGCACACTATGATCAGGGATTCTTGGCGACCTATATGAAGAATCTATCTGCTCATATGTCAAACAAGGACCATCAATATTCCAACATCATTCTAAGTAAATAAATAACAGATTTAGTACCGTTCAATCATCTCGTACAATTTCACAATCTTTCACATTTCACATTTCATCACCAAATCCCATTTCTCATTATCATGAGTCATAAGAATCTCTTTCATCAACTTCATAAACCAATTTCGTGTCATGTGTCTGAGCCTAAGCTCCTACAAGGCACTTACTCGATAACGAGCCCTGAAAGCATACGATATGAGTGTATAGCTCCTGCCAAACATTTACTCATTTAAGAGCCCTGAAAGCGTACGATATGAGCGTATAGCTGCTGCCAGGCATTTACTCATTTAAGAGCCCTAAAAGTATACAATTTGAGCATATAGCTCTTGCCAGGCATTTACTTATTTAAGAGCCCTGAAATTATACAATTTGAGATTATACGATTTGAGCATATAGCTCATGCCAGACATTTATTCATTTAAGAGCCCTGAAATTATACGATTTGAGCAATTATACGATTTGAGCATATAGCTCCTGTCAGGCATTTACTCATTTAAGAGCCCTGAAATTATACGATTTGAGCATATGGCTCCTGGCAGGCATTTACTCATTTAACAGCCCTCCTGCCAGGCATTTACTCATTTAAGAGCTTGCCAGGCATTTACTCATTTAAGAGCCCTGAAATTATACGATTTGAACACATGGCTCCTACCAGGCATTTACTCATTTAAGAGCCCTGAAAGTTCTCTTTGTGACCATTTGTCATCCACATTCATTCCGCATTCCACAAACATCAAATCATTCAATCGAATCCAAAAGTCATTTAATCAATTTAATCAAACAAGTACTCCTCTACCAATTACGCACGTCACAACATTTCTTATAGTCTACAATGTTCACGGACTCTATAACGCCCCGAATTTTGGGTACGTTAAAAAGACAATTTTATTGAAACTTCAAAATAGAGTCTAACTCTTTATTACAACATAACTCTCACAAGAGCATTTGAAATTACAAAATAGATAACAAAAGGGAACTAAGGTTCCTATTCTACAGCTCCTCTGGTTTCTCCAACCTAGCGAGTTCTTCGGCTCCAAATGCCTCCAAAGTGAAGAGTTCGCCCCGTCCGTCTATCAAGTCTGGCATATTATACCGGCGTCGCCACCCATATAATATGCCAGGGTCACCAAGAGGGTAACACCATGAGCTACGAAGGCTCAATAGTAAAATCCTACTTACTAACCCTTAACTTACAAACAATAGATCGTAATAAAACATCGATTTCCACATGATATGTATATGAATAGCTACGTATCCACATTCGATATTCAACTATCGTTGGTGTCCATGATTCTCTTTGTTTCTCCTAGGCGACTCATCGTAGACCGTGTCAAACATTTTCACTTACAAAACAATTTTTCAAAATCATTTGCATTAGCTCCATACCACGGATGACCAAACTACACACCCAACCTCGGTTCCGTCGCTCCGGGTTCCCGAGTATCCGCACAATGGTTCCGTCGCTCCGGGTTCCCATTGGCACACAATTGCATTGGCTCCTCTCCGTGGATAACCAAGCCATACCTCACCATGGTTCCGCCGCTCTGGGTTCCCATGGGAACGCACACACCCTCACAATGGTTCCGCCGCTCCGGATTCCCATTGGAACACACACACCTCATACAATGGGCAAGACCGGCCACATAGGGGTTTCCAAAACATTTCATCCTTTGCAAACACACCCTAGGTGTCATGTTTCTACCTTCTCGGTTCTCATGTCTCGTTTACATGCCAAGACTCCGCGGTGCAAGACTTTACATACCAACATGCATTTCATTCCAATAAGATCATCCAACTCTAAGCTACATAGCATGCTTGAAACATCTTGAAAACAAACCATGCATTTCCAACTTTTAAGCAAAAGATAACCTTATCTACTTGTAAAAGTAATGATCAAAGTTGCTACTAAATAACATCCTATTTATTTTTAACATATGATTTGAAACGATACTAGAGTTAGAAGGGCAAGATTAAACTACCGTTCTCCTTGGCGGTGGTCGGCTACAGTGATTGGTCGTCGGTTTTGGATTTGGCGGCGTAACGGCCTCCGGATTGCTTCGAAAGGAAAAGAGGTTTGTACTTCTTTTCCTAAAAACAACTTCCTAACTTAACTAAGCTATTTTTAAAGATCTAAGAGTGGCATTGGAAAGTGGTTTAGTGGTTTTGCTCAAGAACACACAAGAACAAAGAAAATTCTTGAATTTTGAACAAAGAACACTATAAATTATAGAGAGCCTGGAAGAGCAATTGCTTTGAGGTGTGAGTTCAAGCTTTGGAATGGCCTTCTATTTGTAGGCAAGGGCTCCCTCCCTCTCCCTCTTGGCCGGCCCCTCTCTCTCTCTCTCTACAACTAATTTTTTTATTCCATAAAATCTACTTTTTATGGAAGATCAAGCAAAAATCCTAGGGTTTCATGGCTAGGGTTAGTACTAGATTTGATTCTTGGAAGAATATGTGGTGGAAAGGAGTTTGTACAAGATTCTTAAGGTTAAACAATTAGGAAATTGTACAAGGAGGACAATGAAGTTAAGATTTGCTTTGGAAGAGTAGAATCCATGGGATTGGATGTACAATGGAAGATCAAGGGTCAAGTACTAGCCAAATCTCTCCCCTCCTCTCTCTCCCATTCGGCTCTCTCTCTCTCCTCTCCCCTCTCTCGGCCTCTCTCCTCTCTCCCTCTCCCTCATGTACTAACATGTATATATATGTATATATATTACAAGAACACAATTAAAATATATGTACTTTAGTACTTAAGATAAAAAAAATAGCCTTAAAAGGCTAGGATTCTCTTTTAAACCATCAATTGAGCACATGGTACTTAAGGCAATATTTTAGTCTTCTAAGTACTTATATAATATATATATATATATGTACTCATGTATCTAGTTAGTTCAAAATCCCATTAAAAAATAATAAATGGTACTTTGGGAATCTTGGTACCAAGTACTCTCCTAATAAAATAATGTGTACTTAGACACATGGTTTAAAAGAAAATGATTAGTTTAATAAACCCCATGGTACTTGAAAGATTCACCCTTTTATGCATTAGGTAATAATTCCCCTAATTTCTTTTATCCAATGGATATTAGATATTAGGGTAATTATATACTAAAATAATCCAAAAAGTACTTTAAAGTAATTTAAAAGTCTATTTTTTTTATAACTCTTAGTACTTGACTAAATATACATTTAATATAAATAATTGGGGTTCTATTATCCAATGAATAATAGTTTCCCTAACATTTATTGTCCAATGGACAAAGAATAAAACTAATTTAATTAAAAGAAAAAGAATATTCAATTCATAGTCTAGGGTCAAAAAGGTTCAAGAGGTTCAAGAGGGGTAAAACGGTCCATTTACGGTTAGGAAAAAGTAACTAGGTAGGTTCCTAGTTCGGTTTCTCCAACAAGTCGGTTAGAAGCTAACTAGGCTTGCTAAGTAGGGCTAAAAGTCAAGAAACGAAATTTCAAGGGCTAAAATGTAATTATGACAAATTATAGAAATTTAAAAGTAACTCCAAGTAATAAAAATAAAATTCAAATATTTAACGAAATTTTTACTGACCGAAAATTAGGGCTGTTACAGACTCCTTCACACTACTATAGCCTTTACGACGATACTCCAACTATGCTAACGAAAAACCAATGGCACAGATACGTTCGACGAGTCGTATGATATGAGCTTTCAAGCTTAGGAATGATTGTTAGATAATCTAATTTTCAGAAGAGCAGTCCGTGTTCAAAAATTTATAAAAAATAGCATAGTCAATATTTTTTATTGATTCCAACGCCAAAACATCACCAACTTACCCATCTTTAAAACCTACAAGGACCCATAATCAATAGGGTCGTTTAACCATAGCTAAACAATGAAAAACGCTGCTCAATGAGCTGCCCAGATATTCAGATTACAGGGAATCTCTAAAAATCACTTTAAATCGAGTTCTTAATATTTTTGAGCAATTCCAGTCCCAAAAGTTGCGCGATTGAACGAACCTTAAAAGTCACAAAGGAACTGTTGTCAAATCTGCACTCCAAGGATGGTTAAATAGGCATTTACCGAAGCGATACGAATCTGCATGACAGATTGACACACCTTCACTCAAACAATCATAACTTTCCATGTACTAAAATTTTTAAGCCGATTCTGGTGGCAAATAAAAGCTAACTTCAAGATCTTCGAACCGATATAAAGTTTGCTCAAAAAAGACATCGGACGAGGAAGTTATGGCCATTCGAAGTGCGCTGAAACCAAGAAAACGAGACAGATTGCAGACCAGTATTCTAAAAATCACCATAAATTCAATTCTCAACGGTTTCGAGTGATTTCAGCGGCATTAGAATGGAATTTAAGTCTACTCTATTTCATACGAAGGAACCAAAATTCAATTTTGAGCTTAAGAAGGCGTAAAACCCCAAAACCGAAGACCCTGTTCTGCAGATTTTCAGAAATGGAACAAACAACCTCAAACAACGAAACAAAGCACGATCTAGGTACATAAACGCCGTATAAACCCATAACAAGAGTAAGAAATCCCTACCTCGTGGGTTTTGAGCAAAACCCGATCCTTTGACCAAGTCAACCGTCACGCCCTCAATTTTCAACATAAATAAAGATAGCTTTTTGTAAATAAAACTCCTCACAATATCTTACATAGTACCCTAAAAGATTTCACCATGTCCTAATCATTAAATTACAGATCCAACTCCAAGAGTTTGAATATATTACATCATAAAAGAAATAGAGTTAAGGTTTTATTACATTCCCAAAACATATTTTATCAAAAGTCCATGAGTCTCCTTTGCCACTTCTTTCGAAAATATGCACTTGAATGCATGCACTTCACGCCATTCTACTACTCCGGGTTCACACATGAAAAATGATAGGTTGAGCTACACTAGCCCAGTAGAGAAATCTACACGACCATTATATGCAAATGAGATGACAGGTAGAATGAATAACGGAAACAAGGTAAGGTATCTCAAAGTAGAAACAAAACATAACTAGTGATTGCCCCAATATCGACGACATAGATGAAGTACCGTGACTACACATAAAAAATGTAGGCCAAGCACAACATCCTATTCCGAATACTCTATCCGCTCCTCGACCTCACTTTAGTCATAACGTCACATGTTTAAAGAAAAGGACCTGTTGATACATGACTCTATGGTGTTGTCTCAGCAACCAATCACTTCTCTCATATATTCATCAAATGAACCCTTACGTTTACTCATATATATCACCGTTGCAATCCCACATTACATGTCATAAACGAGTGCTCCATCCGGGCTATTTATGGAGTCCCGCTACTCCCAACAAATACCTTCCTCACTAAAGGAACTAAATCACATCACGTAGTATAAGTCACCGTACCACAATTCCTCCAACACACCTCACAACTTAACCATTTATCTCAATCACATATAATGAATTCACAACAAAGACTTACTCACAAAGAGGTAGTATGGACAACTTCATCTCAATCAACTCGCGATCATAGCGTTATTAGTTTCTCATCACCATACAAGCACTCACATATCAAAAGATATTCTCTCACAACGATTCATAGATTTTCACCTTGCAACTCGTAAAATCGTATAAGTTACGCAAGAGGTATACCACATATCAAACTCAAGGAAATGTCTCACGTGTCCACACCTAGCATTGTTTAACTCAAAAGAGTGTTCTACATGTTCGTTTTTCACATCGCATGTCAACACGTATAACCTTCGCCCACCTATATTCCTTATATTCTCTAAACCCTCGTTTAGGTGTCAAACGACTCCTACGGAACCCAATGACCACTACCAAGCATTAAATATACCACTAGCCTCGTCAACTCATTCAACTAGTACTCAGAAGAACCTAAGAACACCCGTGTCTCACCCAAACGATTCTAAGGAAAAGGATTTTGCAACATATACGAACATATCCATCTTATTTTGGCTACCAAATCTTATTGGTTAAGAATTAGAAGACGAGACCACTACCATTGGAAAGTACATTTCCGGTACATGAATTTCGATATAAACTTTGTCCAAAATGGAGTTCGGATGAAAAAGTTATGCCCGTTCGAAGTTTTGCTAAAAATGCTGAGTTTTCATTCCCTACCGGTAGGACACTTTTTCCTACCGGTAGGAGACCACATTTTCACGAAAATGACTCTACTGGACAGCGTTTCTACCGGTAGGGCCAAAATTCCTACCGGTAGGACTTAGGTTTTCATTGCATGATTTTCAGACTTCACCAGAACATTTCTAACAACAAAAACGACGATCTAAGGCACAATTCAAACACCAAATCAACTCATAAACATATAATAGGAGTGAGAAATCCCTACCTCATGGGTTTTGAGCAAAACCCAACCCTTTGACCGAGTCAACCGAGCTCCAATGAGGTCCGATCATGATTTTTCTTGGATATTCGGAAAGCTCGTACTCCGAATAGCAACTTTAATACTCGGGCTTTGTCCGGAATCTCACCCTAGGTGAATGAAATCGTAGAGAGAATAGAGGAGAGAGTTTTTCGGAGGAGAGGAGAGAGAGACAGCCGAGAGAGTGAGAGAGGAAAAAGTGGAGAAATAATTCTCCTGGGGAGAATTATAGAAGTGGGGAGCAATCCCCCGCTTCTCGCACTACACACTCACACGTGCACCTCTCACATAATCACCCTTATATCATTCCACGAACATGTCACACCAGATATCCATACTGTCTATTTCAACGGGCCGTACACTTATAAAAGAAAAAATACGACTTCAAAATACGGGTCTCTACACAACCGAGCTCCCACGAGGTCCGATCATAATTTTTCTTGGATATTCGGAAAGCCCATGCGCCGTATAACAATTTTATTTCTCGGGCCTTGTCCGAAATCATCCCCTAGGTAGATGAAATCAAATAGAGAAGAGAGGAGCGAGTTTTCGGAGGAGAGAAAGAGAGAGAAACAGCCTAGAGTGAGAAAGGGAAAAATGGGAGAAATTATTCTCCTGGGAAAGATTAATGCCATGGGGAGTAATCCCATGCTCCCACCTCACACACACACACGTGCACCTCTCGCACAATTACCCTTATATCCTTCCACGAAGACATCACACCGAATATTCATACCGTCTATCTTGACGGGCCGTACATTAACAAAAAAAAAAAATACAACCTAAAAAAAATACGAGTCTCTACATGTGAGTTGAATGCTTGGACAAAGATCCTATTTATAGCAAAACATTGGCTCTCTCCCTCCCCTCTTGGCCGATTCTCTCTCTCTCTCTCCCCTATGGATTTGCTCCATTGTATTGTCCAATCACACCTTTAAACTAGCCAAAGCCTTGTCAATCTATCCAAGGTGTAAGACTAGGCATTCATGGAGATTTTCTAAGGCTTGTAAGGCAATCCTAGGTGATTATAACCTAGGTTGGCAAGTCTTGCAAGTAAGAAGGAAATGATAGCTAGGCTAAAGAGTAGTCTTCCCATGTTTAGTCTAGGCTAGGTTTGGTGCTTGAAGTAGTCTAGGAATGGGTTGTCAAATTGTACTTAGATTGAGTGTGAGATTGGCTAAAGAGGTAACTTGATGGAGTGGACAAAACACATGCACACACCTCACTCTTCTCTCTCTCACTCTCGGCCCCTCCCCCCTCTCCCTCTCTCTCTCTCTCCCTCTCTCCCTTTAGTACCATGTGTGTGTGTGTGTGTGTGTGTGTGTGTGTATGTATAGAGGAAAATCTAGGAAAGTAAGCCTTGGAGGGTAATTATTAGGTTTATGGCTATTAGCCTTAGGGTTGCATGCATGGCAAGGCTAAATTTGCTTCTTTTGGCAGCAAAATGATGGTTTCCTTTGGTCCAAGAATTTTTAAATGACTTGTCTTGTCAAATCTATGTACTCATTGACAAGTCTAATTTCTATTATTCAAGGGACAAAAATTTTCCTAAGAACTATTATCCAATGGGTAGAAAGGTAATGATGGAAAGTAAGGTCTTGAAATGACTAGTCATGGGAGTATAATGATTACTTCCTTTGGTCCAAATGGTTCAAGTAGGGTTAGAAGGATTCATAAGGTTCATTTAGGGTTAGGAGAATGTAACTAGGTTGAATTGTTACTTAGGTTTCTCTAACTAATAGGTTGAAAGCTAATTCTACTTGCCAAATAGGATTTCTAGCCAAAAAATGTAATTTAAGATTTTATTTACACATGCACTGGGAAAATATACAAGTGCTCCTATAAGCATACTTGTCTTTAGAAAAGGACTAGATTGTTCGGTGTGAAAATATATAATTTTATAAGTCTCAAATCCTGGATTATTAAAGTTAAAAAGGAATTTTTAAAAGTAAATCCAAGTAATTAAAATAAAATTTAAATATTTAACGAAATTTTTATTTACCGAAAATCAGGGTCGTTACAAAGCTCTTCTATGGAAGCAAACCTAAATCAAGGGGTTGGTCAAACAGAATGGAAGGCAAACTCCCATCATGGTGGAGAAGTTAGACGAAGCTAACGATTCTCCCCTCACAGTAGAAATAGTGAGGGCTCCCCTTCCAAGGGCATTTGAGATGCCTCAGTTTGAACATTCAATGGCACCACAGACCATTGGATCATTTAGAGACGTATATGTCTCTAACACATCTCCAGGCAATACCAGATGAGGTCATGTGCTGAGCCTTCCCTGTTATACTAAGGGAAAGCGCGTACACGAGGTTCTACAAACTCCAATAGAGCAGCATAAGTAACTTCAAAAAGCTCAGCGAGAGCTTTGCAAGTTTTTCGTCAATGGCCAGCTTTACACCAAACCAGCAACCCACCTCCTTACCATAAAGTAGGACAAGTGGAAATCGTTGCATGACAACACCACCAGATGGATAACATGGACGACAATCTCTCCATAAGCAGCCTGCATAACTAGGCTGAGCTTGGGTCAATTCCTTATTCAGGGCCCAAGGTGATCTTAACCTCAAATGACTAAGGAGATTACGAATCGACCTGAACATGAGGTCCAAAGGAAAAATACTATAGGTTCCACAGGGACCATGGCCATATTGCGAACGACTGCATAGACCTCAAGCAGCGGATAGAAGACCTCACTCAAAGAGGTCAATTGCAGCATTTGATGACAAAAAGAAAACTCCCTAGGGAGATAAGATCTACTCAAAAGACCTATCTATGGAAGCTCAATAGGTATCGACTTCCTTAAACACTTTTTAGCACTAAGCATTGCTATTAGGTGTCTTATTCACATATAAGGACTCTTTGTCCAATATTGCTCTAATTACGAGCTTTGATGCAAGATAAGTCCACAACGTGACAGGAAAAGCTTTCTTTTTAGACTATTTAAATATTATTTCAATTGTTGAAATTCATTACAATGACTGCAAAAACTGAGTGACTCCTCACACTAGCTGCGCCGTTTTCTTGAATCGAATGCAACATCAAGGCTCATGCACACTCAACATTAGCAAACAAAAGTGCTCCATCAACATTAATCCGACTACAGGTCAAATTGCACTTTGCAAAACTCAAGTGCCCAACGGGCATCTTTTAGAATGAGCAGAGCTTGCCACCTACATTACCTCCATGGTTTGAAGCATCCGTATAGGCCAACAATAATGAAATCCAATTGCACGGATTATCAACTCTACTCCTCCAAACAAAATGTAGCGACCCGGATAATTATTTTTGGAAAATACGTCAATATCACATGTGGCATAGGGGGTAATGTGTAATTAGTTTGGGTTGGGGATAATGTGTAAGAGAGGGGAAATATGTATATATGTATAGGGGTGGGGTGGAAATCAAAACAAAAAAAAAAAAAAAATCAAAACATCTCTCTCTCTCTCTCTCTCTCTCTCTCTCTCTCTCTCTCTCTCTCTCCATACCCCTCTTCTTCAAACTTCACGTCCCACCATTCCTCCACTAAACCCACATCAAAAACCTTCAATCCTTGCCCCTCCAAGCTATAATTTCGTGGGTCTAGTTCGGTGGGAGTTGGTTCGGCTCGGTTTCGGAGTATTTCAAGATCTAGGGCTCGATTGGCTCGGGGGAAGTTCATACGACCTTAAGGCAGGGATTTCTTGCGCTTGTTATGCGTTAATTTATATGTTGATTATGTCGATAGATCGTGCTTAAAATCGTTGTTTGAAGCTATCCCTTTCATTTCTGAAAATTTGCAGAACAGGGTCTTTGTTTTTGGGGTTTTACGCCTTCTTAAGCTCAGAATTGAATTTTAGTTCCTTCGTATGAAATAGAGTAGACTAAAAGCCCGTTCTAATGCCGCTAGAATCACCTGAAACCGTGGAGAATTGAATTAATGGTGGATTTTACAAATCAGGTCACGAATCTGTCACGTTTTTTGTTTGACAGATTCGTATTGCTTCAGTAAATGCTTGTTTAGCCAGATTTCGAGTGTGAATCTGACTAGGGTTCCTTCGTATCTTTTGTACTTCGTTCAATTGCGCAACTATTGGGACTAGAATCACTCAAAAATGTTAAGAACTCAATTTATAGTGATTTTTAGAAGATTGTCCTGCAAGTTTGAAAATCTGGCCAGCTTACGTGGGCTGTGTTTTTCATCGCTTGTCATGGTTAAATGACGCTATTGGTTATGGGTCCTTATGGGTTTTAAAGATTGGTAAGTTGGTGATATTTTAGCATTGGAATCATTGAAAAATATTGAGTATGCAAATTTTAATGATGTTGTATAATCGTTCTAACTCGATAATGGGTGTGAGATTGATTATTGATGGATTGTGCATAATAAAGGATGTTTATGGACCTAAGATTCGAGTGTCATGGTTACGTGTGATATCGAACTTTGTATGTATCATGGTGTGGCATGTCATAGCATATGGACAACGGATGGAGTCGTATCCAATTTAGGATGTAGGCGAAGGTTACGGGGCCTAACACTACCCGGAAATGTGGAGTCGCATTCACTTCGTGGGATGTCAATGAGGGTTACGGGACCCAACACTGCCCGGAATTCACGTCAATATGGACGGAGCCTGGTTCACCTTCTTGGTGGGACCTTGGCGAGGGTTACGGGACCAACACCGCCCGGAATTCATGTCAATATGGACGGAGCCCGGTTCACCTTCTTGGTGGGTCCTTGGCGAGGGTTACAGGGCCCAACATTGCCCGGTGCATTGCCTTGCATCACATATCACGCATTATTGATTGGTTGAGCTAGACTTATGACTTGTGTTGCTTGGGAAATGAAAAGAGAGATAAAGTTGTTAATATAATGTTTGGCTTGTCATTTGACTTTGAATTGTATCTTGGATTACTATCCTTCCTCTTTGAGCCTGTTGTTCGGTAATTGAATATAACATGTTTTCATGTATTTCATTTCAAGATTTCTCTACAAGCTAGTAAGCTCACCCTTCCTTAACATCTTTCAGGTACAAATCAAGGAAAATAGTTCTTGTTGCATGGTGTCTGTGCCAGCAAAGAAAAGGCATCTTTTGTGAGCTTAGTGGATGGTTATTTATACATCTACACTTATAGTCTTTTGGGAATTGGGTAGATGGCTTTGTAATCGTATTTTGACGTTTACTTTTGACATTGGAAGAATGTAACTAACTTTGTTATTTCTGCCTGTTAACTTTGATACTTGAACTTTCTCCGATTTATGCTAAACTCAAAGGACCTTTTTGGTAATATTATTATTTTGAAAATATGTTTAAAAAGTAGGGCGTGACACAAAAAGTCTCCAACGGAGCAAAATATGCTATTAGCAAGGCTCCGGCCTATTTGTAGAGACCCGTATTTAATTTAATTAACTTTAATGTTTATAAGTGAGAAAAATAGGAAGTGTGATGTGTTTATGTGATTTGGGGCAAAAGTGTTTGAATTGATTGTGGAAGGGTGCAAGTGTGATTAGCATGTTTGTGGGTATATATAGGAGGGTGGGAGAGTAGAGAATCATTTTTTCTCTCATCTCTCTCTCCCGACTCTTCCTCTCTCTCTCGGCTCTCTCCCTCTCTCTTGCTCTCTCTCCAAATTTCACCAAAATAACTCAAAACCCACTCAAAATAACCTTCAATCCTTCACCCTCTACGCGTATTGTGGTCCGTATTTCGCCGGTTGGAGCTCGGTGGAGTCGTATCTCTCTCGGTTTTGATTTCGGAAAGCTAGGGCTCGTATCTTCATGGGTTTCGTTCTTCGGCCTCGAGGTAGGGATGCTACCTCTCAATATATGTAATAGAAGTGTTTTCTAGTCTTGAATCGAGTCTTTGGTTGTTGTTGTTGTTGTTGTTGTTGGAATCCCTGAAATCTGCAGAAAATCTGGGCGAACACCCGTTTGTATCGATACTGCTCTGCTCAGTATCGATACAGGAGTCTCTGGAACGCTCTAAGCTACTGCCGTATCGATACTGAATTAATCAGTATCGATACAATGTTCACTGGACCGTTTTTAGCCACTGTTGTATAGATACTAGAATTCGTAGTATCCATACAACAGTAGCTTATCCCAGCTATTGTTCTTTGCTTCGAACCCCATTGTTTTGACCCCCGATCATTTGTAACTCATTCGAGACATCACCAAATCACTCCATAATATTGTTAATCTTACTCCTTGAGTTCGTTGTGTGTCCTTGTATCCCTTGCCTTTGTTCGATAAATTTTGATGTCGATTAACGTATGAACTTTGATTGAATTGAATTGAATTGAAATGACACGTTATGAGAACATGAGATGTTTGGATCTTTGTTGACACAACGAGAACATTCGGGGCCCATCGACGGGTGGGTGCCTGGCAGGGGATATCAGGGTCCCATAATTAGCCTGGCAGGAGCTTATGCTCATATCGAACACTCAAGGCCCAACCTTTTAGGTGGGTGCTTGGCAGGGGATATCAGGGTCCCATAATTAGCCTGGCAGGAGCTTCAGCTCATGACACATACGACGAGATGGTTTTGGACACATGGAAGGTGGGAATGGTTTTAGTGTGAGTTAAGCGGTGATCGTCGAGTTGTTGTTTTGAGGTTAATAAGTCAAGAGTGTTGATTTCCGTTTTGACCTTGTTTAGGTTCCTATTCCTTGATCATCTTTGCATTTCTTTTGCATATAATGTTAGTGTAGAATTTCCTACTGGGCTAGTGTAGCTCAAGCCTATTATCATTTTCAGGTATCGACGCCGAGCAATAGCATGCATGCTTAGAGTGCTTGAATGTGATCATCATTTTGAAAGCTAACATTGAAGAGTTACTTAGGCATCTTTGTAAATTTCTTTGAAGATGTATTTGTCACTTTATTTGTAGATCTTTGACGATGGAATATTGTAATTCTTAACTCTCGAATATTCAGTACTTATGTTAATTTGGGCCTTGGAGCCAAAGATGTAATATTTTGGAAACGCTACATTACTTTGGTTATCGTACGGATTTTGGCGAGATTTTATCTATGAAAAATATTTATATTTATGAAGAAAATCGAGGGCGTGACACTATTTCTTAACAAAAACCTTATTGGGACTAAACATTGACAAGGTTGATAAGATTGTCAATCAATCATGTCCCAAGAAGCAACCAGTCATAGGGCCAATGGCTCATAGGAAACAATTTCACAATCTACAAGTGTTTAGCTGTTTTTCTAACACCTTAGCACTTGGGGGAGTAGGGAAGTATATGGACATACAAGTCTTCTCAGCCAAAGCTAGAACTTTGGAAATAGTTATAAAAAGGTTACAGAGCTTGGACAACCAATGGGTAAAGCCCAGTCCCAAGGGAATTAAATTCTGAAAAAATTGGGCACGGCCCGCGCACCTCAACCAAAAGTCAAAAGCTACATAAGTGTTAGAAACTTAAGCATGACCAGCAAGCCTGCTCGGTCACAGCTCAAGGCCCAAAATTAGACTAAGCAAAAAGTCAGATTGAGCAATCAAGGTCTGCTTAGAAGAACATAGTCGATAAGGCACGTGATGTTCTTCATAAAGCAAGTGCAAGTGCAAAATTGCCATGACAATAGCAGTGAATGAGTAACTCACCTCTACGGAAACATGAAAATTTCTAAGAAAATGCACAGATAAAAGCTTAGGCTTGTTCAGAGAGCTGAGCATGAAAGGCAACATCATCTAATCATCTTCAAGAATTGACATGGCGCCATCATTAGCTCGGCTATGCAGGCCACTAAGCAACCCAAAAAAAAAAAAAGATCTTGATTGTCTAAGGGGTCTAAGGTGGCTGAAATACCTCCTATGGGAGGTGACAAACATAAATTATCCTAAGGGATAACACAGGAGTGTACCTCAAGACAAGTACCCCAATTGGACAATGGAGCCCAACCCGTCAACAAATAACTATTCAACAAAGATATCCCAATGGATAATAAGAATTAAGGCCAGCTCGGCCAACACAAAAGCGCATGATAAAGACACTTAGTTAAAAGTCCTAAGGGGCGAGCTCAGCAAGGGACACGGCATAGCTCAACACCAAAAACCAGCTCGGACCCAAGAGAGCTGGCTTGGATACGTATCTAAAGACTTAGTAAGTCATTTCCAAGAAATATCCTATGGGACATGCTAAAAAGATTCTACGGAATAAGCACGACAACTCGGATGCTAACTAGGGACCTAATTCTAATGGAATTAAAAGTCCTAAAGCAAGAAAAAATAAAAATAGCCAAGCACCACAATGCCTTGGTCAAATCGAGAAATCTCTGAGCAAGAGGATTTCCTTCCCAAAAAAGTTGACCCTACGAGGAGACACAATGGGAAAACCTGAACCAAGTTGAGAAGAGCATGACCTTTTTCCTCAGCATTGAAAAGATAGGGCTTACATGCTAGCCACCTTATAAGGAAAAGAGCTGTCAAATTCTTGGAATACAGAACATCCCAAAAGGTGCGCAGCCCTTACCTTAATTTTACTTTTCCATATGGCCATTTTTATGCATGCATTAGAAAATTAGACTGAGCTCAACAACGTACTATCAACGGGTCAAAACTCATAAAGTTTAGACCGACATGTAATTCCAAAAGTGTTGACACATCCACTTGGTCCAGCCCCAAAGTTGGAGCCGAAAGGCCTGAGCTTACGGAGCTCATGCTAAAAGTTTGAATGTGTGGCCCAACAGCCTCCTCGGCCCAGTCCAAAAGAGCTCGGACTAACAAACCTGAGTTGAAATCAAATCTTGAAAAGGTGTTGAGTCAGCTAAAGCGTGTAGCTGCTCAGTACATGAAAACCTGCACTCAGCCATTGACTTGGTAAAATCTAAAAGATGATGGGCCAATCACGGACGCCTAGTGGTCTAAACAAACCCGAGTTCATCTACTGACTCGGTACCTCTAAGGCCAGTCACGGACGCCTAGTGGTCTAAACAAACCTAAGTTAGTTGCTAACTTGGTACCTCATGCGCAAGCTAAGGACGCCTTAAAAAATGATGACTATGAGCAAACCTCATGCTCATGTTAATGACATGAGGTATTGTTTTAAGTCTCATGCTAATGGCATGAGGTGTTAGGCATAAGGTGCTATTCTAAGTCTCATGCTAAGGTGTGAGCAAACCTCCTCATGCTAAAGGCATGAGATGTTATGTTAAGTCTCATGCTAAGGTGTGAGTGAACCTCATGCTAAAGGCATGAGGTGTTATTCCAAGTCTCATGCTAAGGCGTGAGCAAACCTCATGCTAAAGCATGAGGTACTATTCTAAGTCTCATGCTAAGGCATGAGCAAACCTCCTCATGCTAAAGGCATGAGATGTTATGTTAAGTCTCATGCTAAGGCGTGAGCAAACCTCATGCTAAAGGCATAAGATATTATTCCAAGTCTCATGCTAAGGCATGAGCAACCCTTTTGCTAAAGGCATGAAGTGTTATTCTAAGTCTCATGCTAAGGCGTGAGCAAACCTCATGCTAAAGACAAGAGGTGCTATTCTAAGTCTCATGCTAAGGCGTGAGCAAACCTCATGCTAAAGACATGAGGTGCTGTTCTAAGTCTCATGCTAAGGCGTGAGCAAACTTCATGCTAAATACATGAGGTGTTATTTCGAGTCTCATGCTAAAGGGTGAGCGAACCTCATATTAAAGCATAGAATAACCACACTAAGACAAGCATTAACGCTCAGCAATCCGTGAGCCACTTGCTCCAGGGCTTATCAGATGAGCCTTGGAGAGTCAGAGCTCAAAGAGCTCCAGACTATAATATTCAAAACTGGCCTATGAGCCGCTTGCACCATGGCTTATTAAATAAGCATTAAAGAGTCCCAAGGGGCTAAAAGTCCGAGGGACGTGGCCTATAAGCCCACTCGGCTAGGGCTCGGTGAGCTCTAAGACGCAAGTCTAAGGGAAGTGGCCTACAAGCCCACTCTGCCGGAAAGCTATTGATGTGCCAAGCTCTAAGGCAAAATATCAACACACGATCAGTCCTAAGAGGACACAAACTCACAAGTACCAAGTTGTTTTTCAACAACTCCACACTCAAGGGATTGAGGGATTACTAAAAATAGTAAGTACCCCACGTCTAAGCTATCCCAACGTATTCCTGAGGGAACTAACGAAGGACAGAGCTAATGTAAAGTCCTAGAATAAGAGCAGGCTTCACTAAAGCTTGTCTCCTTCAATAGAATATATTTTTTCTTTGCTTTGCCACGAACATTGCTGCTTAGCAATTCTAAAGGAGACACCTCCAAGGTTGAAACAACTACTATAGATGGGTGTAGATCAAAGTAAAAGGGTGCGCTCTATTTAACCCCCTAAACATTCTCATTGGTTTTGTCACGCCCTCGATTTTTAATATAAATATAAAAGATTTTTCATAAATAAATCCTCACAATATTCCATACAATACCCAAAATATTACTATGTATGCATTCTCATAATAATACTTCCAAGTCCATAAGATTTTGAAATATCATATCACCGGCTCAACGCCCCAAATTAATATAAGTATCCAGTGTCATGAAAGTTTAGAGTTACAAATATTCCATAGTCAAAAAGGGTATAACTTAAGTTACAAATACATCTTTTTAAAGAACTTTACAAAGATGAAATAGTAACTCCTTTAGATAGCTTTCAAATGGGTATGTCCACACTCCAAGCATTCCAATCATGCATGCTCCTGTTCCGGGTTAGCACTTGAAAATGATATAAGGCTTGAGCTACACTAGCCCAGTAAAAAAGTCTACGCAAACTCTATATGCAAATCAGCAATACGGACGAACAATTGATAGAAACCAAATGACAACAAAGATAAGCATAACTATCATGATCAAGTATCCAACTATTGCCAATCCATCTTCTCGTGCGGCATCATGTCCTTTCTCATTTCCCCTTCGTTCATCGTCAAACCCTTCATCTAGAAATTTTTCCTTTTGATATCAAACAATTTAGAGAAAACTCAAGACCATTGTAGGCCGAGCTCCGTTGACTCAGGCTGAATACCGGAATCCGTTGATTTGTGCCCAAATACCGAAAACCGCCAATTCACTCAAGAATACCAGAGTATTTCCATCAAAATCCTTTAATCAAAACCAAAATTCTTTCATTTACTTCATAAACCAATTACGTGTCGTTAAGAGTCCGAGCCGATGCTCCAGCCAAGCACATGCTCGATAATGAGCCCCGAAGACAAATGATATAAGCTTTTAGTTCCTTCCAGGCATTTACTCATTTAAGAGCCCTGAAAGTATATGATATGAGTATTTAGCTCCTGCCAGACATTTACTCATTTAAGAGCCTTGAAAGTACTCTTTGCGTCCATTTGTTATCCACATTTATTCTACGTTCCCACTTCACAAACATCAAATCATTCAATCAAGTCCAAAGCCATTTATTTAATCACATGATATTATGAAATCAACAATCTACTACAACGCATACAAGCAAATACACACTTTCTCACCGTACCTCAAAGTACACCCCCGTGCCTTCACATATTACATATCAACCCATGACGAGACTCTGCGTTGTCCTATCTTCTAGTTTCTAAACTCGGAGTCCACAAATCGTACGCTAAAGAAATCAAAAGATTCTACGTTTTGAGAGAAAATGAATTGCAATTCTACCCATTGGATCACTAGGCATGCTAATGTGTGTCGTTCGTGTTTCAACGCGCAATAACTTACATTCCTCATTTCTTAACTCAACGAGTTCATTCTAGTCCACTGGATATCACTCTAAGTGTGAATCAAGTAATACTCTCCGAAACACGTGAAAGATTGCATAAACAAACATATTAGAGTCGATGAGAAACTTCAAAATGTGATTTGGAATATGTAGGAAAAGCTGCTCATAGACACTGTAGCAGCTCAATTACCTACCGGTAGGTGAATGAGTTCGATCGGTAGAAGAGGGGAATTCTGCACTTGTCCTACTAGTAGGTGAAGGTTCTTACCAGTAGAAACTGGAAACAGAAAGGCCAACAATTTTCACGTAACAATTTTGTACTTGTCCTACCGGTAGGTGGATGAATACGTTTGAGCTGCTTTTGAGCTGCTGTAGTACGTTTGAGCTGGTTATAGAAAAATTTCTCACTTGTCCTACCGGTAGGTGAAAAGTTCCTACCGGTAGAGAGAGTACGTTTTGGGCGATTTTGACAGAAATTTCAGATTTTGATCCAAACTCAATGACAACCAATTCAAGCTCAAATAAGGCACTAGAACACTCAAATAACATATAAAGAGAGGTAGAATTCCCTACCTCAAGTTGGAAGGCGAAACCCAATCAATTTGAATGAGCCCTACCTACAAAACTTTGAAATCCACCAAGACACTCCGTTCCAAACCCAAACTTGACATGTGATTACGAGGCAAAGAGGAGGTAGATCCATGGATGTATTGAGGTATTGGGTGAGGTTTTGTGTGTGGGAGCAAGAGAGGGAGAGAGGGAGCCGGGAGTGAGAAAGAAAGAGAATGAGGATTAGTCTCCTCTTGGAGAAATAGAAGAGTTGGGGGAGTAATCCCCTACTTCTCACACCCCACACTCACACGTGCACGACTCGCTCAATTACCCCTATGTCCTTCCACGAATATGTCACACCGAATATCCGCATCGTCTATCTCGATGGGCCATACGTTTACAAAAGAAAAGTACGGCCTCAAAAATACAGGTCTCTACAGATTTGCTATTCAGCAAGGTCGGCCAGCAAAGCTGTTCAAAAAAGTCAAACATGGCAACATGATCATAGGACTAACGGTCCACAAAAATTCCCCTGAACCAAGCAATGACTATGTACACTGCAACCAGATGAGCATTGCACTTGATGTACAGGAGATGCACAGGACAAGTAGGCATAGTCGTCGATTCCAAAGCAGATAGTGTTTCCTAATCTTCACTTTTGTTCTTGTTTGGAAACAGAAGAGTAGCTGATAAGTATAAAATAACCTCCCAAGGTCAGCTCAGACCAAGAAGCCCAGCACAACACGAAGGGCCATGTAGGAGACCTAGTGGCACAGAGCCTAGCTTGAAGAGCTTAGCTCAATGGACCAGCCCAGGGGCAAAGGTCAGCCCAAACCAAAGAGCTCACGGGCACAGCCGTAAGGGCTCAAGCTAGAGTCCCAAGAACAAGGAATCTAGCTTATAAGAGCTAGCCACTATTAACCAGTCCAAGGATGAAGGCCAGCTCACGAGCACAGCTCATAGATATATATGCCTTGTGATTTTGAGCTTTTGATGGGTTCGTTGATTTTTTGTTTTTCCTTGTTCAAGTGACACATATGCATGTGATTTGAGGTTTGATGTGTTCTTGAATTTGGGTCCTTTCTTCGTAAACTCATTGTAACCCATTCTATGTTTTCTATATAGATTTCCCATACGTGATTAGTATATTCGTAATGTGAATTTTTTGATTATTTTATCTAATTTGTTCCTTTTGTGTGCTAACATAGTGAGATTGTTTAGTATTTCTCATATACTTGTACCCTTATAACTTATGCCCTAGTTTTTTAATGGGGCTAACTTTTTTATTCAGTAAAAAATGATTGTAGTTAATAGAGGTGGAATAAAGGTGGGGCAATGGTTGCTTGGGGGCTTTTTTGGGACTAGTTTTAGTGATTTTTTAGGGTTGTTCACAGAGCTTATTTTGGGCTGGTTTTAGGATTTTTTTGTAGGGCTTTTTTAAGGGCAGATGGGGGTTGCTTGGGGTTAGATTCGGGGCTAGTTTTTGTGCTAATTGTAGGCTACTTTAGGGATCTTTTAAGACTATTTTAGGGGCATAATTGACCGTTTTAGGGATATCATCTATTGTTGAGTAGCTATGGACCATACCAGATAATTGTGCATTTTTTAATTTTGTCATTGGTTCATTAAGAGACACCATCTAGGTTTTAAGGAAGTCTTTTCTGCCAACCATATTAAAAAATGGTAGCAACCCTGCAAGGCATTTACCTTGGTGAAGAGAGGCATGAGCATTTGAGGCATAACCTTTCCATGGTTTGAGTTGTGATATTTAGGAAACATAGATACATATTTAAGGGGGAAAGCTGAAGTCTCCTACAATAACGTTTAAATTAGAACATTTTGAATTCGCTTAAATGGCCTTGTAAGTTAAGTTTCTTGAGATCTTTATAGGGGAGTGCCGTTGCAGAAATTACTTTCACTTTACGGATTTTTTAAGTTGCTGGATTTGTTTTGCACATAGAGATCTTAGTACTCTCTTTTCTGACTTAGTGCTTGTCTTTGCATGTTAAGATGTCAGATTTTCAAACTAGGACACAAACTGGTTTGATCCATTACTAAAGCCACCTTAGATAGCGGAACCTCTATGGTTGGTCTTATATGTCTATGTGCTGATTAGATACAACCATAATGGCATAAAAGCTGACTCTTTATTTTAACTTTCTGTAAAGTCTCTCTCTTTCCTTAGAATTAGTCATATCAGCGTTGTATTATATGGGTTTGATACTCTCGTAAGTTGTGGTGTGGTGGTTTGACGACATTGCAATCAAGAGTTTAGTGGTCTCCTTCGGTAAAGTTTAACTATAGTTTGCTATTTCATTTGGCACCTCCGACTGGTCCTTCGAGTGTCCGTAGAGCGTCATGAAAGTTTCCTGGCATATTTAGAGCATTTTTTGAATGGGCAGTGGTTAATAGATCTTGTAATCACTTTGAATTTCGATAAATAAAAATTAATTTAAATATTCGAATTTATTATTTTAATTACTTGGATTGCTTTTAAAATTCCTTTTTGATTTTTGATAATCAGTTGTAATTAGATTTTAGTCCTTAAAATTATATTACTTGACTAGAAGCCCTACTTGGCAAATAGAATGAGTTCTAATCGATGAGTTGAAGAAACCGAACCACCATTTAACCTGGTTACATTCTCCTAACCCTAGATGAACCTTTGCCTATTGGACGATAAATGTTAGGACAAATTTTATCCATTGGACAATAGAAAACCTATATTTTCTGTCAAAGATATTTCATGCTAGATTTGATAACGTACTCATATATAGTTATATATAGACTTATATACATGCTTAAAAGGACATGTAGTCTTATTTAAGAGTTATTTTATCTCACCCCTTTTTACTCATTGGTCAATAACCGCTAGGAAAAACATTATTGTCACACCAAATCCCGGAAAATGCCACGCTAAATTATTTTCCAAATGGGATGGACCCACACCTTGGCCCTGCTCAAACAGTAAATAAAAACACCAGCCCGGTGTCCAACTCATACAAAAAAACTTAACTTGGATATATACGGAAATAACTGTCATACAAGACGTGCCCACAGGTATTTACAACATATACAAGCTCCAAAAATAGGCACATAATCAAAAGAGTCTAAAACCTAGACTACTATATACACAACTCCTGTCTAGACTCTGCAGTGGACCCGCGTGCCGTCACGCACCTGAAAAGAAATCACTGTGGGGGTGTGAGCTATCAACACGCTCAGTGAATGTTCTTATCCGTAATAAGAGAAGCAATAAAGACAAGTGCTATCAAACAATTTAAACAAGAATATTCAGCTCCACAATAACGTCCATTACGTAATACTCATAACGCCACTAAGGCAATTTCCATATCTACGCCACTAAGGCAATAGTTGTCACGCCACTAAGGCAATATTTATCCATGCCACTAAGGCAATAATCAATAACGCCACTAAGGCCATATTATAACGCGACTAAGGCTACGATCATATTCTCGCTTAGGAGCTCAAGCCAAATATTAACCATTTCAATACGAAAAATAACTCTACACCGTGTCTCATCTTCTGCTATCAAAAATAAGAACACCCACCTCAAGGCCCAGCCAAAAAGGTACCAACACTAGCTCACTCTCTACGTGGAGTCGGGGTACTCGTTGCCATTTCTGAACCTGGCGTATAACACATAACTCAACACATATGAGTATTATTATTGATATACTCATAAAAAAAAATGAAAGGATTGCAACCATTACTCTAGCTTCATGTTCATTCCAAACAAGCCCTAAGATAATATTCAACACATTAAGGAATAGAAAAGCAAATCAATTGCATGTCCAAAAAGCTACCAAATTAGACAACATTCAACTTAATATAACAATATACTTTTGTACACTTGCCACACATGATAAAATTCGCTTTTGGCAATCACAAGAGAAACCAAGTTCTCTGTTCCATGTACCAAGCCCAGTTTCCTTTCTTGAACAACTACATGGTCCAAATTCCACAAATTGCCACAGGAATTCCAATAGCACAACATCTGGTTTAGTCAAATTCGGCATCTCCCTTATTTTCGGCAATTCTAAACCCGGTTCAAACTTGGGCAATTATTTTAGACATTTCGGCTCACATCCTAACAGATTACA
>BPLS01000498.1:1723574-1742009 GCA_019656275.1 Rhododendron kiyosumense | reverse complement strand
AAACCTAATTCCTTTTTCTTTCTTTCTTTCTTTTTTCCCTTTTCTTCTGTTTGCCTCTTCTTCTTCTCTGTTTCTGGTCTCCCTTGTTTCTTTTTTTTCTTTTTTTGTTTGGTAGATATATATCACACATGCACACAAGCACTCCCTTTATGCTCCACGTGCCCATCAGCACACAGATTTTGTTGTTTTTTTTTTTTTTTTACAATTTAAACCCAATAGTTCTAGGAAATCACATTGGAAACCCACATAAGTAAAATAAAACTCACTTTTAATAAGCCTACTTATTTTCTTTTAAAAAAAATAAAAGTTGGGTCACACAATTATCCATTGGATAATAGAGTTAGTCATACCAACAAGTACCAGGGATTATTAAATAAATCATTTTCTAGATTTTCCATGTGAAGATATACTTACATATATATATATATAAATATATATGTTTATGTAACTTATAGACTTAATACCCTAGATTTCCTAGGTATACTAGTACAATATTATAATAAGAACATGTGCCAATTTAGACGATTTTAATAAGAAATTTTGATTTGAAAATCTACCTAGATTGCACGGCACACACTTATATATACATATATATGTGCTTGGACTTATATGTACTTATATTATTACAAAGTACACATGTGTATTAAAATAGTTTAATAGGAAAATCTTGGCTTTGAAATCCCATTAGATCACATAGTACCATAAGTACATTTCTTTATATATGTTTACTTGTACATAGAAGAGTGTGTGGGTATATATATATATATATATATGTACTAGAGCTAAGAGAGAGAGAGAGAGAGAGAGAGAGGGAGGGAGAGTGGCCGAGAGAGAGAGCGAGGGAGAGAGAGAGAAAGAGATAAGAGAGAGGAAGATTTGGTTGTACTTTGACTTGATCTTCCATGATCTTTTCCCATATATGGTTGTATACTTTCCAAGCACATCTATCTCCCATTGTCCTTATTTGTACATTTACCAATTTTAAACCTTGTACCATCCTCCTTCCTTCCACAATATCTTTCCAAATCAACCCTTAAGTACTAAATCTAGCCATGCAAGCCTAGAACTAGGTAGAAAAGTGCAAGCAAACCCTTGATCTTTCAATCAAAGCATGACAAAAGCCAAGAGAGAGAGAGAGAGAGAGATATATTTGGGTGAGAGGGAGAGAGAGGGCATGCTTGGCCTATAAATAGCATGCTCATTCAAGCTTAAATTCACACCTTCACTTTTTGCTCCAACTTCTCTCTAGAATCTCTAAGCTTCCTTTGTTCCAAAGTTCAAGTTCTTTCAAAATTCTTGGAGTTCTTGAGAGCTACCACCTCACCACCTCCAAAACCACCCCTAGATCCTTAAAGTAGCCTAGTTTAGTTAGCAAAGTTGTTTCTAGGAAGAGAAAATCCATCTCTCTTCCTTTCAAAGCACTTCGGAGCCGTTACGCCGCCGATTTCCAAAACCGACGACCTATTCTCAAAACCGACCAACCGCCAAGAAATAAGGTAGAGTCCCTAGTCTACTAACTCTACGTATAGTATAGAACCATATCTTGAAAAGTAGAATGTCCCTAGCTCAAAGCATAAATATCCTTAATCGTTTTCTCTAAGTAGATAAGGTTATCTATCGTTTATAGTAGTTGGAATGCATGATTGTCAACAACGGATTTTTGCTAATGGAAGTATGAAGATGTTGAATAAACGATCCTAAAACATATGTTGTTTTGAATTTCCCACACAAGAAGAAAGAACTGTTTTCGAAAGATAAGACTTTACCATTGATTCGAAGTATTTGTATTTTGATCTTTGAATGGTTATAAGCATAAATGTGTGAATTGTTTGTATTACTTGTTGATAAAGCATAAGTGATTTTCACTCCAATGGCGTCCGTACATGTGGCGTTATGCTTTAAGTTTGTGACTTGAGCATGTTAAACAATATAGAGTTGGATGATCTTGCTAGTTTAGTTTCAAGATTACAATGAATGATTTATGTTTACGTATGTGAAATGTTCTAATGCGAAGTCATTGCATAAAAATGAGACACGGAAATCGAGAAAGTAGAAACATGGCACCTAGGGTGTGGATAATAGAAAAATGTGATCCGGAAAAAAAATATTTTTGAAACTACATTATGACCGGTCTTGGTGGCATAATGTGAGTTGTGGTGTGTGTGTGTGCCAATGGGAACCCGGGACGGCGGAACCATTGTGAGGATACTCGGGAACCCGGAATTGCGGAACCGAGGTTGGGTGTGTAGCTTGGTTATCCGCGGAGAGGAGCCAATGCAAATGTGTGCCAATGGGAACCCGGACGGCGGAACCATTGTGAGGATACTCGAGAAACCGGAACGGCGGAACCGAGGTTGGGTGCGTTAAAAACTATTTTGGAAATGTTGATTTAGAAAAAGAAAAGTGAAACGATGACACAGTCTACGATGAGTCGCGTAGGAGAGACATAGAAAAACCATGGACACCTACGATAGTTTGAATAGTGAATGTGGATGTGTAATTGGTTGAATATGCATGATTCTATGTGGAAAACTTATCCTTTGTTGTTAAGCTAAGGGTTAGTGGGTAGGGTTTATTTTATTGAGCTTTTGTAGCTCATGGTGTTACCTTTGGTGACCCTGACCTATTATATGGGTGGCGACGCTGGTATAATATGTTAGATCTTATAGATGAACAGGGCGAACTCTTCACCTTGGAGACTTTCGGAGCCGAAAAACTTGCTAGGATGGAAGAACAAGCGGAGCAGTAGATAGGGACCCTAATTTCCCTTTCTGTGTTAATAAAAGTACTCTTTTGAGAGTTTGTGTTGTAATAATGAGCCGTAACTCCATTTAAGTTTTCAATAAAATTGTCCTTTTAACGTACTTAAAATTAGGGGCATTACAAATCTTTTGCATAGCATGTTTGATTGAATACTATTACTATTTGGATAATATACTGGTCTTTTAAGTTATGGAAGACTCTCTAATTTTAACTAGCGTTGTGTTTTACTTCTCAAAGAAAACTTTCATGCAAAACACATGTAGAAACATATTTTTATCATTTCCTCCAGCGTGCCAATTCCTACAATTTTGGACAATCGCTTTGTCAGCATATCAACATCGTATCTTTGCTACTTCGGTGTCAAAAATGTAAGGGTCTCTTGTAGCTCTTGCCTGGAGTTAGTTATGTCATTGGGTGGGGGGACACAAGCTGCACAATACAGACCCTTCCTTTCTATTTCCTAGGCCAAAAAACCATTGGGATCCTGTGCTGCAAACCAGAGCCATCACCACCTAAACCCTACATCTATGCTTAGGATTTTTTTGCCATCAGTGCAAGATATTTTGATTAATAGCTAAGATGGGGCAATTTTTGTCAGTATAAGTTTTGAGTATTGAAAGTGTGCTGAATATGCGTTTGTCATATCACTTCCGCATAACATAGTCAGAAATCAGGGGACGTGTGCTGAGAGTGAATACCTGGGACCTGTGCTGAGCACAAATGAACTTACTGTTGGTTTACTATTTGTTGTGAAGGTTCCTTGTTTTCTAGTTGGAGTTTTACGGTTTTTGCAATTTACAAGTATTTTCTTATTTTCGCTAAATGAATGTCAAGCGTGGTGTACAAATGCAAATCTGATAGCCTTTATTTTCTTTCGTATTACTTTACAAGCTTTCTGCATTGCATTATTTGCATTCGATCTCACATACATGCCTGGAAATCAGAATGTGTTTGCCATTGTCTTCCGTAGATCTTTCCCATGTCCTTTTTTCGTTGGTTTATAGATCTGTTGTGTGCTGCCTCCATTTCCTGGTATATAAAGCTTATTGCACTTCATCACCATAAGTTCATCATATATATACTACTTTGTGGCTCTCTGAGTTGTATAAGCTTTGTGACTCTCTTAGTGTAGGTTATGTCCTTCCCAGAAGTGCAATGAGGTAGGATTGTTGGGTGTCTTTTCTTTTTCTTTTTCGATTGATGACAACTAATAGGAAAAAAAACTCAAACATGGAGAAGCAAAACTAATGGAACAAGATAAAGCTATATGATTAAGGGGATTAGGAGATTGTATAGGAACTGTGTTGGAGTGTGTGTTGAAGCGTATATCTACTACCACTTGAAAAGACGAAAGACTTCAATGTATTTTCCAACTTGTCATTCAAAAACCGCTCTTCAATAAAGTTGTCATGTCTTTAGTGTCCTGCTTCAGAATTTTACTCCCTTGAAAACTTAGTCATAGTCAAACTATATACTTCCATTAATGAGGTTACTCTAAAATTATTAGATTGACCTTTGTACTGTGCCGTAGCTTCGTAAGGAGGTCTACTCTAACATTTTTGTTTGTTCAAATCTATCCAATCTGAAGACCTCATTCATGGTAAGCAACATTAATTACTATGTGATGCCTGACATTTCATTAATTTGATTACTTAAATCTTACTTGCATTTGCTATCAAACATGGAAAAAAATTGAATGAAAATGGGCATGACAGCAGATGGAAGAATTAGTCAGTTGTAATATAATGGTGTTACTTCGTTTATTCAATTTGCAAGAGCGATTGTTGATGCACAAGGTAATATTCAGTGTCAGTGTCTAAAGTGTGTAAACATTTACCGAAAAAGTTCAGAAGTTGTGCGAATTCATTTGCTTCAACATGGGATTATGCAAAGCTACACTATCTGGCATGAACATGGAGAACCCCACGAATCAAATGATGTTCGGTATCATGAAATGAGAGATGGTGATCTAGGTGGTATTGATGCTTTGGTGGAAGATCGAATAAGAGGGGAACCAATAGATGTGACCCAACATGAGGAAGTGCAGAACTTTGATAAACTTTTGAATGATTCCCAGCACGAGATATACCTAGGTAGCAAAGATTATACTCCATTACCCGCGTGCGCATGGACAATAGGTTATAACTGGCACATGGTAGTTTACCACCCGCGTGCACCAGTCCATCTCAATCCAGTGGCTGACCATTGCATGGCAACTAGGCCTTCGTCTCTATTTTATTCCCACATTGTTTATGGGGTGCTCTGTTCTTTTATTGGCCTATGAGCCCATTCAAACTGTTTATTACTCAATATATTTGTACATAGAACTGCTTGGTTTGTCTTGGGTGTGCACTGATCATTTCCAGAGCCCAGAGGGTTGAAAATAAGAATTGTGGGGTTAGGCTTACTGGCGCACGCCGGATCAGTTGTAGCATGCACAAGTTGGAGCAACATGCAGCGACTCGATCAGTGCATGCTGGTTTCTTCCTGCTAACATTACTCCAGAATAGTATATTCCAGTCTGCTTAAGGCTCCCACAGGAGTCTGTTTTCAATCTATATTAATTGTTTCAATAAGTAAGTATGCCAATTTATCACATCATACCAACATGTTACAGTTTTAATCCCCTTTTAATTGTTCCCTCGCCCTAATTGGCTAAAAATCGATTAATGACAGAGAATCAAACATTTTGCAAAATGTCCGAGTAGAGACTGATCTCTAGATTGGGCGAGAGGGGTGCCTTAAAACCTTTCCCCTCTCGTAACTTGGCTCCCGAACCTCAGATATCAAAGGTGACGATGGACTAATCTACAAAACTTTTTCCAATAAAAAAATAGAAAAGCATCTCAAGTTCGGTTCCTTGGGTGGTTTACCTCAAAACCCGAGTGGCGACTCTAAATCGAGACGAATCACCGCACTTTTCCAAAAAGAAAGGGCGCACCCGATTTTTCAGGGGCGTGTGCCCACAGTGGCGACTTTGCTGGGGACTTATTGCATTCGTCTATACTTGGAAATTAATACTCTCAAGAACAATCCTTCAAAAGTTTGTCAAAATAGTACACTCTGCGTTGCTGAAGAACGGAATGGTGAGTTAACAGGATCTCCGCATCCCACCAATCCGAACTGGGACTTTTTCGATTGTTCACTTGAGTAGTTTTCTCCAAGTATTGATTAATAAAAGTGAGCCACATTTTAAAAGGCATTTTGCAAACGTTGCGTTTCTCTCTCATTAATCAATCTTTTGGCATTCTTCATGTGCATCGATGTTGGCTAGCCCCGTTGAGGTGTTTGGATAACCAGCACAGTTTACTGGAGCCCGAGGTCCTCAAATGCCCAGCAACCTTGGACTATGATAAGTCATTTTGTCGTTGGACCGTTGCACTGCATTACTGGTGAAGACCATGAAATATCCGATGTTGATATGGATTATGATGCATAGTTCTTTTTTTGGGTAGATATATGTACTTCTTCTAAGCATTGTATGTGGATCCTTATATGTATTTTACACGTGCTTAGTTTTTGAAGTTATGGGTTTGTATTAAATATTTTGTTTTACACTGCTCTTAATCTGCATTACTTTTAGACTGTGTTATTTATTTATAGTTCATTGTCAAGCAGAAATGTCTAGAGGAGAGAAAGTGCCTACCAAAAAAAAGAAGGAAAAGTTATGCTCCAGCTTAATTTTCTAGCAGTAACTCATTACAAAACACATTATGAGAGGGTAAGAGATGAGAAAATAAAGAGGAACAATGAGGTATTGGAATCTCTTAGGGTTAAGAAAATTGCAACATCTATGATGGGATCGGCTCGGCACTAGTGTGCAAATGATAATGGGAAGCGTGGTAGGGCTGATCAAGTGGACGACCCCGACTATATACTATCAAATGATGAGGATGGTCATGGCTATAACAGTGAGTCTGATGACTCTTTCGAGCAGGAGGTAATAATGTATGTTTTTTTTATCTTTTCTTCTCATGCTTTTTCTATTGTCTTCTTGTGTGAATGAAGTGCAATATGTATTAATGCTGGTGCATTTTTTATTCTATTATTATAGGACATAAAGATACACCAGGTGGTCTGCTAGCACAATTGCATACAGAGCCATAATGTGGTGCAACTCTGATCTCTGAGAGGGTCACCCAATCAACACCACATCCTAGCATGGAAAGCCAAGCCTCACTGCCTCCTATTGCTCAGCCACAAAATGAGGTGCTACTTGAGAACAATGGCGGTGAGTAATGTAATATATGGTTTATTTTTACAGTTACATTATCTTGTTTTATGTAGTCTAAATAAAATTATGACTGGTGCACTTTTTGTGGATAAAAAAACACTTGACTGATAACCTTACGAAAAAGAAAAAGTAACTAATTTTATTGGCTTACCAACTTATTAGTATGTCTTTGTGATAGAAATCAATAGACCTAGCCGTGGACCTATGCGACGCATTCAAGCTCAGGAACTCATTGACAAACAAGGAAAGCTTCCAATTCCCATTCCACAACTATTCCATGCGCCGGTAGGAAAGCATGCTGCTCAATTGGCCTCAAGGATTGGTGTTGAGGTTCGCACACATATGATAGACCTTGGCGTCCCTAGGTGGAAGGCAGTAGATGAGAGTGTTAAAACGTCTATACTTCAGTGCATAATGGTAAACTCTGAGTATTTCCAGCAGTTAATCTTTCATTTGTAGGCGCTTTTAGTATAAGCTTCTAATAGCGTATAGTGTACCAAAGTTACAAGGTTTCTGAATTTATTCACCAACTGTAGAAATAAAGGCTTGTTCACACGATTTATTTACAATAGCACAAACTCGCCACTGTCAACCTAGAGGAGTTCTTAATTTACAAATAAGGTATTAATTCTATAGATTAGGATAAAGTCATTACTAAAATTATCAAATATTGCAGGATAAGTTTGACTTGCAAGGAGATCGAATCGATGTTGAAAATGCAGTGGCAATGCAATGTGGACGGAGGTTAAGCAATCACAACTTCGTTTTGCACAAAAAGTACAAGAAACTTAAAGAAACGAGGGGGGAAGAGTATGCTAGAAACAACTCACCAGTTGGTGTTAATCCAAAGGTGTGGACGAGCTTAGTCGCTAAGAAGCAGACTATTCCAAAATGGCTAGCAATCTCATTCACCAGAGAAATATTCATGTTTCATCTTATAGCATCCTAATCTTGGATTTTATTAAAAAAATCACATCTTAAACTTGAAACCCTTATAGTTTTCTCTGTTGGTTTGTGGTCTTGTACGAGCGATCAGAAAAAAGCACCTCAAACAACTTTGATTTTCTTCCCTTTTCTAATGCTGCTTTTGCTGCTGCCTTTTTGCCTTCTTTTCTGCCCTTGTGCCTATTGTTGTTGATTCTGGGAGCTCTTTGTAGTGCCTCTTAAGTTTAGGATTGTTTAGGCTTGTTTTGGCTATTATTTTTTGTGGCCTCTTCTATTTATATCAAACCTTAGAAGAAATTGAAAGAAGTTCCAAGGAGATGAAGGACTCCATTTTCCAAGCATTTCACCAACTTTCATCCCTTGGTTGAAAAGATCATAGCATATAGATTGGGCCAGGAAACAGATTGATCCATCTAAAACCACTCATACTAGTGAACATCAGAGAGAAAGCAAGCACCAATTCAGTTGAGAGCATCTAGCCATGGCACTTACTAAGTAACATGACCAATAGCATTATGGTTGTTTATGGAACCATTATGGTTGTTTTCATGGCTATTGATGCCTTAGTTTGCTACTATTTTTTGGCTTTCATCTTTGGGTTGATTCTGTCATGGATTAGGCCTTCCTCATGGCTTTCATCCATGTATGCTCACAACGGTAGGATTATCAGCTTTTTGGTCTCTAATATTGACTGCCAAGCTATTATATTGCGAACTGCTGCTGCTTCTTTTGAAGAAGAATCTGCCATTTGGTCTCATGGACTGTTATTGCTATCAAATTCCTAGATTAATCAAGGGCAAATTATAGTTACCCCCCTCTAACTATGCCTCGCGTACACTTACCCCCCTCTAACTTTTTTTTTGGCACTTAACCCCCTCAAACTAACGGAAATTCAAACGGTCATAACTTCAAATGGTCATAACTTCTTCATCCAAAATCGAAAATATGCAAATTATATATCGATTTCGAAGTCTTGAAGTCAGCTTTCTAATGACACCAAAATCACATCATGATTCAAAGTACAGAGAAAGTTATGATCAAAAGAGTAAGGGCTGGTAGACAGAAAGACCGTTTTGATCATAACTTTCTGTGTGCTTTGAATCGTGATGTGATTTTGGTGTCATTAGAAAGCTGACTTCAAGACCTTGAAATCGATATATAATTTACATATTTTTGATTTTGGATGAAAAAGTTATGACCGTTTGAAGTTCCGTTAGTTTGAGGGGGTTAAGTGCCAAAAAAAAAGTTAGAGGGGGGTAAGTGTACGCGAGGCATAGTTAGAGGGGGGTAACTATAATTTGCCCATTAATCAATCTTCAGACATTCAATATGGCTTTGCTACTCTGCTGATGTACTTGGGGGAATTCCAGTCATGTTTCCTCTCTAATTCAACTCCAAACTAAGGATAGGTGTTACTGATTAAATTCCAAACAAAGTACTTATCAAAAAAACATAATACTAGGGATTTGAACTGCATTCATAATGCTAGGGAACACTTTATTCATTCATATAGAACAACATTACAGATAGCTACTAGGCATTTGGATTGGATGTGCCATTTTCAGTACATAGGTGCTTCTCATGGCAATGCTAGGAATTTGTCATTTGGAACCACATTACAATACTTATAAAACATGGCTATACAAATGACAAGCAAAGACAATAGATTTTAGCTGCGGGTGCCATTCTTTCCGAAGAGATAGTGTTGAGAGATTCACTAACTTCTCACTTCTTTTGATTGTTTCTTGGTTCTCTGTGGACAATTGTTGCACCTCTCCACTTAGCTTTTGTACATGGTTCATCAATGAGTCAATTTCCTCCTCATTTTCTACTATATACCTCTTCAATTTTGCATTTTCCTCTTCACATTTCTGCATTTTTTCCTTCAATTCCGCAATGCTACTGCTGTTCTTGTATTGCTGTTTGCTGCAATGCTATTGTTATTCCTGTATTGCTGTTTGCTGGCTTCTATTTAGCACTTAGAAGTCTGATGTTGTTGTTTGTTGGCTGCTATGTAGCACTCAGGAGTAATCAATATGTTGCTATTCAAGAAATGGGGTTCAGCTTCTGAGAGGACTAGACATGTTGCTATTCTAGATCTTCATCATCATAGCTAGCTCCATTCGAACTCATGCACTCTTCATATACTTGGCTTCTAATTGTTTTCCTGATTACACTTGGGTTCAATTCCACTGCTAGTTCACTACCTGCCAACTGACAAAGTCTGAAATTTCCATTGGGTTCAATCACATCTGGGCTATTTTATATTTTATCGATATCTTCTGGCCATTTATATTTTATATTTTGATAACAACTAGGCTAATTCAATGCCTTCTTCTCTTTGTAACTCCTTTTCTATTTTATCAATATATGTTCCTTTTGCCAAAATAAAAAAAACAAAAAATAGGTCTTAGTCTAAGACGAAACATTAATGTGGATTAAAATCACTCCTAGTTAGGGTTGCCGCTGCGGTGAGTTTTCCATTATATTGGCCTTCACTTTTTTTACAATATGAACATGCTTTATTAACTCATTTGATGAAAAAATAATATATCAGATGCAAGATAATGGAGGTGTTGTACCCGCAGTAACAGAGATGTACCAATCCACCCACTTCAATAAGGACACGCAAAAATGGATCTCTTCATAATCTGAAGTTCTCTACTACAACAAAAAACACATTTTGTGACACGGAAAAATGTCACCAAAAGTCCAATTTTTATCACCTATTATCTTTGGTGACACAAGAAGCATTGTATCCATGACACTGAAAATCAAGGGTGACAATTTTGTAATTGTCACAGAATGCTATCAACAATTACAAGAATTTGGTGTCACCAAAGAGAGATTTTTCGTGACATTGTTGTCGCTGAAAGTAACAGTGACAACAATATGGTGTCACAGAAGAGAGATTTTCTGTTACAAAAGGGATTGAGTCATAGAAAGTAACGGTGACAACATTGTGGTGTCACAAAACAGAGATTTTCTGTGACAAAGGTTGTCACTAAAAATACCTATCACGACAACCAATTGTGTCACCAATAACCTATACTAGTAGACATACAAGGGTGACAATCTCTTGTCACCAAAAATAGGACTTCAGCAGCAATATTATTTTTCAACTGCTAACAAAATTTTAAATAACTTAATCATATGATTCACCCATTAGCTATTCTCTATACTACGATGAAGCAAAATATCATACAAAGCAAATTTTATTTTTCAACAAGTCAACATTCATCATACATTTTCAAAACATTCATCATCTGCCAAATATAAACATACACTTTAAAATTAACAGTATTAGCAAAACTAAGAAACATCCATAGACATAGTGTCAAATTACAAAAATAACTCAAAACAAGTGTTCAAGTTCACTGCCAACAACTTCAACTCCATCTCGTCACTCACCTGTACAAACAAAAAAACACAATTATTTAACATGATATCAAGCACACAACTCAATTGAAAATCCAAGTTCTTTTAATTAAGATTGCTATATATGTTTTCTACACACAAGAAAACTAACATACAAAGTTATAGGTACCATTACCACCTATGAAGCACCTACACTCCAAATAGGTCGCCGTATCCGTGGTGGGACTTGAGGACATACCTAAATACCTATGAGACATGCCACGTGGTGAGTCCCTTAAATTTAATTTACTTTTGGAGGGGGACACAGCATGAACGACACGGCATGAACACGTCTGGTACACAGCTTACATATTCGGGGATGCAACGATGGTAAGATGTGTAATAGGTTTTAAACATTTTCTAATGCATTTGACGCCTAACATCTATCATCCCCATACCCATACTCAATATTAAGTTCCAACTAAATTTCAAATCATCATTAATGAACAAAAAATAAGATTACGTCAAAGTTGAAACCCAACGGTAAGCATATTTTTTTTGCCATTTGGCTCTAACAAAAGTTATTTACCGAGAAGAGCATGTCCCAAAGCGACCTCCCAGCATATAATGTCACGACCTCGATTTTCAACATAAATAAATATTACATTTTTAATAAAGGAGCCTCACGAATCGTACATATTACCCAAAAGGATTTCCCACCTGTTTAATTTACAAACAAGTCCCCCTGTTTAAAGAAATACAACATTGGCACCTCGGCCCAAATCAACTGAGATACAAATACAACACATTCAGAAATACTACAAACTTTAGTCAAAAGATAATTCAAGAGTTAATTAGTTACAAAACCATCTTTGGCCAAAAGAAAATCTATTACAAAGATGAATAAGTAACTAAATAAAATTTAGTTTCCAAAAGTCTTCATGTACAAGCACACCGTCGCATGCGGCCTACTGTCCAACATTCGAACCTGAAAAGAAGGATTTTGTTGAGCTACACTAGCCCAGTAGGAAAATCTTTACCAAATTTATTTGTAAACATGATGACGGGTGCAAACAAGAGAGGAGAAAGAAATACAGTTCGACAGACGATAACCAATCAATTCACATATGAACCCTTATTGAAATCGGATACATAAACCATAAGATACCAATCCCCCAACTAATCCCAGCTCGACTCGCTAACCCAAACTTCACAATCGGTATTTCCACCACTTGCGTTACCGTATAACACTATAAGGATTACCGTGTTACCACCACTTGCGTCACGGTGATCCCTAACGACTCGGGTTACCGTATTACCACCACTTGCGTTACGAAACCCTTTAAGTCTCCGTATTACCACCACTTGCGTTACGGGACTTCCTAAACCAAACTTCGACCCAAAATCAACTATTTCTCACACAACATGCGAACTAGGACTCCCCCATGAACACTTTCTTAGATAGAACATCCTACACTATACCAACGTCATCCCAAAAGCACCACAAACGATCACAAATACCAACAATCTATAGTTTGCACATAAACAACGTTTAATCAAGTCAAATCTTATCCGATTCTTGCTAATGGAATACCAACGAACCAAGGAATGCATCGAACCATCGTAAGAAGTCAAATAGACATGCTTGAGATAGATTAGGGGGTGTCCAAAAGGGTTTAGAAGTGATTGGAGGTCAAAACAATCAATGGAGAAGCAAAAGGTGCAAAACTGGAGTTAAGCTCACTGTATCGATACGCGCTTAATCCGTATCGATATGCTATCAACTGTCCAAAAGATAAGCTCACTGTATCGATATGGCCCTTAATCCGTATCGATACCACGGGGCGTCGGGTAGAACTTTCAGCAAATTTTCAGACATGCTCTACAACCAAAATTCGACAATCAAGGGCACGATTCTACACGAAATCAACACATAAACATGTAAAAGAGGTAAAGAAGTCCCTACCTCGCAATAATGGTTGAGATTCAAGCGTTTTTGAACGAGCCCTAGCTTTTTGAACTCCGAAACTTCGATTTAAACTCAACCCAAGGATCTCCGAGCTCAAGAACGCGATTGCAAGGCCGGAGGGAGGTTGTTTCTTGAAGATTTTGGGAGATGGAGTGGAGTTTTGGGTGAGAAGAGAGGAGAGAGAGAGATAGCCGGTGGAGAGAGGGAGTGAACGGATGAGAGAGAGTTAGGAGAGGAGAATTTGATCTCCTACAATGCACACACCCGCCTTATATACCCACATATCTCTAAATCACACACACACTCCCTCAACTTTCTATTCTTTCACTTTAGCCCTCAATCCAAAATATCCACCAATTAATCCATATTTTCTCATTTAGGCATTTAATAACTAATTTCAATAATTACATAAATGACGGATCTCTACAAATAAGCACACGTAAAGGTCTCGAGCTGTTCAATCTTCTTGGCCTGGTCACCTATCAAGTTGGAATTGTTTTCAAACTTTTCATCATATGCCCATATCTTCCCCACTTGCCTTTGGCACAAATCCATTAAGGTCTCAACCTAACTAAATGAAGCTTGATATGTAATCCTGTAAGGAGTTCAAAGCATAAGGTAAAACATATGTGGTGTTGACGAATCTGTAACGCCCCCAAAATTAGGGTACGTTAAATAGACATTTTATTATAAAAATGAAGCGAGTCCAGCTCGTTATTACATTATAACTCTCGTCAGAGCTTTTGAAATACAAAATAGGATAACAAAAGGGAACTAAGGTTCCTACTCTACGGCTCCTCTTGTTTCTCCAACCTAGCGAGTTCTTCGGCTCCAAACGCCCCCAAGGTGAAGAGTTCGCCCTGTTCGTCTATCAAGTCTGACATATTATACCGGCGTCGCCACCCATATAATATGCCAGGGTCACCAAAAAGGCAACACCATGAGCTACGAAGGCTCAATAGTAAAATCCTACTTACTAATCCTTAACTTATGAACCAATATCATAATAAAACATCGATTTTCACATAATACGTATATAAGCAGTAACAAAAAGGCAAAAGCAATATCATATCCACATTCATTTCATAATTATTGTTGGTGTCCAAGATCCTCGAAGTTCTTCCTACGTAACCCATCGTAGACCGTGTTGTTATTACTACCTTTTTTTTCCAAAGTCTCCTTTTAACTCACCCAATCTCGGTTCCGCCGCGCCGGGTTCCCGAGCATCCTCACAACAGTTCCGCCGTGCCGGGTTCCCGTTGGCACACAAAACTTGCATTGGCTCCTCTCCACGGATAACCAAGCCATATTACCAACAAGGCTACCACGTCCGGCCCGATTGGCAATCTTCACAAAGGGCTACCAAGTCCGGCCACTTTGTGGTTTTCACAACCCACGCAATGGGCTACCAAGTCTGGCCACATTACGAGTTTTTATTCACACAACGGGCTACCAAGTCCGGCCACGTTGCGGTTTTCACAATCCACACGATGGGCTACCAAGTCCGGCCACATCGCGGTTTCAAAACACACCTCATCATTATCCACACCCTAGGTGTTATGTTTCTACTTTCTTGATTCTCGTGTCTCGTTACATGCAAAGACTCCGTGGTAGGACTTTTCTCATCAACAAACATTTTTCAAAACTTGAAACTAATTTAACAAGATCATTCAACTCCGAACTACTTAGCATGCTTGAATCACCCAGAACTAACATAAAACATGCATTTCCAACATTTAATCAAAAGATCACCTTATCGACAATCGAAGTAACTTCCAAACAACTTGCGATTTATACAATACATAGAATCAGAGTGAAAACTACTTTATATTTGGAAAAGTAGGTAAGGATAACTACCGTTCTTCTAGGCGGTGTCGGCTATGGAAAGTTGGCCGTCGGTTTTGAAATCGGCGGCGTAACGGCCTCCGGTTTGCTTCGAAAGGAAAAGAGTCGTACTTCTTTTCCTAGAAACAACTTCCTAACTTAACTAAGCTACTTTTAAAGATCTATGGGTGGTATTTGGAAGTGGTTTAGTGGTTTTGCTCAAGAACTCTCAAGAACTCAAGAAAACTTAGAACTTTAGAACAAAGAACACTATAAATTCTAGAGAGAAGGAAGAGCAATTGCTTTGAAGTGTGAGTTCAAGGCATGGGATGGCATTCTATTTATAGGCAAGGCTCCCCTCCCCCTCATTAAGGCCGGCCCCCTCTCTCTCTCCAATTCCCCAATTTTTAATTCAAATAAAATCCAACTTTGATGGAAGATCAAGGGCTAATAGCTAGGTTTGCAAGGCTATGTGTACCAAGGATTTGATCTTGGGAGATTTGGTGAGCAAGAAAGATAGTTTGTACAAGATTCTTGTTTAAACAAATGCTAGAATGTACAAAGAGGACAATGGAAGTTAAGATTGTTGGTTGAAAGGGTAAATCTCCAAGATTGGAAGTACCATGGAAGATCAAGGCCAAGAGTACACATCAAATCTCCCTCCTTCCTTTCTCCCAACCGGCCCTCTCTCTCCCTCTCTCTCTCTCACGGCTCTCTCTCTCCCTCTCTCTCTCTCTCTCTCTCTTTCTCTTTCTCAAGTACTTATATATATACATTTGTATATTACAATGCAAAAAGAACAAATAAAATAGTAGTACTTTTGTACAAAAGATCTAAAGTAGTCTTTAAGGCCTAGGATTTTCCCAACAACTAATAAATAGGCATATGGTACTTTAGGTAATACTTTAACCATCTAAGTACTAATATATATATACACATATGTACCCAATGATCTAGTTAGTTCAAAACCCCAATAAAAAATAATAAAGGGTACTTAGAGAATCCTAGGGTCATTAAGTCTACTAAGTACTACATAATAAAATATTAATATTTACACCACATGGGTTTAAAGGAAAAGATTAAATTAATCAACCCATGTACTTGGGTGGAAGAACAACCTATTACCCATTGGGTAATAACTACCCTAACTTTTATTATCCAATGGATAATAATTGCTAGGGAGATTAAATATTAAAATAATCCAAAAAGGTACTTTAAAGTAATCAAAAAGTTACTTTTTAATATTCTTAGCACTTTAACCAAGTATACATTTAATATAAACAAATAGGGTTCTATTATCCAATGGATAATAGTTTCCCTAACATTTATCGTCCAATGGACAAAGAATAAAACCAAAAATATTTAAAAGAAAATGAATAATCAATTCTTGTTCTAGGGTTCAAAATGTTCAAAAGGTTCAAGAGGGGCAAAACGGTCATTTTGCGGTTAGGAAAAAGTAACTAGATAGCTTCCTAGCTTAGTTACTCCAACTAGCCGGTTAGAAGCTAACTAGGCTTGCTAAATGGGCTAAAGTGCAAAAAACGAAAGTTTAAGGGCAAAAACGTAATTTTGACAAATCACAAGGAAATTAAGGAAATTAAAATAAAATTCAAATATTTAACGAAATTTTTAACGACCAAAAATCAGGGTGGTTACAGAATCAATCAGAACAATCTTACCAATAGCAAAAGACATATATACCAGGATTATCCAAAGAGAGAAAGAGATACCCTCCATGCATTTTCCTTACTGAAATAAGGTAATAGTTCAAGTGAAATCAGGTAAACTAAGTTTAGCAGCCAAGAAATCACACACAAAACTAACTTGTACACTGGTTTTTCATTACAATCAAATATATACAATACAAAGAAACAAAGTCTAATCAATAAGAATAAAGAACAAATATGGAAGCAATTTTCTATCAGTCCAACATCACAAGTCAAGGAAATGGACAAAACAAATCCTAACAATAAAGGTAGGAGGAAAATTCACCTCCATGATCAATGCAAAATGATTGGATTATTTTGAACTGCTCTATCTATCTCTCTCTCTCTCTCTCTCACATCCGAGTGACCTCCCTGCATATAACAAACGGCTTTTCAACAAATAGCTCAAGACCTGCTAAGAGAAAGCAATGAGCAATGTAAGTTTGCAAAACTAGTCAAGTGCACCATCCCCATTGAGGCATTAACAACAACAATAGCATCATAGCACTAGTAGCAGATCACTTACACAGGGACATGCCTGTCCTTGAAATTAATTTGATTAGGGGGACACATCGGGAACACAACATGGACACATGGGGGACACAACATGGACATGTTGGACACTTACAGCTTCTGTTTAGGTAGTTCCAATAGCACAACAAACACCAACTACAAAACCAACCTTAATAGGTTAGCAGAAATATATAAATGGATCTACATATTAGTAGTATGACCTAATTGTGATTGAAAGAAACTTCAGAATTCATATCTAATCCTTCCCTTCATTTGGACAATGTAATTTTTGAGATTTAGTTTACTATTAGTGTTGGACTTAGTGGTTGGGCCGTTGGGTTGTAATCAAAGTGTAAAACCAACTGTTGTTTTTACAGCATAAAGAGCAAGAATGGAAATGAAAAACCTGCAGCCAAAAACTGAATAAACCCATCAAATTTATGTGTAGGGAATGTCACAATAGTAGTAGACGTACTTTTGTGTAAGGAATGTAGCAACAACAGTAGACTTATGTGTAAGAAATGCAAGTTATGCAACAACTCGAGCAGCATAAGTTTTCCACGTAAAACCAAATGCATTAGAACCCATAAAGGCCGTAGATTCGTAGAAAGAGGAAAAATACTAAACTTAAAATAAAAGAAAAATACTTGTGCAACCTGTATGGTAGGTGCTTTAATATATAGCAGTAGGAATATCATCCCACTTCTCCATGTCCTTCAATGGCGCACGTGTACTAATTCACCAAGCCAAGTGGCAAACCTCGTGGCAATTACCCCAACTAGAGCTCCTACCTCCCGAGAAACCTCTGCAACAAGTTTGGTGCCATCATTAGCAGCAATTAAGCGTTCAATTTTAATTCCACGAGTAGCACCCCAAACATGTGGACTGAACAACCTTATACCTTGATGGTTAATCCCACCTGGCGCAACTATTGTAATGCTGACATGCAAATGGGTCAAAGAAAAAGTATACCTGCATCTTTGTACCGTTCCTCACCATCAACATTCAGTATTTTCTGTAGAAGATTAAACTCCTCGGTTTCTAAGTAGGGCTGGCTGCTGGGCCTAAAACATGACGGCATGCATTGACACCTTGGCAGATTCAATGACCCTCATCCCATCAGT
>BPLS01000498.1:1677357-1723174 GCA_019656275.1 Rhododendron kiyosumense | reverse complement strand
AGAAATAATTTTTTTAAGGGCAAAAATGTAATTTTGACAAATCACAAGGAAAATAAAGAAATTCAAATAAAATTCAAATATTTAACGAAATTTTTAACGACCAAAAATCAGGGTCGTTACAGGTATGATCATTTAAGCCGATAACTTTCAACGCCACATAAGGAAATACAAATTTCATTTATGATTCCGAGACTTTTGGACTACATCCATGATAATCAGTTGTAGAACATATAAAATAACCGACTACTAAATTTGACGGGAAAGATAACAAAAGACTTGATTGTTTATTTCAATTAAACCTTATCACAAAGCCCAATTAACTGATGTAGGGAGGTATTCCCGAACAGGTGCAATTAGTCACCAAACACGTGACGTACAGGGGCACGTGGTAGGTGTGATAGGCTTATCGCCGGGCAGTGCGATGAACGGCGATGTGGCCCAGTGACATGAGAAGTTATTGATCCAGGCTGTCTGTTCGGCTGATAAGGACAAAAGACATGTGAAGTCATTTGTCCAAATGTAACGACATGGACCAGTTGCATGTGAGGTCATTAGTCCATGTGGACTGTTCGGCAACGAGGTAGCCGAACAGGGAAAGAAGTTGCCCTAAAATAATAAGGCGGCAGGAATGCCCTAGAAGGTTCCAGAATAGTAATGTTCTGTAAAAGAAATGGGATCCCGAGTATATAGGATCAAGGCAAGACACTCAATGTGAATGGGATATTCAGGTGATAAGGTAAAAGAGTCCCAAAAGGACTAAGCTATTATGCTGATAAGGGAACGAGAGTCCATGAGTTACTAGGTTTCCTATACGAGATAGGAATCCTAAAGCAACAGGGATGCTTGGACAGCAAGCACCCGTGAATCTATAAATACGAGGTAAACCTGGATATAAGACGTACGCAATATTTGGCTATCTCATTTTGTTTTCCTACTGACAATTAGGGTTGGTTATTAGTTCGTGATACTAACTTTGGCATCGGAAGGCCTTTGCTACGAGAAGCAAAGGTGTGCTCACCCTTGGTTTGTTTTGCAGATTAGGGTTCCGACGAAGAACTAGGGTTCCGGTGTAAAGGCACGTGAAGCCGTTGCAGTTTGGTGTTGTCTAAAGCACCAATTGTTTTCATCCCCCTACAACTAACATTCATGCTAATGAACCAACCAAGCACCTCTTAAAAAATTTTATTTCTTTCTTTTCTACATAACTCTTCGTCCTTCCGATCCAATTAGAGCAATCATTGTGTTATTAGCATCATCAACCATGAACAATCATCATTATCCAGTATTGATGAGCTCTCAGTGTGTACATATATAGCATTACTGTTGTCCTATAATGCCCCAAAAATTCGGAGACATTAAAAAAAATAATGAAAAGAGATTCCCAATAATATTTTTCTTTTTCTCTGACTTTAAAATTTCAAAAGACAATTTTCCCAAGGAAAATCCATAGATTTACTACGTCATCATTTCAAAAGCATATGTCATTATATTACAACTGTTTTGAATAAATCGAAATATTACAATTTCCAAATAAACTTAGAAGCTTCCAAAATAAAGTCGACTTAAATTAATCAGAGCGGCTATGTGCATGGAAAATAAGGTTTTCAGCTTCTTCCTCAATAGGATTGAATTCGATTGAATCGCAAGACACTTTTGTTCTGTCTTTAGTACCTGGCGTTTGAGTTACCAGGGCAACATAGTACCGTGAGCGATGACGCTCAATAGCCAAAACCCATTCGAAACCCATAACTTACAAACAAAGGCATGTACAATACGGTTAAATTAACAGGCAATTTTAGCAGTAGCCGATCAAATTCAATTACTAGCGATTAACTCAAAATTTCACTTGACATACTTTACAGGTCCTACTCTCATAATTCTAGGTTTATCAGGCTACCCTCAAGGTCATGCTAAGCTACCCTCAATACATGAGGTCCTACTTGGCCACCCTAGTTACACCGGATCTTTCAGGTTGCCCTCAAAGTCCTACCAGGCTACCCCCAATAACACGAGATCTTGTTAGGCTACCCCTGAGGTCCTGCTAAGCCCACAACCTTTCACATTATTCCATTTTTCCATTAATTCCAGTTTCACGTCTAAGGTGATAAATCCATACATCGCAACCAACTCCGGGAACCTATTTGTCCAATCTACTACATTTCACACAATCTAACATCTCTACGAACATACAAACAGACTAACGATAATTAATTTTTGCGATAATAACAAATCAAGCAATAAAAATAAATACCTATTATAATGGTTTTCTGCTTGACGAATTTAGAGACTATAACAGCATGTGATAGAAGTAACATTTCTCTTACATAAACGATAACTCACTTGGCAACTTTTCTCTTAAAATTGTACCACGTAAAAACAGTTGACTCCTATTTTCATTAACCAAATTCTAAGTCATGCATTAACAGAACAAGTAATAGTACAAGTTATCACGCATATTTAATTTCTAATTTCGTTAATCAAGCCCAAGTATGCTTTATATTTAAATCCTAATTGCATTGATCAAATCCAAATCATACTTTTCTAAATCAAACCCAACAGTGGCTAGCAACTCCCCCCCCTCTTTTTAAAACAAAAAACAAAACAGAGACAGTGGTGTTCAAATAAGGTAGGTTTTCGTTCGGACTTGACCGGCGACGTCGGGTTCGAATATAATCATACCAAAACATAAAAAAAAATCATTATGGACACATTTTTATACGTAGGGAGATGAGGTCCAAGAGCTACCTCTCGTCTGGCGAAACGGTTTATGGAGTGATTTCAATGGCGAGTCAGAGTGGCGGCGGAGCTCGTCGGTGGTGCTGGCTTGTACGGCAGTGGGGACCCAGTTAGCGTTGAGGAGTGGAGTTAACCGGTGGTGATGATGGTGGTGAGGAGGAAATGGAAGCTGGCTCACTCTCTCGGCCGAAGGTGGTGTTGGCTGGGAAAGAAAATGGCGTTTATAAAATGGGTTTGGATTTATTGCATGGGGGATAAAAACCCAAGGGCAAAAATGAGTTGTCGCATTGATAGTGAATCAAGGAGAAATTTGTGGGATTATGGTACTCCCTTCATCTGCCGAATTAAGGCCCCGTTTAATACTGGGTTTGAAGGTTGGGATGAGACTACTAATCCCATAGGAGTATTAATTCTTTGTTTGGTAACAAAAAAAGGTCCGGACTACTAGTCCCTTGGGATCTCCAAGCCGGGCATTAGGGGGTATTGTTAATACCCCTGGGACTTGGTATTAATAATCCCAACCCACCCTCTCCTCATTATCAATCCTTCTCATTACCAATTTCTTCTATCAATCCAATCCCATCATCTACCCATCTCAAACAAACATAATATTAATAATCCCATCATCTAATCCCATCCTAAACAAACATACTTATTATCAATCCTTTCTCATTAACAATCCCTTCTCATTACAAATCTCAATCTTAATTCCATCTCCTTACGAATCTCATCCATCTATCACTATTTTCAAACGGGGCCTAAAAGAAATGGGGAAAGGTTGGGTTGCAAGTAAATGCTCCGGTGCAACGTGTACATGCACTAGAAAAATTACTTGTCGGACACACGTACACATGACTGATTACGGAATAAAATTTAGCACGACGACATAAATAATTTTTTGAGCAAAATAATATTTTGGTTCTGATAATAATAATAATTTATTAAAAATACCAGGTCTTTATATGTCCAACACTGTTGTCCCATGCTATCTTATGAAAGCGACGTGATATTACAACTGATATAGGTGAGGCCTATGATGATAAACAACCACACGAGCACACTCAAGATCGAATAATTCTATAAATAGCAACAAAGAGGGGAAAAGACTAACTTTTCAGCATGAGCAAAAGTACCTTGCATCTCACTTCAATGTTAATGGTGTCCGAAGGCCGAAGGTCAAAGCTATACTCTAGGCTTCATTATCCAACTGGGATTAAAAAAAAAATCACTTGCTAGTTATTACTGTTTTGATCAGCTAGTTAAATATTACTCCCTCCATTCCAATTTGTTTGTCCAATTGTCGAAATACGTGTCTTTCAAAAATATACTTATATCTTACATTTTATAATATTTTTTATGATTTTGTATAATAAAACTAATTGAGATCTATTAAATAAGATCCATATTGCATATTAAAAACATTACGAATTGAAAATTAGAACCAATTCTTTGATAGGTCAAAAGCTCCCAAAAAGTCAAAAATGGAACAAACAAACCGGGATGGAGGGAGTACCATCAAATCAAGATTGATGGTTGAAACATTCATTCAATAAACTACAAGTGTTTAATGGGAATATAACTTTGTGAATCATAATTGAGCAAAATATGCTTCATGTACTCTTTTTATGACTCGAACAAATTTCACCTGCACAAACAGTAAACGGATACAAAAAATTGCAGTCTTGTGAAAGAAGCATCAAAGTACTCAATAGTTATTATTAGAATAAATAATTTGTAATAAATAAAACTGTCTTGAATAATCTGCCCATGAATGGCTGAGATATGTGCATAGTAAAATAAGCTGGCATCAGGATCACTTATTACAAGTATGGTGCACCATGAGTGTAATAACTAAGGAGCATGGCTCCCATGTATGGCTTTTATTATTCTGCAATGTGTAAGCCTTATATAAGGCACACTTGTACACCTATTATGTGTGTGAAGAAAACAAACCAGAGCAAAAGTCTTTGATCCCCTGTCCTAGTCTCTCTCTCGTCCTCTCTCTCTTTAACAAATACTTTTCTTCCTTTGGCCTTGTATACACCAGTCAGTGTATCACTAAAATTTCACCTTGTCTTTCACTAAAAAATACACTTAAATATTTTGCACCAAGCAGTTATGAGAACTAATACAGCCAAATATAAACTTACTCATAGACCATTTTGTCAATCATCTACTTCACAATTTGATACATAGTTGACCTAGCCTAAAAAGGGAAAAAATAAAATTGATGTCTTGTACCATAATCACATGGAAGAGGAAAAAGAGTTTGTAACAACCTTGATTTTTGGAAAATAAAAATTTCATTAAATATTTTAATATTTTATTTAAATTACTTGGATTTACTTTTAAAAATTCCTTTTAAACTTTAATAATCCATCATAATTAGATTTGAGACCTATAAAATTATATCTTTTTGCACCAGACAATTTAGTTCTTTTTTTAAAGACAAATATGCTTGTAGAAGCACTTGTATATTTTCCTAGTAAGTTAAATAAAATCTTTAAATTATATTTCTTGGCTAGAAATCCTACTTTGCAAGTAGAATTAGTTACCAACCGATTAGTCAGAAAAACCTAACTATCATTTCACCTAATTACATTCTCCTAAACCTAGGTGAACCTTTTCCACCATCTTTGAACTTTATGAACCTTTTAGACCTAGGGAAGTAATCATTATACTTACATGTCTAGTCAATTCTTGACTTTATTGCTCATCATTACTTCTTCCAAGAATATTTCTTCTTATCATTTCCTCTTTAACCATTGGGCAATAATTTGTAGGGTAATTTTTATCCTTTGGATAATGGAAACTAGACTTGCTAATGTATAATTATTATACTCAATGTTTAGTCATTTCAACCTTAGTTATCATCAATATTCCTTTATCCATTGGATAATAAATGTTAGGAAAATCTTTGTCCCTTGGATAATGGAAGCTAGATTTGCCAATGTGTATATATATTTGAGAAGACAACTCATGGACCAAATGAAGTAATCATTGCACTTGCATGACTAGTCATTTCAAGACCTTATTTCTTCTATTAACTCTACCCATTGGACAATAACTATTAGGAAAAATTTTATCTTTTGGATAATAGAAATAAGTCTTGCCAAAAAAATTCAAGTACACCTAGATTTGACTAGACAAGTCAAAACCAAATCCCATCATATTGCTTCCAAAAGAAGTAAACTTATTTTCTTTTGAGTTGTCACTTGAAAGCCCATAACCCTCACTCTTTTCCTAGACCTAGTAAGCTAGACCTATTAGGATTATTTGGTACTTAAAGTGTACTTTTATATATATATATATATACACACACACACACATAGGCATATTTATATACATAGTACGAGAGAGAGAGAGAGAGAGAGAGAGAGAGAGAGAGAGAGAGAGCCGAAAATGGGAGAGAGGGAGTGAAGTGTGTGATTGTGTTTTGATACACTTACATAAGCTAAACCTTTTAGCCACCCTCACACTCAACCTAAGTACAACATGACAACCTATTTCAAGACTTTATTTTGTTCTTTCTTGCAAGCAAGCCATCCTAGGACAAGGCAAGACCAAAAACCCTTCATGGTTTGCCACTTCAAGGCCATACCTATCATAATTGCCCCTTTACCATTGGACAATAATTGTTAGGGAAAAATTTATCCCTTGGCTAATAGAAGTTAGTCTTGCCATTTTTGCTATAAATAGGACCCCTCACTTACCATTCAACTCACACCTTCCAACCATTCAACTTCTCTCTCTAGAATCCTTTCATTTGTTCTTTGTTCTTCTTGTTCTTAGTGTTGAGTTTTTCTTGAAGTTCTTCAAGAAACTCATCCAAAGCCGTCACTAAACCACCACTCGACCACCTCCTCGATCCAAAAAGTTAGTAGTTTTAGAAAAGAACTAGTTTCGAGAGAAAAATTTCTCTTTCGAAGCTACCGAAGCTTTCTGTAGGAAGTTACTCCGTTCAATCTCCAACTTACTCTTCCGTAGCTGCCCTACCGCCAAGAAGAACAGTAGAATACTTCTAACCACTCCCTCTAAGTATAAAGTTCGTATACGTAGAATATTCCTATTCCCTTCTCCAAGTATAAGTAGATTCCTCCGTACTTACTACTTCTAAAAATAGAAACAGGTATATTGGAAATGCATGAGATCTTGAAACTTGTTACAAAAGACTTGAAAGAAATGTGACTATGTTGAACATATCGACTTTATTTTCCGGATAAACATGTGCTGTTTTGAACTTTCCAAAAAGAAAAAACGGATTTTGAAAGATAAAAATATTATCACTTGATTGGAAGTATTCGTATTTTGATCTTTAGGATGGTTATGAGCATGCATACGTGATTACTAGGATTATTTGTCTTGACGTGTGATAAAGCATAAGTGGTCTCCACTCCAAAGGCGTCCGTACATGTGGCGTTATGCTTTAAGTTGTGTTTTGAGCATGCTAAATAACATAGAGTTGGATGATTTTGCTAGTTTAGTTTCAAGATTACAATGAATGATTTATGATTACATATGTGAAAAGTCCTATCGCGGAGTCTTTGCATGAAAACGAGACACAAATATCGAGAAAGTTAGAAACATGACACTTAGGGTGTGGATAATAAAAAGATGTGTTTTGAAAGCGCTAGTGGCCGGACGTGGTAGCCATCGTGTGTATGAAACCTGCAATGTGGCTGGACTTGGTAGCCCATTGTATGTATTTGCGAAAATTGCAACGTGGCCGGACTTGGTAGCCCGTTGTGTGAATGAAAACTCGCAATGTGGCTGGACTTGGTAGCCCATTGTGTGGATTATGAAAACCGTAATGTGGCCAGACTTGGTAGCCCATTGTGAAGATTGCCAATGGGACCGAACGTGATAGCCTCATTGGTAATATGGCTTGGTTATCCGTGGAGAGGAGCCAATGCAAAGTTTTGTGTGCCAATGGGAACCCGGTGCGGCGGAACCACTGTGAGGATACTTGGGAGACCGGCACGGCGGAACTGAAGTTGGGTGTGTTAAAAACGATATTGGAAATGTTGATTTGTTAAATGAAAGCTGAAACCAGTGACACGGTCTACGAAATGTCGTATAGGAGAAACTCAGAAAATCAAAGATACCAATGTTAGTTTGGATAAGTGAATGTGGATATGTCATTGTTAGCTGTTTTGTCGAATATGCATATATTATGTGGAAATCGTTAATTTTATGATCTATTGTTTATAAGTTAAGGGTTAGTAGGTATGGATTATTCTATTGAGCTCTCGTAGCTCATGGTGTTACCTTTGGTGACCTAGACATATTATACTGGTGGCGACGCTGGTATAATGTGTCAGACTTTGTAGATGATCAAGGTGAGCTGTACACCTTAGTGGCCTTTGGAGCTGAAGAGCTGGCTAGGATGGAGGAGCAGACGGAGCTGTAGTTAGGAACTCTAGTTTCCCTCCCATTTGTAATGAAAGTACTCTCATGGAGGTTATGATGTAATAATGAGCCAGACTCTATTTTAAAGTTCCAATAAAATTGTTAATTTAACGTACCCAAAATTCGAAGTGTTACAACTTGGTATCAGAGCTCTAAGTTCAAAACATCGACCATGGGTAGAATGCATATAACCATAAGATAGTTTGACCGTTGCACAAACATGAATTATGTTCAAGTTTACCATCCCAAATTGGGTGGAATTCTGACAAAACAATCTTTGGAATGAAGCAAGGTGTGGAAATTGGCAATATCACTGAGCTGGGAATTCTCAAATAATTGGATGATGATTTAAATCAAGGATCGAACGTGGAACTTAGAAACTCGAAAGCTTTCTTTAGTGGTAATAAATCCCCATCTTAAAACATTACTAATTGAGGTTAAACTCTTTCCTTATAGGTAAACCACCTAGCAGACCTGTTAGCTCAAACTACATGAAGTGGTTGAGAGATTGTTCTACCTCAGAGTGGAGTAGCAGCGGTGTAGGTTAAGACCTGACAACCTGTAGGACCTTGTAGGATCGTGTTGTTTCAACTTGTACTAGGAAAATCTTAGGTCCCTACTTGCCATTGTAGTGGAACTCTATGCATATGATTGTATGTTTTTGATTATCTATGAAAAACTTGCTTTATTTTAAAGAATACTGTTGCATACTACGTGATAAAATTGTTTTTGACCTTTAGAAAGATATACCATTTGCAAAAGAAAAATTGTTTAGGTAGACTAGAACTCCCCTTTTCGATTTTTACTTGTGGATGGTGAACCGACACAGTGGATTAGGATACGAAAACAAAGAATCTTCTAACAAGAACCCCGACCTAGCCCAAATCATGCAAGCGTTCATCACTGCCTTGAACGCTAACCGCCAAAATCAAAACCCGACGACAGACCTATGACCCGAACTGAGCGATGAACGAGTTCTGCAAACGCCAACCCCCGAGCTTCCACGGAGACACCAATCCTATCATGGCCGAGACATGGCTAAACGAAGTCAAAATGATCCTCAGAACATTGGAAATTACCAAGGACAGAGATCGAGTGGCCTTAGCCACTTACTAGCTGAAGGAAGAAGCCCGCTACTGGTGGGACTTGATGGAGGCAACCCATGCCATTGCCACAATGACTTTCGCTGAGTTCAAGACCCTATTTCACGACAAGTACTTTCCCATGCCTCTTTGCCTAGCCAAGGAGTAGGAGTTCCTGAACCTGAAGCAAGGAACGATGACCGTTACTCACTACGCGGCCAAATATGAGGAACTGTCTTGTTACGCCCTAAACTGCATACCTACTGAAGACAAGAAGCCACGGGCTGACGACTGCTCGAAGGGCAATGGTAGCTCAAGCATTTACCCCCTATGTCGAAGTAGTGAAGTGTGCACTTCGGTTAGAGAGTGAGGAGACTGACTTCCAAACCCGGTGGAGGAAGGCAAATAATAGCATTGGTTGACCAATCCAAACCCAATCACCTAACAACAACCGTGGACCCTACCCCACCAAACCCTTTAACCTGCCTCAATACAACCAGCCCTGGAGGATTGCTACATCTGGATGCGGCGAAACGCAGAGGGGCAATCGGGACCTGGCGACAATTAGATGCTAAAACTGTCAGGCAATGGGCCATTACAGCCACCAATGCCCACAACCTCAAAAGGAAGGCAATGAGAGCTTTGGAAATCAGAAAGCTAAATAACCTGGATAGGCTGGTTTTGTGAAGCAAAACCCTGGAGGCCCATCTCAGCAGCAGAATGGGCAGAACAAGCGAAAGCAGCCCATGGGAACCCAGCAAGGCACTGGAGAGTGTATCTTCACGCTGCAGACTAAGGAACAAGGCAGGATCCCTATGTGATCCAAGATACGCTACAATAGCACCTGCGTACAAGCTTTGTTTGACTCTAGAGTATTGCATTCCTTTATATTTACTGCCTGCGTAACTACACTAGCACAAAAAATAGAACCACTAAGTACGAGTATAAGGGTCACATCACTGTTAGGGGAGAGTATAGCAGTTAGTAAAGGGTGCAAACTAGAAGTAGCCAACCTACGCCTAACCTGCGATCGTAGAGTGGTCGACATGAAGAATTTTGACATAATCCAGGGATGGACTTGCTATCATCACATCGAGCGCTCATAGACTACCATCAGAAGATGGTGACCGCGTATACCCTCGAAGGGACTCGTTTCAAATTTAAGGGGGATAGACAAATGATGAGCTCGACGACGAGAAGATCAAGGTGGAAGAATCAACTGTTTGGATGGCTAGCTAACCTCCAGTTAAAAGAAGTCGATAGGATGAAAGTGGGATTACCACATATCGTGTGTGAGTATGATGATGTTTTCCCTGAAGAACTTTCTGGCTTACCACACAAGAGAAAGATAGACTTCTCCATGGAACTCCAATCGGGAAATGGCACCAATCTTTATGGCGCTATACCAAATGGCCCCAGCTGAGCTAAAGGAGCTCAAGACCCAAATGTAAGAGTTGTGGGACAAAGGGTTTATCAGGACGAGTACGTCACCATGGGGAGCACCTGCACTGTTCGTGGAAAAGAAAGAAAGGACGCTTCAATTATGCATCGACTACAGGGAGCAAAATCAAGTCACCGTCAAGGACCGGTATCCATTGCCAAGGATCGATGACCAATTTGATCAACTAAGAGGAGCATGAATGACACCTTCGAATGGTACTACAAGTATTCCGAGATAGCCAACTTTATGCCAAGGCAAGAATATGCGAGTTCTGGCTAGAAGTGGTTAAGTTCTTGGGGCACGTGGTATCCAAGGACGGAATCGAGGTGAACAAAAGTAAGGTCGAAGCAGTACTAAATTGGAAGCAACTATACATCTAAAATTTCTGCCAAAAGTCGACGCTGCCAAAGGTTTATTTTCTCGTGCCTACAAAGGTTCTTTCAGTGCCTTTGCTAATAATGTCCGAGTTTGTAGAGTATCGCATGGATTGCTTGCTGATTTCCCCCGAAATGAGGATGGAGTACTTATGCCTTACGATTACGGGGTTATTCTGCTTAAGTGGATCCATTGTTTACTGGTTTTGGAAATGGATTTAATATCGTTAGGTGGGGAAGCAAGCTAATTCAACAGGAATGTGCTAAGAAAATGTTTGTGTGATACGAGTCCGCATGATGATTTGGTAGAAGTTTTGCATTTTGACGTTGGCATTTACGGTGGAAACTTGAACAATGGTGTACAACGAGGCAAATTGTTCTACGACTGAAGCAACTTCAACTCCGTCTTGTTAAGCAAGAGATGAGACTTAATTTGATTAACGAAACATGTAGAGGATTGGGAGAGATGCCTAAAACACTGTCGTTTTACTCCGAGATATTTCTAAAACCTGCCGGAGCCTTTAGACAGTGGCTGTGTGATGCCAATGCATTCGGGGCATTTCAAGACCAGTATAGCGACTATGTCTAATCCATAATCACGCCCCAATTTCAATGACGAAATTATTTTAAGGGGGAAAGTTTGTAACAACCCTAATTTTTGGTAAATAAAAATTTCATTAAATATTTGAATATTTTATTTAAATTACTTGGATTTACTTTTAAAATTTTCTTTTAAACTTTAATAATCCGTCATAATTAGATTTGAGAATTATAAAATTATATCTTTTTGCACTGGACAATTTATTTCTTTTTTTAAAGACAAGTATGCTTGTCGAAGCAGTTGTATATTTTCCTAGCAAGTTAAAAAAAATCTTTCAATTATATTTCTTTGCTAGAAATCCTACTTTTAAAGTAGAATTAGTTACCAACCGATTAGTTAGAAAAACCTAACTATCATTTCATCTAGTCACATTCTCCTAAACCTTGGTTAAATGGTAGCCTCATTGGTAATATGGCTTGGTTATCCGTAGAGAGGAGCCAATGCAAAGTTTTGTGTGCCAATGGGAACCTGGTGCAGCAGAACCATTGTGAGAATACTAGGGAGACCGGCGTGGCGGAATCGAGATAAGGTGTGTTAAAACGATTTTTGAAATGTTGATTTGGTAAATGAAAGGTGAAACTAGTGACACGGTCTACGAAATATCGCGTAGGAGAAACTCAGAAAATCAAAGACACCAACGTTAGTTTTGATAAGTGAATGTGGATGTGTCATTGTTAGCTGTTTTATCGAATATGCATGTACTTTGTGGAAATCGTTAATTTTATGATCTATTATTTGTAAATTAAGGGTTAGTAGATATGGATTATTCTATTGAGCACTTGTAGCTCATGGTGATACCTTTGGTGTCCTTGACATATTATACTAGTGGCAACGCAGGTATAATGTGTCAGACTTTGTAGATGATCAAGGTGAGCTATACAACTTAGAGGCCTTTGGAGCTGAAGAGCTGGCTAGAATGGAGGAGCAAGCGGAGCTGTAGTTACGAACCCTAGTTTCCCTCTGTTTTGTAATGAAAGTACTCTCATAGAGGTTATGATGTAATAATGAGCCAGACTCTATTTTGAAATTCCAATAAAATTGTCTATTTAACGTACGCAAAATTCGGGGCGTTACAACTTGGTATCAGAGCCCTTATTTGTACATTTTCCAATTTTAAACCTTGTACCATCCTCCTTCCTTCCCCAAAACATTTCCAAATCAACCCTTAAGTACTAAATCTAGCCATGCAAGCCTAGAACTAGGTAGAAAAGTGCAAGCAAACCCTTGATCTTTCAATCAAAGCATGACAAAATTCGAGATAGGAGAGAGAGAGGAGAGAGAGAGAGAGAGAGAGAGAGAGAGAGAGAGATTCGGGTGAGAGGGAGAGAGAGGGCATGCTTGGCCTATAAATAGCAAGCTCATTCAAGCTTAAATTCACACATTCACTTTTTGCTCCAACTTCTCTCTAGAATCTCTAAGCTTCCTTTGTTCCAAAGTTCAAGTTCTTTCAAAATTCTTGAAGTTCTTGAGAGCTACCACCTCACCACCTCCAAAACCACCCCTAGATCCTTAAAGTAGCCTAGTTTAGTTAACAAAGTTGTTTCTAGGAAGAGAAAATCCATCTCTCTTCCTTTCGAAGCACTTCGGAGCCGTTACGCCGCCGATTCGCAAAACCGACGACCTATTCTCAAAATCGACCAACCGCCAAGAAGTAAGGTAGAGTCCCTAGTCTACTAACTCTACATATAGTATAGAACCGTATCTTGTAAAGTAGAATGTCCCTAGCTCAAAGCATAAATATCCTTAATCGTTTTCTCTAAGTAGATAAGGTTATCTATCGTTTATAGTAGTTGGAATGCATGATTGTCAACAACGGATTTTGGCTAATGGAAGTATGAAGATGTTGAATAAACAATCCTAAAACATATATTGTTTTGAACTTCCCACACAAGAAGAAAGAACGGTTTTCAAAAGATAAGACTTTACCATTGATTCGAAATATTTGTATTTTGATCTTTGAATGGTTATAAGCATAAATGTGTGAATTGTTTGTAGTACTTGTTGATAAAGCATATGTGATTTTCACTCCAAGGGCATCCGTACACGTGGCGTTATGCTTTAAGTTTGTGATTTGAGCATGTTAAACAATATAGAGTTGGATAATCTTGCTAGTTTAGTTTCAAGATTACAATGAATGATTTATGTTTATGTATGTGAAAAGTTCTACTGCGGAGTCATTGCATGACAACGAGACACGGAAATCGAGAAAGTAGAAACATGGCACCTAGGATGTGGATAATAGAAAAATGTGATCCGAAAAAGGAAATATTTTTTAAACTACATTATGACTGGTTTTGGTGGCATAATGTGAGTTGAATGTGTGTGTGTGCGCCAATGGGAACCCGGGACGGCGGAACCATTGTGAGGATACACGGGAATCCGGAACGGCGGAACCGAGGTTGGGTGTGTAGCTTGGTTATCGCGGAGAGGAGCCAATGCAAATGTGTGCCAATGGGAGCCCAGGACGGCGGAACCATTGTGAGGATACTCAGAAGACTGGAACGGCGGAACCGAGGTTGGGTGTGTTATAAACTATTTTGGAAATGTTGATTTGGAAAAATAAAAGTGAAATGATGACACGGACTACGATGAGTCGCGTAGGAGAGACACAGAAAAACCACGGACACCTACGATAGTTTGAATAGTGAATGTGGATGTGTAATTGGTTGAATATGCATGATTCTATGTGAAAAACTTATCCTTTGTTATTAAGCTAAGGGTTAGTTGGTAGGGTTTATTCTATTGAGTTTTTGTAGCTCATGGTATTACCTTTGGTGACCCTGATATATTATATGGGTGGCGACGCTCGTATAATATGTCAGATCTTATAGATGAACAAAGCGAACTCTTCACCTTGGAGGCTTTCAGAGCCGAAGAAGTTGCTAGGATGGAAGAACAAGCGGAGCAGTAGATAGGGATCCTAATTTCGCTTTTTGTGTTAATAAAAATAATCTTTTGAGAGTTTGTGTTGTAATAATGAGCCATGACTCCATTTAAGTTTTCAATAAAATTGTCCTTTTAACGTACCTAAAATTAGGGGCATTACACATTCTTGACAAATATCCCTTAATTTGAGCAGTTTTCTAATTACCCAAGAGGCATCATTTAGAACAGGACACCAACACACACACCACACCTTTAATGGACACAACACACACAACTTACACCAACACACACCTTTAGTGGACACAACACACCGAACACAACCAAAATACTTTGTGTGTGCAGATTAAATACACATAAGGTGTGTGCAGATTGTTAAGTTTTCATAATGTTTTGTGTTCTATTAACATCATAACCAAAATACTTTATCCTACTTTTTATGTGTGCAAATTGAATATGCATAAAGTTGGTAGCGGGGAAGATGGTATATATATGCTCTTCTATGAAGACTTTTTGTTTTGGATATATGCTTCTATGAAGACTCTTTTTTTAGATGAAGGTCCGAGTCTTCTTTTTTGGATATATGCTTCTATGAAGACTCCTTTTTTGGATGAAGTTCGATCCAAGTTTTCTTTTCTAGATACATACTTCTATGAAGGCTCCTTTTTTGTTGAAGTTCCGAGTCTTCTTTTTTCATTTTAATGATGCTACCGAACTATGATGAACATATATGGTATGGTCTATCTTTCATGTTTTTGCCATGGGAACATTGATGCTTTAGATCCTATGGTTGAATAGACATTTGGTGTAGAATACAAAGTTCTTGTGGTTAATTGATGTCTAGTTTGGCACATGACTATATTGGTTTATGAAGATGTGTTGGCGATTATGGTGTAACGTATAATTCATTTGTTTGCCTGAGTATTGAATTCCAAAATGAATAAGATAATATTGTCTTATAAGAAGAGCGTTAGTGACAATTTATTTTGTCACTTTTAATTCTTATGCACATATTTAAGGTGACAATTTTTTTATCACCAAAGATGTTTCTCTGAACAACTTTTTAATGACATGTATTATATCTTTCGTCACTAATTGGCTTTAATTGGAAATTTTAGGTGACAAAAATTTTTTTCATAATTATTATTTTTAATTAATTTTTTCGTTGACGAAACTTTTTTTGTCACCTATGTACTTACATTGTTCAATTACCTGCCACAATTAGTGACGAAATTAAAAATGGGTGACAAATAATTATTAGAATGGTGACGAAATATTTTGTCATCAAAAAGAATAATAGGTGACAAAAAAATTTCGTCACTAGGTGATTTTTCGTGATGAAATTTTTCGTAGTCAAGAGACACCATAGGTGATGAAAAACAAATTTCATCACTTGGTAGGAATCCTCGACAACCTTTAATCAACAAATTTATTTTCATCACGCATACTATTTGTAACGAAAAACATGCAATTTGTGACAATTTTCATTCGTCATCCAATACAATTTTTCTTGTAGTGCCGCCTGACTCCAATCAACGTATTCTCATTCCTTGATCCTCTCCACTCGATCGCAACCATTATAAATGGGCACACCATGTCCACCATTTGAGTTACACACTTTTGTTCCGAAACCATGGGCCTCTTCGATCCAAGTTTTTTTTTCTTGTTTTTGGTCTTGGTGCCAATTCAAGGCTAAACAAGTCCTAACTAATTGAATGCTTCTGTCAAAAATTATCCAAATTGGTCTGATGTTTCTATAATGGTATAATTAACAACTTGAAGTTGCACGTTAAACCTTTCTTCTAGCATATCGGCAAAAAAAGTATTGGAAGATTTATATAGTCTGTTATTTCATATGTGATTATGTAAAAAATAGAACTAGAAGTCTTTAAAAGAATTTTAAGGCCATTCTATGGGTGTTCAAAGATCCTTGGGTATCGAGAATGTAAACATAATATTTTCTAATAATTTGTTACCATAGTTTCTTGGTTTTATTATTATGTTTCATGTTTTGTCTAGGCCATTATTTATGTTTCCTATTTAGTCTAAAGCTCTATTTGGAACTTGGGGATGAAAAGAAAAAGAAAGAATTTTTTTAAAAAAATTCTCTTCCTTTGTTTTTTTTTTTTTGTGTTTTTGTTTTTCATGAAATTAGGGTGGAATTTAAATGTATTCAATCGAAGTGTGGTCAAAGGAGATAGAAAATCATCCAGGGCAAGATTAATAATCCAATATTGGGAGACAGGACAAACGCCCCCCCCCCCCCCACAATTTTTTAATCGAGTCTAGCCAGAGTGTGAGCTACCCTAATTACAAGAACGTTTAACATACATAAAGGTACAGTATGAAAATAACATCATAAGCTCTAAACAATATGAAATTATGGAGCTACAATCTGAAGAAAAAAATTCCATCTTAGGTAAGAGCCTTGTAGGGAGGTATTCCCGAACAGATACAGTTAACAGCCGAACACGTAGTACATGAGAGCACAAGGTTAATGAGACAGGTCATACCGCCAGGTATGGCGGTGAACGGCGATATGGACCAGTGACATGAGAAGTCATTGGTCCAGGCAGTCTGTTCGGCATATAAGGACAAAAGACATAAGAAGTCATTTGTCCAAACAAGTGATAAAAACCAGTGACATGTGAAGTCACTTGTCCAGATGGACTGTTTGGCAATGAGATGGCCGAACAGGGAAAGAACTGATGAGCACCCCAAGATTGTATAATCTTGGCCCTTGAATCCTCCGTTTTGTGTTGCTTTTATATTTAAATGTTCGCATTGCACGTAAGGCATCTTGTTGAGTTTTGTAGGTAAAACATGCCAATAAAGCAGTTTGGAAAGCCAATAGACGTTCCGGGATGTAACCAAGTGTCCAAGCACTTGAAGCCGTAGAGAGGGATTCCACCAAGTCCTAACAGCCATAAGATGAAGTTTTGGATGAAGCTTGGGAGGTGGTGAGGAAGTTCAAGCAGTCCAATATGTTATCGATAACAATTGCTAGGGTATCGATAACGTTTCCCCAACTTTGTTCCACCAGCCTTCCAGACCACATTGTTATCGATACCCAGTGCAAGTAATTGATACCTTTGCACTATCTTGGTCCAGAATTCATCCAGAGGCAAAGGGAGCGATAACATAGGGCCCATGGTATCGATAACTCTTCTCTATGGGGGACTATCAGAGTGAAGTTATCGATAACACCCTTATTGTTATCGATAACAATTGTTCCCAGCAGATATTTTTCTTACTTTTTCAGACTTTCCACTTATGGAAACTTTCTTTTAATAGGTAGTTTTTTGGAATTTTTTCTGACTTTTGAGGAGAGAGAAAGCCCTTTGTATATAAATAGGGTCCTCCTCTCTCCCCTTTACCATCTAGCACATTACACTTTAAGTCTTTTACTCCATTAATGCTTTCAAGCTTTCTTAAGCTATTTCTTCCAAGAACACATGTAAGTTTAAGTTGTTTGTTAATTTCTTAAGCATTAAAGTTGTAGCTACTTGTTGGATCTTCATATAAATCAAGTTTATTTTCGGTTCTATCAATTAAACATGTTTTCCATCTCTAGCATGCTTTCTAGTCTTTTCCTTATGTGTGAGTAGTCGATTAGGCTTGGCCACAGGGTGATTAACGCCATGTGACTTATGTTAATCTTGCCTTTCTTAACTCATGGCTTGAGGTTTTGGTATGGAAAATAAGAGGAGTTCACCTTTATGTAACAAAAATTGCCGATGTTAATCTCCAGTGATCATGTGCTTGCTCACATGGTTCCGGAGCGATGTCTTGATTTGTATTTGCCAAGAGAATAAAAGAGTTCACTTGTTTTCCATACTACACTTCTAGTCTTTATTGGTTTCATAGCTAAATCTTCCGGTTGATAGCCTATGTCATGCGATTCAACCAAGTTTTCGTTGAGAATGGTTAGATGATTTATGTTACGGGTGTTAGTTACTCCAACACCTTGCCACTTGTTTAATCTAGTTAAAACTCATTTTCTAGTCTTTTTCATAACAGTATTTTCCACCTTTCAAAGCAAAACCAAAAGTTGGCCGTCTAAACGCCGCAAACCCTTACATCTAAAAATCCTAGCAAGCTATAAAGATTATCTCTGTGGGAACGATTCCGGACTTTTTTGTTACTATGCTGACAGTGACCTAGCCCTACGCTCGGGGTAAATCAACCTATTTCAACGGTTAGGTTTTGGCGAAGCAAGAACTATTGAGGAAGCAGCCTTAAATGCTAAGGCAGCAGAAACACTCTAAAAGGCTCCAGAGCGATGCTATCCCGTAAGAAATAAGATCCCAAGAATGTAGGATCTAGGAAAGATACCCAACGGGAATGGGATGTTCGGCCAGCTATGGGAAAGAGTCCTAAAAAGGACTAAGGTGATGAATTGATAAAGGAATGAGAGTCGAAGATATTCTGGGTTTCCTATATGTGATAGGAAACCTAGGGCAAACAGGGATGCTTGGGCAGCAAGCATCGATGAATCTATAAAAACAAGGTAAACCTGGAGGTAAAAAGTACACAGAAAATAGTACTTGTTTATACTTTGCTACTGATAATTAGGGTTTATTACTAATACGCGATACTAACTTAGGCATTGAAGGGCCTTTGCCACCAGAGGCAAAGGTGCGCTCACCCATTGTTCGTTTTGCAGATTAGGGTTCCGACAACGAATTAGGGTTTCGGTGAAGAGGCACGAGTAAGCCGTTGCAATCCAGTGCAGACCGAAGTATTAGCTGTTTTCATGCCCCTAAAATTGGCGCCGTTTGTGAGAAACGAAAGAGTTTCCTTTAAAAAACGATCATGGTGGAAGAAAATTCATTAACACCGCTCGACCCAAAAAACCTGATAGGAGGGGGAGGAGATAAGTCCCCTTTAGGGGCTTCGAGAAAGGCCGATGGCAGGCATGGTAGGAAAACAACAAGCAAAGATGACCGTCTGATATTCCCAAATGACTCTAATGACAGAGAGGGCAGGACGGCCACAAGCTCCACGAGAAGGAGCAAGTCCCACCAAAGAGAAGAGTCGAATGCACATTCACGGAGTATACACAACAGTGAAGATATCCTTGATAAAAAGAGGAAAGAAATTGAGGAGTACGCTCGTTTAATCAAAAAATAAGAGTACGAGATTCAAGAGTTATAATGGGTACGAAAACACCCAGAAGATTCTGGACTTTCACGAAGAAATTCCAGGGGAGACAGGTAGGCTCTGGTAGTCCACAAAAAGGCTCCTTCGCGAGGAAGAAGGAGCAGGAGTAGGAGTCCTACCCCAAGGCGATATGAAGCTTCTCCACGAAAAAGGAGGAGCAAAAGTAAAAGCTAAACACCAGAGAGGCGAAGGGCTTCTTCAAAAAAAAGGAGAAGTAGAAGCCGAAGTCCCACCGAGGACGAGGAGACCAGAAAACATCACCGGGATAGGTACGAGAGACCTGATGCCGATTGGGCCAAGGTTGCGGCTCGCAAAACCAAGGAACTTGAAGACGAATGGTGACTGCACGAGAAGCAGCACGGAAGGCCTTAAGCAACATAGCAGCTTCCCCCTTTGCAAGGAGGCTACAAAAAGCTAGGTTGCCGAGCAGAGTGAAGCACGGTACATTCATTCTTTACGAGACAAACACGGATCCCGTGGCTCACATACAACACTATTAGCAGGCTATGTTCATGCACGATGGGGATGACCCCATCATGTGCAAGATGTTCCCTTCAAGTCTCAGGAAGGTGGCTTTATCTTGGTTCCATAAACTGGCCCTACGCTCCATACGTGGATGGAGGCAGTTGGCCAAGGAATTCACTGCCCGGTTCCTGACAAGTAGAAGAGCCCCGAAGATGTTCGAGAGCCTTTCCACCATGAAGCAGGCGGAAAGCGAGCTGATCAGGGACTACGCTAAGAAGTACTGGGAGACTTTCAACGAGATTGAAAGTTGCAGTGAATAGTATGCAATTGCAACCTTCAAAACTTGCCTGTTCGGAGAGAGTTGGGCTGGTCATTGAATATGCATCCGGTAGCAACATTGGCTAAGCTGATGGAGCGAATTGAACAACATGCCAGAATGGAAGATGATGTACTCCGTGAAGATGGCAAGGGTGTGGCCAAACAGCCTAAGACATCAACAAATAAAGTGGATAAACCAGAGCCCAAGACCTATCGAGAAAGGAAAGAATACGGGCAGGCTAAAAAAGAGCCGTACAAAGAAAAACAAGCACATGATCCTAAGTCCTTCTTTTCAATAAACACATTTTGGAAGGAACTAACTTATAGGATTATTTATCGAATAAAGAATCAGTCTTATTTCAAATGGCCCCCAAGTCTGGGAGGAGATAAAGATGCAAAACATGCTACGAATCAGCACTACAGCTACCACAAGGATTTGGGTCACTTGACTAAAGACTGTGAAATATTTAAAAGGCACCTTGATGATTTAGTCTCCCGGGGCTATCTCAAGGAATTCATCCAAGAAGACCCCAAAGATAAAGGAAAAGCCATGGAGATTGATTACGACTTACTTTTCCTAGCCGCCCTACCGCCAAGAAGAATGGTAGAATCACTACTACAATAATAGATAAATGCCACACTAAGGAAGTTCACAAAGATCACGGTTTTCAGTGAAAGCATGATAAAAAATTATAGACTAGCTTTTTAATCTCAGTTTAAATCAAAAGTAGATAAAAAGTGGTGCTTAGCCACGGAAAAGAGTAAGATAATAGATCTCACCTTGCGACGAGATAAAATGAAAAAGACCTCACCTTTACAGTGTGATAGAAGACTTTAAGACCTTGCTCGTGCGGTGAGATTAAAAAAAAAAAGACCTCACCCTTGCGGCGTGATAAAAAACTTTGGCACGAAAAAGAGCGAGATAAAAGATCTCGCTCTTGTGGAGAGATAAAAAATGTGATAAAAACTAGGAAGTTCTGAATTTTTGCATGGGCGCTGCTTCTCTCATTTAGGCGCGAATTGAAAAGTTATGTGCTCAAAACGACGTCGTTTCATGTTAACCCAAAATAAGCCCTAGTTACACTCTCCACTCACCCGTTGAAGCTCAATACTTGTTTCATCTCCATCCCCATCCTTACCCACTGCCGCCTCTTTGCCCCCATCCTCACATGCTGTTGCTGCCTTATCTCTCTCCACCACCACTATGAAGGAAGAAATGGCGCGCTCCCACACACGAGTTTTTATCAAAGAGAGAGAAAGCTTCAAATGGAGAAGTCGATCAATCGAAATGGAAAATTCCTAAACCCAATAGGTATTGTTCTTCTCTCTCTCTAAAGTTTTTCCCTGTTCTTCTCAAATCAACTAGTATTTATGCAGTTTAAGTGTTTGAAAGCATTTTGGTTTAGGTTTTTAGTTATTGCTCTTGAAATTTTTTGCTCCGCTTGAAGTTTTGGCTTCTCCAAACCACCCTTTTCCCTTCTCTTCCATCTTTCTGTGTTTCCTCATCCATATTTTCTCTTCCAAGTTAGATTGTCCTTCGCCTGTTTCAGTTTTCTTTCTACGGGTTCTCTGGCCTTAGTCGGTCCGCTGGTTGTGCTCTTGCTGTCGTTGTCGGGCCCCGATTTCTGCTCATTGATCTCTTGCTGATGCGATTTCATCTATCAGGTGTATTCTTAATCCCCGTTGTTGGTCGACTTCTAATGTATGTTCTCTATTGTTGTGCCAGCTGGTTTTGGTTTCAATTTGAGTTGGGTGTAGTTGGTGGCATTAAACTGGTTTAGGGTTTTTGTTTGGGGCTTTCGGTTGTTTGAGGGTTGTTGGGTCCTTTGTTTTTTGGGCTTTGATGGCTGAGTTAATTATGGTATATGCTGACAATCTTCCCCTGGCCATGGATGTTGATTGGCTTCGGCAACTTTTCAACCCTTATGGGCGCGTGGAGGATGTGTATATGCCTAGCAAGAGAAGTTCATCTTTCAATACTAAATTTGGATTTATCAGATTCAAGAGGAGGGAGGAGGCTTTAGCTGTGATTGATGCTCTTAATGGCTTTCTAGTTAAAAATTTTAGAATGTGCAACTTGCGAAGTATTCTAAAGTTTCTCCAAAAGTAATAGAATGAGACAGGAAGGTAATAAGAATGGTAATTTGGCTTCCTTTGTTCATAAAGGGCTTCCTAAATCTGTAGTGGGGCTTAGTTCTTCCTTTGTAGATGTTGTCGCTGAAGGTAAGCTGAACCAACCTAGTAGACCAATAGTAAAGGCTTGTGATGAAGGATTTGATTGGTTACATAGAAGCGCTATTGGAATACTTCCTTCTCCAAGACATGTGGCGTTTTTTAGGGAATCTTTTATCGCTGAGGGGATATCATACATTCAGGCTATAGATATGGGGGGAAACTTAATTCTTCTGATTTTCAATTCATTGGAGGATATATCATTAATGCTAGAAGAAGCAGGCAAGTCTTGGCTGAGGAATTGGTTTGTGGACGTTAAGAAATGGAGTCCTAATTTGAAGTTTGTTAGTAAAAGGGAGGTCTGACTGAGCTGTTACGGGGTTCCTTTGAACTTATGGAACTTGGCGGAGGAGGGTAAATTTTTAGATGAGGAGCTTGGCAATTTTGATGATTTGGAGGATGGTGCCTCCCTTTCTGTGGAGTTCTGATTTCTTTGTCTTGGAGTTTGTTTTTGATGCGTTTTTTCTAGTGTTGGGTGTAGCTTTGGCGGGGTGGTGTATTGCTTTGTCATTGTCTAGGTGGCCAGGTGTAGGTGTTTTGATCGAGGTTGATGTTTGTGTGCTATTTTTGGTGATGTTGATTGTTGTTTGATTTTGTAAGCATTTCATCCACGCTCTGTGATGTGCTCATAGACCTTTTTCTACCTAAACAAACCATATGAAATGCAGGCACTTCATCCAAAATCGAACAAAGTTTAAACACAGTACAACCATAAAACGATTCTGTTGATGTAATTGGACAGTGTGGACTACCACCACTTTTGTGTGATTACTGTCATTTTTGTTCCCTGCAGTTATTGTCTGGTCTAGTTCCTAATAGAACGCGCTGAAGAAACTTTGAAAAATTATCATAAGACTTTTTCTGTCAATGTGACATAGTGAGCCACAAAAGTTCCTTTAATCAAGTGTAGAAGTAAAATTGAGAGTATTGCAGAAAACTCTGCCTGTTTTATCTGGCTTGATTGTGCATAACAAGTTCTCTTTTGCTGGTTTGCCCACTTCTTAGTAAATCCAACGCAGAACATCCTTAAAGTGTAGCTGTCAGTTGTTTTCACATCCACATGAGCCTTGATCAATGTTTGCCACTTGCGTACCAAAGACCTAAGCTTGTCTGTTGTAAAATCCATTCCCTAAGATTGCCAAAACAGTTATTAGTATATAATTATTACCAGCACAAAACAGGTTACAAACAGTTAGCTTTAATTCATACCCAAAAATTTGTAAGAACATTTTTCCTTTGAACATCCTCAGCCCTAAGTCTGATCTTCCTGTAGGCATGGTCCTCATCACCCTGAAGGTCGGCCAAGGAGACCTCAAAAACACAATGTTTGAGTCCTTCTGATGCAATCTGCACGTGGACATAGACAAAAACACAATTATAAGCTGGTATACTATATGGTAATTCAAACATTAAATACCAGGCATCTTGGAAGTTGGGAAACCCTTCAAAAACAAGGGTATAGGAAAATCCATTAAACAACATATGAACATTTATCATCCCTCTCTACTTCATCAATCAATCAACTCTCTCATTTTAACCTTGATGTAGCTAAATAGTGGCTACCTCATTGGGATAGAAATGGTTGGTATAAGATCCTGATATAAGATGATTAACTAGAATTTTATGTATCATCGTGTCGATGTCCTTAGAGCTTTTGTACTTTGTTCCTTTATTTGGAAAATGGTTTAATGGAAGAACTTACAATAGTGTGGTACTGTCGTAGCCTGTCTCATGATTCGTATTCTTGCTTTGAAATATCCAAGTGCCAACTAATTTGAAAATGTAGAAGATGGAGTAAAGCATTGTGCCTTGCAGTCAATTATGTGTTCATTGGACTGCTTGTTTTCATGCTTCACAAATTTGTTGTCATTGCAATTTATTTAGTAATCCTAACACTTTCAGAAATTTGTTGTTACGGGGCTTTGTGTCGGCTTTAATTGGAGCCCCAACTGGTGGATTAGTTCTCATGCTTTTGAATGGCTGAATCCACTCGATATTTGTTTCAAAACATGATCATACTCATGCAATCGTAAAGTTATGTTAATCCCTTTCTCTCGCACTCACGTGCACGCAATCACTTTTTCATCTATTCGGTGCCCATGTCTACTATGTGGGTTTGCTCTAATGTTTAGCTATCAGTTTTTTGAATTGAAGCACTTAACCAACTATACGTTTTTCTACATTCAGAGACTGTGAACTACAGAATTGTGCATCAGTCAGCAAAGTGATTATTGCCATAGAGCTCCATTCACTCCAAAGACCTTGGTAAGCTCTCTATGTGTTCTTTTCCAATTTGGTTCCCTACATGACAATTTTTGTACGAGGTCTTCCTAGTGTATTGATTCAATTGTGTTTGTGTTTCCCAACAGGACAATTTTTTTACGATTTTTGTACAAGATCTTCGTAAAATGTGTTTCTCTTTTGTAGTTATATATTGGGATAGAAAAATTCATCCAAGATGGATAGATCTTGGATGCTCAACGACCGAAGATCAAAAGACTATGATGATGGAGTTGAACAATTTCTGAACTTTGCTACCATTCATGCAAAGGATCTTGAATCTATTCGGTGTCCATGTATACAATATGGGAACTTGATAAGACAACCTATTCCAGAGATAAAGAAATCATTTGTTTGTCAATGGTATTGATAGAAGTTATCATACATGGATATGGCATGGAGAACCAGTCACTGATAGGGCATCACAGAGTGTAAACACTGGAGATTTTTCATATCAGGAAGTCAATTCGCCCTCCTTAAATGATGTGCAAGAAGCAGTAGAAATGGTTGAAGCTGCCTACAATGATTGCATGGTTGACCCTAGGAAGTTCAAAAAGTTAATTGAAAATGCAGAAAAACCATTGTTCCCCGGCTGCACAAAGTTCACAAAATTATCTGCCTTGGTCAAAATATATAAATACAAAGCTAACAATGACTTGACCAATAAAGGTTTTGTAGAGCTTTTGGAAATTGTTGGTGACTTGTTACCAGATATCAATGAATTGCCGTTATGCATATACGAGGCTAGGAAGACTATAGCTGCATTGGGGATGGAGTATGAGAAAATACACACATGTCCTAATGATTGCGTACTTTATCGAAAGGAGTTAAAAACTATGACTTCGTGTCCTACATGTAACATGTCAAGATGGAAGTTAAAGGAAAATTCCACCAAAATAAGAGATGGTGTTCCAGCAAAAGTTTTATGGTAGTTCCCCATAATCCCGAGGTTTCGAAGGTTGTATCAGTCAGTAGAAATAGTAGAAAACTTGACATGGCATACTCATCAAAGAGAGTCTGATGGCCAATTACATCACCCAACAGATTCCTCGCAATGGAAGTTAGTAGACCATCTTTGGCCAGACTTTGCCTCAGAGCCAAGAAACCTTCGGTTAGCTTTTTTGCAGATGGGATAAATCCACATAGGTCCCTCAGCAGTCGGTATAGTTGCTGGCCAGTTATTTTGGTTACGTACAATCTACCACCGTGGTTATGCATGAAGAAGAAATTTATGATGTTATCACTGTTGATATCTGGTCCACACCAACCTGGTAATGACATTGACGTATTTTTGGTGCCACTAATGGAAAGAAGGAGTTAAAGCATATGACACTTACAAGCAACAACATTTTAGGTTGAGAGCCGTGCTATTATGGACTATTAATGATCTTCCAGCTTTTGGGAATTTGAGTGGTTGCACAGTGAAGGGATACTATGTTTGTCCAATTTGCGATGAAGGGACATGTTCTTGTTGATTAAAACATGGTAAGAAGAATAGTTATGAGGGTCATAGAAAATTTCTTCCTCACTACAATCCAGATCCAAAGCAAAAGAAGGCATTTAATGGCGAGCAAGAGTGAGGATACTCGGGAGACCGGAACGGCGGAACTAAGGTTAGGTGTGTTAAAACAATTTTGAAAATGTTGATTTGGAAAAAGAAAAGTGAAAATGAGGACACGGTCTACAATGAGTCGCGCAGAAGAAACACAGAAAATCATGGACACCAACGTTAGTTTGGATAGTGAATGTGGATGTGTCATTGTTAGGTGTTTTGTTAAAAATGCATGTACTATGTGGAAATTGTTAACTTTACGATCTATTGTTTGTAAGTTAAGGGTTAGTGGGTATAGATTATTCTATTGAGCTTTTGTAACTCATGGTGTTACCTTTGGTGACCCTGACATATTATATTGGTACGTAGCGACACTGGTATAATGTGTCAGACCTTGTAGATGAACATAGTGAACTCTATACCTTGGCGGCTTTCGGAGCTGAGGAGATGGCTAGGATAGAGGAGCAGGCGAAACAGTAGATAGGAACCTAGTTTCCCCTTCCGTGTTTAAAGTACTCTTATGGGAGTTATGATGTAATAATGAGCCAGACTCTATTTAAGTTTTCAATAAAAATATTTATTTAACGTTCCCAAAATTAGGGGCATTACAACTTGGTATTAGAGCTCTTGGTTTAAAACCTTAGCCATGGGTAGAATGGGTAGAACCATAAAATAGTTTGACCGTTGCACAAATGTGAACTGATCGAGTTTTAAGTTTACCGTCCCAAATTGGGTGGAATTCTGACAAAACAATCTTCGGATTGAAGCAAAGTGTGAAAATTGGCGGTACCACTGAGCTGGGAATTCTCGAACAATTGGATGATTACTTAAATCAAGAATCGAATGTGGAATTTAGAAAATTCAAAAGTTTCTTTGGAGTTAATGAAACCCAGTTTTAAAACGTTACTAATTGAGGCTAAAACTTTTCCTTTTAGATGAACCATCTGAATCCCTACCAAATCAACCTACTAGCTGAAGCTCGCCAACTTGGAAGCACCATAAGGTCAGTGACGAACCAACTAGTGGGAGATCCCTACTTTCCTTATGCCTTTCTTTACACTTATGACTTCTACCAAGAGAATGGCACCATCCTACTTCCCGAAAATGAGGAGGAGAATGATGCTAAAGCAGCACCCATCCTAGTCCAAATAGCACCTCCAGCTGACGTGGAGTTTGTGCTTGAGGAACCCGAAGAGGAACCCGAAGAAGAACCTGAAGAGGATCCCAAGGAAGATCCCGAAGAAGAACCTAAGGAGTTTCCCGCAGAGGACCTCGATCCTGAAGAGGATCCACCAATGGAGGATGAGGACTGGGAATCTGACGAGGAGGAACTGGCATTTCTAGGGGCGAAGCCTGAAGTCATAGATACTCTCTAACTCCGGTGATGTACCACCACCACCCTTCAAGACCGACATAGGCGCGTATACGGTCCGATATCCAAACATCTTCTAAACCAGTTAGGAAGGCGTAGATGTAGCTAGGCTTTTAATGTAATGGGAAGTTTAGGCTAGTAAGCCATCTATGTTGTAGTCATTTCATTTAAGCAATGGAAGTCGTGTGTTTTCTTTTAGCGTATGATCATTGTTCATGTGTGTATTTGTATCTTATAACTACGTGATTTTTTCTCCTTACACCGCTAAGTCTAACATATAACTTTTTATTGTTATTGATGCCAAGCGTACAACAAGGAGGATGCCCACCCTTCACCCCACTAGCCCAGGTCGACAACCAGTCATTGCTAGCACCTGAGTACACGGGACCAACACCCACACTTGAGGATAACATGGAACTATACGAAGTCCCAATCACTTGGGAAATACCCCCACCAGCTGTAACCCCTGAGTACCTTCCACCTATTGAAGTCCCTGCACCACCCGTGGAGGACTTCGAGTTACCATTCAACTTTCCTATGTTTGAGATGGAGACCGACCTAGAGTTAGAAGCTGCCATGCTAAACCTCTCCCAATACTACCTAGAACCATTGGAGGAGCCGCCCATCCTCACTACAAAAGAGCTACTTGCGCAGGAACGTGAGTATTTTGATAAAATAGAGACCGCTGCAAAAAAGAACTACAAGGAGTGGCTGAAAGAGATTTTTGGAGTCAACTTACCTTAGGATGGAGTAACAGCAGCGCAGAATAAAGCCTAACAACCGCAGGACTATGTAGTAAGAGTATATAGGATCATTTCACTTGTATTAGGAAAATCTTGTCTTGTATCCCTTCTTGCCATTGTAGTAGAATTCTATGCTTATGATTGTATCTCTCTTTTATCTATGGAAAGTTTGCTTTATTTCAAAAAAGTACTATCACATACTACTTGATATACTACTTTTGACCTTTAAAAAGATACAGCATTTGCAGAAAGGAAAATTGTTTAGGTAGACTAAAACTCCCCTTTTCAATTTTTACTCGTAGATGGTGAATCGGCGTAGTAGATTAGGATACTAAAATGGAGAATCCTCTAACCCTAACCCCGCCCTAACCCAAATCATGCAAGCATTCATAGCCACCTTGAACGCCAACCGCCAAAACCAACACCACAATGACGGACCCATGACCCGAACCTAAGCAATGAATGAGTTCTGCAAATGCCGACCCCCGACCTTTCACAAAGACACCAACCCCATCATCGAGACATGGTTGAAGGAAATCAAAATGATCCTCAGAACCTTAAGGATTACCCAGGACTGAGATCGTGTGGCCTTAGCCACTTACCAATTGAAGGGAAAGGGGCTATTGGTGGGATCTGATGGAGGCAACACATGCCGTAGCCGCTATGACTTTTGCCGAGTTCAAAACCCTGTTTCTCGACAACTACTTTCCTACGCCCCTTCGCCTAGCCAAGGAACAGAAGTTCCTGAACCTAAAACAAGGAATGATGACCGTCACCCAATACGCGACCAAGTACGAGGAATTGTCCCATAACGCTCTAGACTCCATCCCGAATGAGGACAAGAAGGCTAGGAGATTTGAGTAGGGACTAACGACTGCTCTAAAGGCTGTGGTGGCTCAAGCTTTTACCACCTATGCCAAAGTTGTGAAGTGCGCACTCCTGCTAGAGAGTGAGGAGACTGACTTCAAAACCCGATGGAGGAAGGCGACAAGCAGTACCGGCGAACCAATCCTAACCCAACCACCCAACAACAACCGTGGACCCTACCCTACCAAACCCTTTACTCCGTCTCAAAACAACCAACCTAGGAAGACTGCTACACAGGACATGGTGAACCGCAGAGGGGCGGCCAAAACAAAGCAACAATTCAATGCTTCAACTGTCAGGCTATGGACCATTACAAGCGTGAATGCCCCTAACCTCAGAGGGAGAGGAATGGGAGCTTTGGAAATAAGAAGGCTCAATAACCTGGGCATGCCAGTTTTGTGAGGCAAAATCCTGGAGGACCATCACAGCAACAGAATGGCCAAAACAAAGGAAAACAGCCCATGGGAACCCAGCAAGGCACTGGAGGGCGTATCTTTGCACTACAGGTCGAAGAACAGGAGCAGGATCCCTCTGTGATCCAAGGTACGCTACTATTGTATAGTACCTGCGTACAAGCTTTGTTTGACTCTGGAGCATCGCATTCATTTATATCTTCTGCCCGCAAAACTGCATTAGCACTAGAAATAGAACCACTAAGTACGAGTACAAAAGTAACATCACCATTGGGGGGGAGTAAAGTTGTTAGTCTAGTATGTAGAGGGTGCGTGCTAGAAGTAGCCAACTTGCGCCTGACCTGCGACCTCAGAGTGATTGACATGGCGGAATTCGACGTAATCCTAGGAATGGACTGGCTATCAGCTCATCGAGCGGTCATAGACTACCATCAGAAGATGGTGATGACTCATACCTTGGAAGGGACTTGTTTCTGATTTAAGGGGGATAGACAGATGGCAAGTTCGACGACAAAAGATCAAGGTTATAGAATCAACTGTTTGGATGGCTAACTAGTCTCCAAATGGAAGAAGCCGACAGGATGGAATTGGGATTACCACACATCGTTTGCAAGTACGCCGATGTTTTCCCTGAAGAACTTCCTGGTTTACCACCCCAAAGAGAGATAGACTTCTCTATAGAATTTCAACCGGGAATGGCACCAATCTCCATGGTGCCATACCGAATGGCCTCTGCCGAGCTAAAAAAGCTCAAAACCCAATTGAAAGAGCTGTTGGATAAAGGGTTCATTGGACCAAGCACGTCACCATGGGGAGCGCCTGCACTATTCGTAAAGAAGAAAGAAGGGACATTTCAACTGTGTATCAACTACAAGAAGCTAAATCAAGTATCCGTCAAGAACCAGTACCCCCTACCTAGGATCGATGACCTATTTGGTCAATTGAGAGGAGTAACCTGCTTCTCTAAAATCGATCTTCAATCAAGATATCATCAGCTTAGAATCCGGGATGAAGACATCGCCAAGACAGCCTTTCGTACCAGATATGGAGGCTACGAGTTTGTGGTGATGCCGTTCGGACTGACCAACGCTTCGGCAATATTCATGTGTCTCATGAACAAGATTTTTTAGCCCAACTTAGACAAATTCATAGTGGTGTTCATTGATGACATTTTTATATACTCCACCAATAAGGAAGAACACGAAAAACACCTTCGGATAGTACTACAAGTACTTCGAGATAGCCAACTCTATGCCAAAGCAAGTAAATGCGAGTATTGGCTAGAAGTGGTTAAGTTATTGGGGCACGTAGTATCCAAGGACAAAATCGCAGTGGACAAAAGTAAGGTCGAAGCAGTACTGAATTGGAAACAGCCAACCTCAGTATTTGAAATCAGGAGTTTTCTAGGATTGGCTGGGTATTACCGAAGATTCATTCAAGACTTCTCAATCTTAGCCAAGCCAATGACGAGACTGACTCAGAAAGGAGTGAAGCTAGATTGGAATGAAGCATGGGAGAAATCTTCTCAATCTTAGCCAAGCCAATGACGAGACTGACTTAGAAAGGAGTGAAACTGGACTGGAATGAAGCTTGGGAGAAATCTTTCAAGGAACTAAAAAAGAGGCTGACCAGTGCACCGATACTCATCATTCCCGAGCTGGGTGTAGATTATACGGTTACTGCGACGCGTCAAGAGACGGCTTGGGATGCGTGCTAATGCAGAATGGAAGAGTCGTAGCCCACGGATCTCGACAACTTCGACCGCACAAGAAGAATTACCCCACTCACAACTTAGAATTGGCTGCAGTAGTATTCGCCCTCAAGTCCTGGCGTTACTATCTGTGGGGAGAACAATTTAAAGTTTTTACCGACCACAAGAGCCTTTAGTACCTTTTCACTCAGAAGGAGTTGAACCTGAGGCAGTGTCGATGGATGGAATACTTGGAGGACTACAAGTTCACGCTACAGTATCACCCTGACAAGGCCAATGTGGTAGCTGACGCTCTGAGCCGAAAGGATAGGGCACAGAAGGTCAAGACTGCCATTAAGGAATGGGAAATGGTGGACACTCTCAATGAGTTCAACCTGCGACCATCATCAGAGAATGGGAACGCACGTTTATATGCTCTTGTTGCAGAATCAGCACTTCACCAAGAAATCCTCGTAGCCCAAATCTTTAAGCAGGATTGTGAGTTCATTCAGTATCAAATTCGAGAAGGAAAAGCGCTACCGGGATGGACAATCAAGAGGAACAACAGCCTGAGATTCAAGGGAAAGGTGTTTGTACCTAATATTGGAACCCTTTGAGAAGCCGTACTCCGGGAAGCTCACCATTCGAACTTCACAGTTCACCCTGGTGGAACCAAGATGTATCATGACCTGCGAAGAACGTACTGGTGGGAAGGAATGAAGAAGGACGTAGCCCAATTTGTATCCACTTGTCTAGTGTGCCAACAAGTCAATGCTGAACACCAAAAACCCGGAGGAGACCTTCAATCGTTACCAATTCCGACCTCGAAGTGAGAGCATATCTCAATGGACTTCGTAACTAGATTACCAAGGTCTGCCAAATCCAACATTGCTATTTGGGTGATTGTGGATCGACTCACCAAATCTGCGCATTTCCTGCCTATTAAGATGACAGAGAACGTAAAACATCTGGGCTTGCTATACATTCGAGAGATTGTATGTTTACCTGGGGTACCTGTCTCGATAGTATCTGACACAGATCCACGTTTCGTATCACAATTTTGGAAAGGATTACAGAATGTATTGGGAACAGACGTAAGGCTTAGTACGGCCTTTCACCCACAGACAGATGGACAAATGGAGAGGACAATACAGACACTGGAAGACATGCTGAGAGCCTGTGCCTTGGATTTTTCTGGAAGCTGGGAACAACACTTACCATTGGTAGAGTTTGCCTATAACAACAGCTACCAAGCAAGTATCGAAATGGCACTGTACGAAGCTCTATACAGTCAACCCTGTTGATCTCCAGTCTACTGGACAGATGCTGGGGAAACGAGATTGATTGGACCTGACATAGTACGGGATACCATGGAAAAGGTCAAGACTATCAGGCAAAGGATCCAAACCGCGCAAAGCCGACAAAAGAATTATGCGAATAAACGAAGTCGACCATTAACCTTTGTAGTATGAGACCATGTGTTCTTGAAGATCAGACCGAAGAAAGGAGTTATCAGATTCGGGAAAAAACGAAGTTGTCCCCACGCTACATCGGACCTTTCGACATCGTGGAGAAAATTGGGACGATTGTGTATTGTCTAGCACTGTTGCCACAGCTAGATAGAGTACATAACATGTTCCACATTTCTATGCTCCGCAAGTATCTCGCATTACCCACAGATGTCCTCAACTAGGAAGACCTTACCATCGAAGAAAACATAACATACAAAGAAGAACCCATAGAGATTCAGGACCAATGTGAGAAGACAATCCGAAATAAGACAGTGAAACTGGTACGAGTTTTGTGGAAGCACTGCAGTTCTGAGGAGACCACATGGAAGAGAAAGGAAATCATGAAGGCGAATTACCCCCACCTATTCAAATTTGAGCGTGCACCTAATTTCGAGGACGAAATTGTTTAAGGAGGATAGTTTGTAACGACTCTGATTTTCAGTAAATAAAAATTTCGTTAAATATTTGAATTCTATTTTAATTACTTGATATTGCTTTTAAAATTCCTTTTAAATTTCTAATAATCCGTCATAATTAGATTTGAGACTTATAAAATTATATCTCTTCGCACCAGACAATCTAGTCATTTTCTAAAGACAAGTATGCTTATAGAAGTACTTATATATTTTCCTAGTGAGTAAACTAATTCTTAAAAATTATATTTCTTGGCTAGAAATCCTACTTGACAAGTAGAATTGGCTTCCAACCGACCGTTAGAAAAACCTAACTACCATTTCACTTAGTTACACTTAGTTACACTTTCCTAACCCTAGATGAACCTTTTTAACCACCTTTGAGCCTTGTGAACCCCTCCCAACCCTAATTGAACCATTAGACCATTAGGAGTAATCATTATACTTCATGACTAGTCATTTCAAACCTTACTAATCATCATTTCCTCTCTACCCATTGGATAATAGTTCCTAGGGAAATTTTTATTCCTTGGATAATAGAAATAATACTTGCCAAAGAGTACATAGATTTGACAAGACAAAAGGAAGCCATCATTTTACTTCCAAAAGAAGCAAACTTAGCCTTGTCATGCATGCAAACTTAGGACTAATAGAGTTGAACCTAATAGTTATCCTCCAAGGCTTACTTTCCTAGATTTTCTCTAGATGTATAGATACACATGGTACTAGAAGGAGAGGAGTGGAGAGAGAGAGAGAGAGAGAGAGAGAGAGAGAGAGGCCGAGAGTGAGAGAGAGGAGTGAGGTGTGTGCATGTATTTTGTACACTCTAGCAAGCTACCTTCTTTTAGCCAACCTCACACTCAACCTAAGTACTATTTGACAACCCATTTCTAGGCTTCGTTAAACACAAACCTAGCCAATCATTTTGTTCTTTCTTACAAGCAAGTCATCCTAGGACAAGACAAGACCAAAACCCTTCATGATGACCTAGATTTTGAACCTAAATTGGATTGACAAGCCATGGCCTGCTTGAAAGGCTTGATTAGACAAGACCATGAGCAAAAAGAATGAGAGAAAAAGAGAGAGAGGGAGGCCGACTATGAGAGGGAGAGGGAGAGGGAGAGCCAAATTTTGCTATAAATAGGACCACCCCACCCCTATGCCATTCAACTCACACCTTCACCTTTCTACTTCTCTCTCTAGAAAACTTGTATTCTTACTTTGTTCTTGCCTTGTTCTTCATTGTTCTTGAGTTCTTCCTAAGTTCTTCAGGAAACTCGTCCAAGACCAACACGAAATCACCACTCGACCACCCTTTGGATCCAAAAAGTTTAAATAGTTAGTTAAGAACTAGTTTCAAGAGAAACATTTTTCTTTTGAAGCTACCGGAAGCTTACCGTAGGAAGTCACTCCGTACGATAGCCGACTTACTTTTCGTAGCCGCCTTACCGCCAAGAAGAATGGTAGAATACTTCTAACCACTTTCTCTAAGTATAAAGTTTGGTATATGTAGATTTCCCGTACTCTAGAAAACTATATTCACATTTTGTGTTTGAAATTGTATGAAAGAGAAATAACTAGTATACTTGTTCTACTAAAAACGTGAAGAGAAATATGAGCATGATGAATGACTCGGCTTTTACTTTAAATAAACATATGTTGCTTTGAACTTCTCCAAAAGAAAGAACGAACAGAGTTTGAAAGATAAGAATTTAACACTTGATTTAAAGTATTCATATTTTGATCTTAAGGATGATTCTGAGAATGCATATATGATTACAAGAATTACTTGTTGATGTGTGGTTAAGCATAAGTGGTTTCCAATCTAAAGGTGTTCGTACATGTGTCATTATACTTTTAAGTTGAGATTTAAGCATGATAAAGTAATGTAGAGTTGGATGATCTTACTAGTTTAGTTTCAAGATTACAATGAATGATTTATGATTACTTACATGGAAAGTCCTATCATGGAGTCTTTGCATAAAAATGAAATACAAAAATCGAGAAAGTAGAAACATGACACATAGGATGTGGTTAATGCAAAGACATGATTTGAAAAAGAGAAATGGTTTAAAAACTACAATGTGGCCGGACGTGGTAACCCATTGTGTGTGTGTGTGCGCGCGCGCACCAATGGGAACCCGAGGCAGCAGAACCATTGTGAGAATACTCGGAAGACCGGAACAGTGGAACCAAAGTTGGGTGTGTAGCTTGGTTATCCGCAGAGAGGAGCCAATGCAAAGTTTTGTGTGCCAATGGGAACCCGGTGTGGCGGAACCATTGTGAGGATATTCGGGTGACCGGAACGGCGGAACCGAAGTTGGATGTGTTAAAACAGTTTTGAAAATGTTGATTTGGAAAAGAAAAGTGAAAATGAGGACACGGTCTACGATGAGTTGCGTTGGAGAAATACAGAAAATCATGGACACAAACGTTAGTTTGGATAGTGAATGTGGATGTGTCATTGTTAGCTGTTTTGTTAAAAATGCATATACTATGTGGAAATCGTTAACTTTATGATCTATTGTTTGTAAGTTAAGGGTTAGTGGATATAGATTATTCTATTGAGCTTTTGTAGCTCATGGTGTTACCTTTGGTGACCCTGACATATTATATTGGTGGTGACGCTGGTATAATGAGTCAAACCTTGTAGATGAACAGGGTAAACTCTATACCTTAGAGGCTTTCAGAGCTAAGGAGCAGGCTAGGATGGAGGAGCAGGCGGAGCAGTAGATAGGAACCCTAGTTTCCCCTTCCGTGTTTAAAGTACTCTTGTGGGAGTTATGATGTAATAACGAGCCAGACTATATTTAAGTTTTCAGTAAAAATGTTTATTTAACGTTCCCAAAATTAGGGGTGTTACAATCTGAGCCGAGTCGCCTTCCACGATATTACTTGAAGCCAAAATCAGAGCTTCACGAAATCCTAGTGCTTCAGTGGGTCGTGTTGGAAAAAGAATAAAGCGTATTTAATTTTTATGTGGTCCTATGCACTGTATTTTCTAAATTGGATTGTAGTGTGATTATTGGACTTAATAGATTGGGTCTTGCTAGTCAAATTATGTGATCTACTTGGTAGCATTGTTTTTTCCTATTGGGTAGTGGTTTCCCAATAATATTTGGTGAGATTAAATCCCCACCATTGATTCCATTGTTTCTATGATGGGAACGGAAACATATGGTGTATCCGTTGTAGAGAAGCCACCCCGATGATGTTATTTTTGTAAAAGCTTTCCCTTTATAAAAGAGGCTTACGTTCTCTTTTTGTCCCATCGGCTGAAAATAACCACCACCTGAGGAAGAGCACGTACTCTAGGTCCTTCCAAGATCGTACATGATAAATTTCGCTCCAGGCATGTGTAAAGATTTTCCTTTCTCCCTCATTCTTGATAATTTCTGTGAGATATCCATAAGATTATGAAGTTTTACCCCAACAGTTTGTGGGAAAAAAGTGCCCACAAAGGGAATAGAATAGATTCCCAGAATGCACCGCAAATAATCACGGACAACAAAGTTGTCACGCCCTCAATTTTTAACATAAATAATAATCATTTTCAATTAATATAATCATTACTGAACTACCGATAATACCCAAATGACATATCTTTCCCAGTCCTCAAAGTCAATTTCAAAAGTTATAATCTTGGCTCAAAGCCCCAAGTTATACAAATACCAAAATAATATTACAGTTTACATTAATAATTCTTCCAAAAAACTACTTTCAAATCGAATGCAAATTGTCGCCGCTTTTATACCTTGGAATAACATGCTCGACAAGCACGACATGCACACCACGTCAACTTCTTGCCTTTTTACCTGAAAATGATAGGTTAAGCTATACAAGCCCAGTAGAGAAATCTATACTCAAGTTATATAAAAATACGATGAAGAATGCAATAAGAATGAATGAAATTCAATAAACGGACATGAGATACAAATGGGCACCACAATGAATCGACAGACTACTACTATGAGATGCCATACATCTTAGAGATATCCCTAACCATTCATGTGTCAAACTAGAAGAAGCATTTAAACTCATATCAATTTAGCAAACTACAACAACTGTTCAATCATCTAACGACTTTTCGACCAAATGCCACAAACAACGTAACGCCCCTAATTTTGAGAACGTTAAATAAACATTTTATTGAAAACTTAAATAGAGTTTGGCTCATTGTTACATCATAACTCCCATGAGAGTACTTTCATTACATAAAGGGAGGGCAAACTAAGGTTCCTAACTACAGCTCTGCCCGCTCCTCCATCTTAGCCAGCTCTTCAGCTCCAAAAGCCTCTAATGTGTACAGTTCTCCCTGGTCATCTACAAAGTCTGACACATTTTACCAATGTCGCCACCAGTATAATATGTCAGGGTCACCAAAGGTAATACTATGAGCTACGAGAGCTTAGCAGAATAATCCATACCTACTAACCCATAACTTACAAACAAAAGATCATAAAGTTAACGATTTCCACATAGCACATGCATATTTAACAAAACAGCTAACAATAACACATCCATATTCACTATCCAAACTAACGTTTGTATCCATGATTTTCTGTGTTTCTCCTACGCGACTCAAGGTAGACCTTCAAGGAAAAAGTAGAGTTTTAAAAAAAAATTTTGGAAGGTTCAAAATGGTTAGGGAGTTTAACTAGGCCTAGAATCCAATCGGTTTGGCTAACTAATTGGTTGAAATCAAATTATTCTAGGAAAGGTAGGATTCTTAGCCAAGAAAATGAATTTATGAATTAATTCTAGACACAAATAAATATGCAAGGGTATAAATAAGTCCATTTGCTCTTAGGAGATGAGTAGTTCAATTTATATGAAGAAAACTTAATTTATAAGTCTAAAATTTAATTATGATGGATTATTAGAAATTAAAAAGAAATTTTTAAAGCAATCCAAGGAATTAAAAAGGATTTTTCAATAGTTAACGAAATTTTTATTTACCAAAAATTAGAGTTGTTAAAATGATGAATTAAATAAAGACGGATGAAAGGAAAAGAAATTTATCGAGCAAAACCATGAGTTAACTAAAAGAATTTATCAATTTATAATTTTTCTTCTTTTAAAAAAAAATTTCCCTAGAAATTAGGGATGTTACAGGTACTAAATTTTTTACAATTGACCTCGACGAATTTTCATCTTTCGAAAGCTTTTCATATTGCTTCGCTCGCTCTACACATATATCACCAATCAATTGTCAATCATTCATCAGATTTTTCATCTTTAGAATCGTTGATAGTCACTTGTTGAGAGGAAAACAATCTTTTTCTATTGAGAGAAATAGCTAGGATGGGTTTTGTCTTTACTGTAATTTATACGAATGACATTCTTGTAATTAACCAAAAGGAGCCCATTCCCATAAATTTGTTTGCCGTGGAAACACGGAAACCCATAGCAACACAGCACCATCGCCAATTCCCCCATCATAATTTGAGAAGGCTTTAGAGGGAGGGGGCACGTGACCCCCTAGTCTTATACTCTCTTCGTTCTCTTTTTAAAGTTCAGTATTTATTTTGAGCTGTACCTTAATAAATGTTTATTTTGTAAAATTAGTGGGTAAAAATTGGTATATTTTCTATTTTGTCCCTAAAAATAGTTTCTATTTTGAAAAATTAGTGAATAAAAGTGTAATGATAAGTCTTCATAAAAGGTAAATAGGAAAAGTTAATGTGAAAGATATAATAATGATGATATTTTCTGAATAAGTTGGAATTACGAAACAGGACACTTAAAAAAGAATGAAGGGAGTACTAAATCTGCCCTTGGCAAAAATGGCACAAAACTGATGCAACAACATTCCTATATTTTTAATTTAACACTACATATAGCTAGCCAAAAAAATCGGTTTGACAACGTGAGTGCTTACGAAAAATTCTGTGGGCAGATTTTGATGTTTGAACTTTTTAAATGTTGTTGTGGGTATTTTTTTTCAAAAATTGTTGTCAAAATGTTATGTGATTTACACTGATATTTGATTCTAGAGAAACTATGTTTCCAGTACTTTTCAAATCAGATTTTAGATTCTAAATACTTTAAAAGCTAATTTTCAGATTTTTGCAATAAACAGTATTAGTTTTTACTGCAGTTTATTCATAATTTCGTAGTTACAATAAATAAGTTTCTTTGTTTCTATTAAAATTCGAATTCGACTATTCAAGTATCTATAGTAGAATTTAAAATTCCACTATAAAATTGTTCACACTGTTCAAAAATGCCATTTTGACATTGACGAGTGAGCTTGACTTAGGAATCGGCTTCAAGCTAGCTTCCCCCCTACCACTTCTCTATTCGGTTGCATGCTCGGAAGTATTATTATTTGTACAAACAAGGTTAATATTGAAATAGTAGCACCGAATAGTAGTAGCTTTTTCGGATAAAAAAAAGAGAGAAGAAAAGTAGTAGCTTTTATAGAAAATCAGAGGCAGGTCTTATTTTATAGGTTTGTTTTGATTCCAACCCTAAATATTATTTCCAAATTTGCTTAGGTTGAGATATGTCATGTCATGACTTTCTTGCCTTTTTACTCTGCCTTGTTGATTCAATCTCACCATCATCAACAAATCCTCTCTCTCCCTCTTCCTCTCCAACAACCACCTCCTCTCTCTACCTCTAAACCTGGCATGTTTTCGTCAATGAAGAAGCAAATTCCAAGGCGTCCCCTTCATCTCTGACGATGGCGGCAGCTCCGGTAGACCGGTGTCATGTTCTGTCGCCGATTCAGATCTCTTTCTTTGTTAACCACGTCATCGCTGTCCTCGTCTTCTTCATCAATGGCGATGCTCTTCATCCTCTGGTTCATCTTCGGCATCGCGAGCTCTGGCTTCGTCGGCTACGCTAGAGTGGCGGCGTGATCAGAGAACGAATCTGGAATCTGCAATCTACAATCAGTGGCTGCGAGGAAACAATCTCGAGTCGGCAATTACTATAACATTAATTATCTAAATCGCACCTCTGAAGCTATTAATGATACAAAACCTGTGATTCTGTGTTTCGGTACTTCAGTCCACGAGAAATTTTTTATTTTGAAGCTTATCAACTGGTCTATTGAAGCTTGCTCTAGATTCTTCGTGCTCATTTAGAAAATTATTCTGTAGTTGAATTTTTGTATTTATTATCTATGTGAATTAGGTCAATTGTCTATGTGAACTGTATATTTTTCTATGAGAACTGTGTATTTTTTATGAGAACTGTGTATTTTTCTATAAGAATTGTGTATTGTTCATGAGAAGTGTCTATGATAATTATGTATTTTCTATGAGAACTGTGTATTTTTCTATGAGAATTGTGTATTTTTCTATGTAAACTGTGTATTTTCTTATGAGAATTGTGTATTTTTCTATGTAAACTGTGTATTTTTTATATGAACTATGTATTTTAATATGTGGTGAAACTATGTGAACTGTGTATTTTTTATAAAAACTGTGCCTAGTTCTCATAGACATAATTCTCATAGAGAAAGTTCTCATAAACACAGTTCTTATAGCTAGTATCATAGAGACAATTTTCATAGACACTTCTCATGAAAATAGTTCTCATAAAGACAGCTCTCATAGGAACAGTTCTCATAGAAACAATTCTCATAAGAACAGTTCTCATAGAGAATTCTTATAGCAAAGGGTATTTTTTAATTTTACATAATTTCATATTCAATATGAATCTTGTTTAGTAGACATTGTCGTGTAATTTTCTATAAGAACTGTGCATTTTTCTAAGACAATTGTGTATTTTTTATGGGAACTGTGTATTTTCTATGAGAATTGAGTATTATCCATGAGAATTGTATATTTTCTATGAAAACAACGTAACTATGTATTTTAGTGTGTATTGAGACTATTTGAACTGTTTATTTTTCAATTCACATAGCCATTTCATATAATTCTCATAAAACTAACTATGAGAATTAATAGTTCTCATAGCCATTTCACATAACAAAGGGTATTTTTGTCCAAAACAGATTTCATAAAGACAGTCTTCATAGAAATGGTTATCATAAGCAGTTCTCATAGATGCAATTCTCATAGAAACAGTTCTCATAGCAAATGATATTTTTTTAATCTTACATAATTTTATATTCAATATAGATCTTATTTAGTAGATATCGTCGAGTAGATTCCAAAAATATAATTTTTAAAAAAAAAGTGAATATCTACAATAAAATATATGACTTTTAAAAATTTAAATAATGTTTTAATGGTGCATCAATGCTCATAGAGCATTGAATAATTTTTCTATAAAAGATGCTCCCTAGTTCCGTGCGCTGATGCGCCTGAAGGGACATGGTTGAATTAAAAAAAAATACAAATAATTGTGCAGGACTAAATTAAATCCAAACCTAATTTTTGGAGCCGGCCTAAAAATTCTCCTTTTCTCAATGGAAAACATAGGATCCCATTGAGGATGGGACCTAGACAAGCAATTGAAGTGCACGTGTCCTTGGCTTATATATGGAGAGAGATAGATTATGGAGCTTTCATTTATTAGGCGGAAAAATTTCAAAAAAGTCCCTGAACTTTTAAGAACTTTATAAAAAAATATTTAGACTTTAACTAATGACAAAAAGAAATATGAACTTTCCATTCCGTTAACAAAAAAGCCTTCACTATCCAATTTCGTCAATTTGTAACGAAAGGAGTTAACAGAAGGTATAAACCTCCCTTCTTTTTTACTTTTTATTTTCAAAAATTACTTTTAACGTACTCTTTCCTTTTTTAGTAGTAAATAAATAGGAAATAAAGTTCTTTTTTTTCTTCATATTTATCAAAAATTACTTTAACCTCATTTTTTACTATTTACTAAAATAACTTTAATCCTCCCCTTTTTTTACTTTCAAATTTTACCAACCCCCCTCCCTCTCCCTCTTTTTTTTAATTTTTATTTATAGAAATTCAATCCCACACAACCAATCAACCTCACAACCAACTGCCAAAGTCCTACAATCCTAGCCTCAATTTCGCAAATAGTTAAAAAACGGTGGTGAAAGTTTAAAAATAGTAAGAAAAAAAATTATTGCATATTTATTCATTATTAAAAAACAAAGAGTTAAAAGTAAAAAATAAAATGAAGATTAAAAAAATGGAGTGATTTTCACACTCTCCTTTTTGACACCCACACTTTCTTTTATTTTTTAGTATTGAAAGTGTATGAATTTTTTTTTCTAAAAGACAAAAAGGGAGTGTGGTTATCAAAAATGGAGTGTGAAAATTATCTCCCCTAATTTTAAAATTCTGAAATTGAGGCTAGGACTTTGGCAGCTAATTGTGGGGTTGATTAATTGGTGATGTGGGGTCAAATTTCTCAAAAGAGAGGGGGAGAGAGAGAGAGGGGAAGGTAAAATTTGAAAGTAAAAAAAAAGGGTTATTTTTGTAAATAGTAGAAAATGGGGTTAAAATAATTTTTAATAAATGGTAAGAAAAAAAAAAGAAATTTATTGTATATTTATTTATTACTTAAAAAAGTTAAAAGTAATTTTTTGAAGTAAAAAGTAAAAAAAGAAGAAGGTTAACGTTTTTTGTCTCCATTCATTACAAATTGATGGAATTGGATGGCGGAGGCTTTTTTGTTAACGAAATGGTAAGTTCAGATGTTTTTTGTCATTAGTTAAAATTCAGGTATTTTTTTGTAAAATTCTTAAAAGTTCACAAGCTTTTTTGAAATTTTTATTAGGCTGTAGGAGGGAGAGGGGACATGGTTCAAATTGAATGTTTTTGAAACCCCAACTTTTTATTTATTCATGTGAAGAACTAGTAGTACGGAGTAATAAAGAAATGGTGATTGGATTGGAACAGCAAATATTGTCACTGAACCAACGACCATGCGCTGCTGGAATTTCTTTTACCGACAATCCACACGATCGAGGAGGAGGCTAGGGTTTCCAATGCACCCAAAATTACTAACAGAAGAAAACGACAATTTTACTCGGTTCGGTATTCATTCATTCATTCATTCCTTCCACCTTCGCTGACTTGTTAGACGAGAGTCCCCCGGGCCGCGCTTTTTTCTTTTTTAACTTTCATTTCTAAGTCAAACAGCTACAAGGATCGATTTTAACATACTCCAGTAAGCATCCAATCTAAACTCCTAGAAGATACACTCTACAACCGCGAGAAACACACATGAATTGAGAAACACACATTTCATCGTAGATGCGAGATTCCTACTCTGTTAATCCACGTACTATCTAAAACATTAAGGCTAGCTTATTTTGGTTTAATAAGACGCGAGCTTCATGCTCTGTTAACGCATCCTCTACTATCTAAAACATTAAGGCTTATTTTGGTTTAATAACTCCCTTATTTTGGTTTAATAATCCCACGGGATTATTAAAAACCAAACCAAAATAAGCCTTAATATTTTAGACAGTATGTGTAATGCGTTAACAGAGCATGAAGCTCACGTCTATGGAATTATTTTTTGTATTTATTCTTTTTTTTTTAGATTTGTTAGTTTTGTGTCAATTTTTCGTGAAGTATTTGTTTGTCTCGACGAGAGGAATCTTAAAACTAAGAAACAATGATCAAAATCTTAAAAAGTTCGCTAAACTCACAAAAATAATCCAAAATAGACAAATCTTTTTGAATTATGTGTCTTTATTGAATAAAATTAGTTTGATTAATAATTTTTACTTTGTAGATTTATCTTGTCGAGATAAACTAATAATTCACAAAAAATTACTCGCAAAATTAACAAATACAAAAAAATATGAATAAAGAGAAATCCAACTTAATTATTTGGCCAACACACCCCCTAAGTTTTCTAGAAGAAAAACAAATCCAGATACATTCAATCAAAGGAAGAAGGAAATATTAATTCGAGAAATGCTAGACTTATGACAAAATTTTACAATATAGTTACAATATCTTTACATATCAGAATTGAGAATCGAGAATATCTTTACACATTCTGAGTTCCTATACCCAATACTGATATGTAAGGATGCTGTAATTAAGTTGTCTAACATTTTTGTTGGAGTGACAGACAAAAAATAAATCTGGCGCGCTGATACATCAAAATTGGATTTATTCTATGGGTGGAGTTCCTGGTCCGTAAACTTATGTATCTTTAGTAAGTCCACTTCGGTTCGGACTGCTGAAGTCAACATCAATTGGTAAGTCAGGATTAGAACCTATTTCCAACAGCTACTTTCGATCGTCAGGTTCTTTCGATCAAGAAACCAATTTATGGGCCGTTCGGCTAAATAAGCCTAATAGATTATTTTTTTGTCTTTATTCAATTTTTTTTTGTATTTATTAGCTTTTTGTCAATTTTTTAGGGATTATTATTTTATCATGACGAAAGGAATCTGATTGTAAAAAATTATGATCGAAACCTAATTTTTTTTTAATAAAGACAAAAATAAACTAATAAGCCAATTTTTTCATCTTTATTAAAAAAAATTTGGATTTGAGGCCAATTCTACGCAATAAGATGTGCATCATTTTGCCATGATGTTGTGGATCTTATATACTCTCTTTGTCTCAATTTAATCGTTCAATTTTTTTTAATCGGATAAAAAATTAGTTATATTTTTAAATTAATAATAAATTTTATATACAATATGTATTTTGTTTGACAGATTTCGACTAGTTATATAATATAATGTTTTGAAAATCACAGAAAATATTATAAATCATACTCCCTCTGTCCCAATTTAATTGTCACTTTTGAGAGTTCGTGCCACTTTTCAATTGATTATATATTGTAATTTATAATGTTATTGTATTGTAGAATAAATCGAGATGTATCAAACATCTATATTGAATATAAAATTCATTACTAATTTAAAGATATGACTAGTTTTTTTATCCGGTTATAATAGAACTGAGACAAGTAAATTAGGACGGAGGTAGTAATATATAATCAATCGAAAAGTGTCACAAACTCTCAAATGAAATATTAACTTGGGACGGAGGAAGTACTTATTTTTGGAACAATGGTCAAAAGTGTCCGAATTAACTGGCACACAATTAAATTAATTTTATCTCCAACTCAGTCCATAAGTGAATATCAACATCAAGACTAGAAAATATTCAAAAGAACATATTCAAAATAAAAAAAGAGAGTTAGACGCAACGAAGAGTGCCACATGGATACCGATAATTACTCTCAATAAGGAGTTCTCTTAACAAAGACGCAGCCGAGTTAAAAAAAAATTCCCAGATTCCTCCCCGACATCCTTCAATTATTCTACAACTCCACAGCACACACACGGACACCCTCCCCTCACCACCCTCCCTCCATAGTCCGTCGGCACACACACC
>BPLS01000498.1:1666027-1677257 GCA_019656275.1 Rhododendron kiyosumense | reverse complement strand
CCCCCACCGCGCTTCTTCTTCTCTTTTGTCCTCTTCTTCTCCTTCTCTCTCTCTCCTCCGAACCTACATCTCTCTTTCTCCTTCCCCTTCCAACCCCACATCTTCATTAAAGTACTTCTTCTATTCTATATATTACCCCTCACTCTGCCTATCTCAACACCCCTCTCTCTCTCTCTCATCATCATCATCATCATCATCAACGATTCAACATCATGGCTTCACGCGGACCTCAACTGCTCAAAGACTACCTCGCATCCGACTCCAACTCATGCTCCTCAAGCGGCTTCCGATCCTTCCCTCGTCGCCTACAACACCACTCCACCCAAACCGTCCGTACCCTCCTCCAAATCGACCTCAACACAAACACCCCCAATTCACCCGTCAAACTAACCCGAAGCCGGTCCAAAGCCGTCAAATTCTTCTCCAACGCCGTCAAACTCTTCCCCTTCAACACCGTCAAATCGAGACGGGAAGAATTCCGCAGGAACGAGAGCGTCGTCGTTCGAGGGGCCTCCGGTCCGTTTAAAGTGAAGGACATCCTGCGGTGGAAATCGTTCCGTGACTTGGTCGAGGAAGATTCTCCGCCGTTGTATTTCTACGACGGGACCACGACCTCCCCGCGGTCGGCTAGCAGTAGTAATACCTCTGCTACGAGCTGGTGTGATAGCGATTTTACCGCGGAGGAGTTACCGCGTTGGGGCGGTAATTCTTGCGAGTATTTGGGGGGTAAAAGGTTTTCACCCGAGGTGGGTGTCGGCGGCGACAGCAACTCAACAGTTGACCCCAAGGTGAGGAAAATGATCTGCCACGTTTGAGGCATATAGTTGTGTTTTTATTTGTCTTTTTTATCTGCTGTTGATTATTGGTTGACTTTACCTGACAATTTGACCTCCCAGCGGTTTTTTGTTTTTTTTTTTTTGACGTTTTACTGGCGAGATAGGGTTAGGTATATCATATGAGCAATCATTGATTTCCTGAACATTTATAGTAATATTTTTCTAAATTTATTGAAGTCAACATTTCATTTTCTTATGGACTGAAGAACTATGAATCAAAGATTACTATGGATAAGGAAATAATCAGATTTCTTGTTAATTAGTAGATTCAAAAATTCAAATTCACTTATGTCACAATTCTATTACTCATAATTAAAGGATCCAAAACGGTGATGTACAAAATAAAATGATTAGAAACGGATCATCTTGTTGAACATGCATAAAAATGGAGCATGAGTAGAAATTTATGAGGCAGGTTGGAAATGTTATTTTACAATCAAGCAGTCTATTCATCCCCCTGTAACGTAAACTTTTAAGATCTTGTTTTTGATAGCTTATAAATCCTTTTCTATTCTTTCACGTTACTGTCAAGGGGGGGACACACAAATATGAAAACAAAATGAAGTTGAGTCAAGAAATTTGAATTTGTTTACTTCTGGTAATTTGTGACTTTGAATTCTGACTAATGTTATATAAATGTACCAACAGGGAGATTTATCATGCGAAGAGAAAGAACAGAACAGTCCAGTCTCAGTCCTCAATTTTCCAACCCAAGAAGATGAACAATCATTCTCGCCCTTCCACCAGTGTCTTGAAAATCTGGAGAGTAAGTATTCTTACCCTTGTAACCCTTAATTAATAGTTTTAATTTCATTAGCCCTCACTTTCTAGGTAAATCATTTATTGTTGTCGGACCGCTTTTCCACCATCTCTCCTAAAACCAATTGGTGGTAGAAAGGGTTTCAATTAAGTCTTTTATGGCATTCGATACCGCACCCGCAGGTCTGTTTTTAGAGCGGTCGCAGGGAGTGGCATTGTGTAACCAAATCCATAGGACACTCCGGGTCCAACAGTTGTGTCCAATCATTCTAGTGAGGTTTGAGGTTGAATCTAAAAAATTGGCACATGAGAAAGAGAGTCATTCTTGTGATGAATGATTTTCGAATTAATATCGTTTCTATATTGAAATCACATATAGAATGATGTAGTAGCAGTGGTGCTTTTGAAAATAATTATGGGCTGCATATATAGGTGGTTTTTGGCTAGTTACTCGACGTAAATGGGCATGCAAGGCTCACTGCGCTTAACCGGATAGTAGAAAGATCTTGCAATCCCATTTGGAGGACATCTTTTTCTTTTTCTGAATTTGATCTTATTCATTACATAGTATATTGATCAAGATCTTTGGTGGTTTTACAGGGCGAAAACAAATGCTCCTTCAAGACTTCGAACATTTTGAACACCTCTCCACCAAGCTAGGACCAACCAACGTTGAGTACAAATTTTTGGACGAGGAGTACTCGGATTGTAAAGAATACCATGGTGATCACGATGACAAATGTGTCCAAAAAGTTGGTGGAAACGAAGAAAAGGCAAGACAAATGTTGAATCATATCAGAACTACTAGCTCGTTGGAAACCCGTGAAGCAAGTGTAGATCAGCTGCTCTTGGATTTCTTCAGCAATGAATTGGCTACAAGCAGGAACCAAAATGATGCTAGGTTTGACTGTGGCATTCTAAGAGTAGCGGAAGATTGGGTAAGTGGAAAATATGAGGAGTCATTTGAGTGGGAAATGGAGGGAAAGAGGGAGGCCTTTGTAAGAGACATGGAGAGGGGAGAAAGGTGGAAGAAGTTTGAGGAGGAGAAAGAAGGGCTGGCCATGGAGATGGAGGCTTGGGTGTTGGATTACTTGGTGGATGAGCTTGTAGTCGATCTTTCCTGTTCATTGAAGACTCAAAAGGATTAAAGGTGAGAAGTTCACACGTTGGAGAAGTCTTGTCTCCAAATATACCCTTAAGCACACAATCGCGCTTCAAGATTGGTGTAATGTTATATTTTTACCACATTGTACAACTAAAAGAGCATAGATTGGGTTGCACGTGTGACGAAAAGGGAATCAGAAAAAAAGATGAGATGAAGTAGAGAGGATGCAATCGAAGTGAGAGGGCCATTACTTATGCCCATTTTGGTATGTTCTGTGAAATTTCACATAAAACCAAAGTTTTGTAGAGAATAAATAAACAAGAATATTTGTTTATTTGCTGGAGTACCTTTATTTTCACAATCCTGTTTTTTTTTTTTTTTTTTCCCTTCTCATGTTTTAACTTAAGCACCAGTTCGTATTACAAATTCCACAATAACCCATTTAACATAACGTTATAATGCTGGCCTGCCTTCTCAATTACTTCTGGTGAGGGAGTAATTTCACCGGGAGTAATTTCGGGTTTGGTTTCGTTGAGTCTAGTTTTATTAGATGTTTGTTGCTACGCAAGTTTTTTTTTTGTTTTTTGGTAAGCTGTTGCCACTCAAGTTGTGAAAATAAAGTTGATCATTCAAAAACCACGAGCCAAAAGACATTAGAGATATGATCTCCCAGGTGAATCTAGTTTTGCTCAGTAATTCCTACTGATCAGAGATATGAAAGGGACGGTGATATTGGTTTTTCAAGATTAGTGGAGGTGCACTTCGGTTGGCGGATTATAAAAAGAAAAAGCAAAATATAGATTACCTCCTTGTGGTTTAAGCCTTTGTCACATCACCTCCTTCACATTTGGAAATGATCAATTCACCCCCTCATGATTTTGGACTAAAGTGTCACATTAACACCGTTAACGAAAAATGTTAAAGGACCGTGATACCCTCTGTCTCCAAACCCACCTCCACCCCTATCCCCCCCTCAGCCCCATCAGCCAACAACCCACCATTCATTGTTATGCCAAATCTAGTGGTGGCAATTTCAATTCATATTTTTTAACCCGCCTGTTTTTAGCCCAACCCACCGATATTGTATAATGGGTTGAACCCATATTTACATGAATTTAGATGGGTTGAAAATGGATTCAATATGGGCTTGAATTAAAAAGACTTACAGCTAATTTTTGCTTGCGTGCGTGCTGCGAATAACTGATCTCTCCTTTAATTTTACACGTAGCTGCATGCAGAGGAGTACTTGAACTTCGATTTAATTCTAGGGAAAGTCTACAATACATACCCCTTAAAAAGGTGTACCATATACACCTATTTATGGTTTATCCATAACATTCTAGTGTGTTTCGTAACTTTTGTTCTAGGATTCATAACTTTCAACAGTACGATTTATAACATTTTTATTATGATTCATAACATTTTGGTGTATCTCGTAACCTTTATACGATTCGTAATATTTTAGCAACACGATTCATAACATTTTTTCTATAATTCATAATATTTTGAGGGTGTATATCAAATAAGGAGTGTGTATTATTGTCTTCTCTAATTCTAACAACAAGGGCTAAACTGTTGAACTATCACAGTCAATTGGGTTTATCTACTTCCTTTGTAACACCCAAAATTCATTCATTTCCAATTTTAGAAACCAATCGCTAAGATCGTCGACAATCGTGGATCCAAAAATTTTCTGCAAATGGGTCGCTCCTTTTCGACCAGTCCTATACATGTGAAAGTCGTAGACGAACTCACGTTAATTTTCATGATTCAATTCGAAAATAAGTATACACGTGTATCATATATTTTTCTTTCTAGTGTTAGTTAATTTTGTGCTTGTAAAAAATAGAAATAAACAAAATACAAAATACATTATGGAAAATAAGTGTTTTTTTATTTTTACGTGAAAGTTATAGTTATATTAATTGATTTGTGCAATTAATAATAACATTGTAGATGACTTTATGGTACCAATATGCTACATAAATTCAGTTTAAGGGTATATTCAAGTCACCTAGTCAAAATTCAAGGGGAGAAGTGTTTTTTTAACCATTAACACAAAAAGAGACAAAAATGACAGCACAAAGAGTTGAACTGATGTCATTCATCAAGGTACATGGCTCAGTACTGCTGAAACAAGTGAACAACTATGTAAACTTTCGGCATTTTGTCAATATATTACTTACCTAGTCTTGGGGGCCCTCTTTTGGGACCTTATTTTCAGCTGGGTCACGTGATCCATCTGGATCTACATTGGATCCGCCCTGTAGGCAGAGTGCCCTTTTTAGGGAAAGGATTCCGTTCCTTTCCCAGAAAATGCCGATTCGAGGGAGCGGTAAGCAGAATGAGCGCTCATAATTCAGAGAGTCGCCACTTGGGTTTGAAAGTCCGACACCTAATGAACCGTATTTGAAACACTCGTTGCGCTGTTTGATTTGAAAAAGTTGAAAGAACCAGTCCATCATAACCATATATGGGTTCGGGAGTCAGGTTATAAGAGGGAAGGGTTTTATGGCACTCTTCTCGCCCAATTCGAAGATCAATCTCTTTCTTAGCCTGCCCATATTCTTTCGCTCCCTATAAGTTTTGGGCTCTGGTTTATCTACCTTCTTCGCAGGCCCTTGGCTTGCTCAGCAACTACCTTGCTGTCTTCCCGGAGTATGTCATCTTTGTTCCTGGCGTGTTGTTCTATTCGTTCCATTAATTTTGCCAGTGTTCCAACTGGACTCATGTTCAATGATTTAGGCAGTTCTCCCCGGACAGGCAGCCCGGTTTTGAACGTGGCTATTGCATACTCCTCACTGCAACTTTCAATCTCGTTGAAAGTCTCCCAATATTTTTTCGCATAATCCTTGATCTGCTTGTCCTCTCTTTGCTTCATTACGGAGAGGCTCTCAAAAGTTATAGGTGCTCTTCTGCTCGTCAAGGACCGAGCAGTAAATTCTTCGCCCAACTGCCTCCATCCTCGGATGGAACGCGGACCCAACTTATGGAACCAAGACATAGCTATCTTCCCCAAACTCGAAGGGAACATCTTACACATAATTGCATCATCCCCATTATGCATAAACATTGCCTGCTAGAAATGCTGTATGTGTGTCACGGGATTTGTGTTTGTTTCATAGAGGATGAACACACTGTGCTTCACCCTGCTCGGCAATCTCGCCTCTTGCAACCTCCTTGCAAAAGGGGAGGATACTATATTGCTGAGGGCCTTTCGTGCTACTTCTCGTACAGTTATGGTCTCGTCTTCTAGTTCCTTTGTCTTGTTGGGTCTATGCTTTTCCCAATCGGATTCAGGTCTCTCGTACCTATCCCTATGGTGTTTTCTAGTCCCTTCTTCCTCAAAGGTGGGACTTCGGCTTCTGCTCCTCCTTTTTCGTGAAGATGCCCTTTGCCTCTCTGGTGTTTGGCTTTTACTTCTGCTCCTCCTTTCTCGTGGAGAAGCGTTATGTCGCCTTGGGGTGGGGCTCCTGCTTCTGCTCCTTCTTCCTCGTGAAGGAGCCTTTTTGTGGACTACCAGAGCTAACCTATCTCCCCTGGAATTCCTTCGTGAAAGTCCAGAATCCTCTGGGTGTTCTCGTACCCGTTGTAACTCTCGAATCTCATACTCTCGTTTTTTTATCAAACAAGCATACTCCTTAATTTCTGGCCTCTTTTTATCGAGGGTGCCTTCGTTGTTGTACACACTCCTCGAGTGTGCGACCGACTCTCTCCCATGATGGGACTTAATCCGTTTCGTGGATTCCTGTCCTGCCCTCCCTATTCTTGGAGTTATCATGGACAATCACGGGATGGTCCTTGCTCATGGTCTTCTTGGTATGCCCGCCATCAACGGTCTTCTAAGCCTTTGGTGGGGATTTATCTCCTCCCTCATCTAGCTAGCACTTTGGATCAAATGGCGTCAATGGATCTCCTTCCAATGTGATCATTTATTCACAGGAAAGTCTTTCGTTTCCCACAGACGGCACCAATTGTAGGGGGATGAAAACAATTGGTGCTTAGAACAGCACTAGATTGCAACAGCTTTCTTGTGCCTCTTCACCGGAACCCTAGTTCATGTCGGAACCTTAATCTGCAAAACAAACAAGGGGTGAGCGCACCTTTGCTTCTCGTAGGAAAGGCCCTCTGATGCTAAAGTTAGTATCACGTACTCGCCAAAAAATCCTACTTATCAGTAGGAGAACCATATGAATGCAACGTATTGCGTATCGTTTACCTCTCGGTTTACCTCGTATTTATAGATTCATAGATGCTTGCTACTCAAGCATCCCTATTGCCCTAGGATTCCAACCGCATATAAGAAACCCCGGATATCTTGGATTCTCGTTCCCTTATCAGTTCATTACCTTAGTCCTTTTAGGACTCTTTTCCATAACTGGCCAAACATCCCATTTCCATTGGGTGTTCTTTTCCAAATCCTACATTTTCGAGTTCTCATTCCTTAACGGAGTACCATTACTTCTGGACCCTTCTAGAGTGTTCCTTGCACCTGAGGCGGTTTTCCCTAGTTTCTCCTCCTGTTCAGCCTTTTCATTGCCGAACAGGCTACGTGGACCAATAACCTCACGTGTCACTGGTTCTTTATCTAACCCTTGGACCAATAACGTCTCATGTTCACTGGTCCAAGCCCTTGCACAGACTTCCTGAACCAGTGACCCCCTATGTCACTGGTTCATATCGCCGACCACTGTATTGCATGGCGATTGTCCCTATCGTATCCACACCATGATCCCACGTACCACGTGTTCGGGCCCTAATTGGGCTTTTTTCAAGAATACCTCTCTACAATTGACATTGGAACTAATTGAAAAGTCGAAGTATTTATATGTCCAAATTAAAAGGTGAATGACAAAATTGAATTTTTAGTCAAAGTCGAAAGGATATATAAAAAAATTCCCCTTTTTGCATAGTTGAATTTGTTGGACAACGGCTTGACATATTGCATGCAAGTTTAGTATTTATTTGTGTGTGTTGATTATTCAAGCCGTACATTCCACACGAGTTCAGTATTTATTTGCGTGCACTGATTGTTCAAGCCGTGTTCAAAGGCATGGGCATGCGCTAGAAATATTTAAATTGTTCAGGTATAAAATTGTAGACACCTCCCAAACGAGATATCGCCATACAGACCATCATGTTTGTTTGTTTCCACTTCAAACCAAGATCGTGGATACTCCCATGTCTAGGAATATCTCCACACGATAGCAGCCATCATCAAAATAGAGTCGCCACCTAGTTTATAAAAATTAGAAAAAATAGATAGAGATTCCGGATTAGGAGCCAAAAGTATGATAAGGGAAAGGTGTTGGCACCTCTTTTCACCCAGTCGAGACCGGCCCATAATCGTTCAACATGAGACCGATATCTGCTTCATTTAATTCCATAAAAATAAACCAGTTATTTAAGCCTTTAAACAGTTAATAAGGTGAACCGGGACAAGTAACTAAACCACATGCATCAGAATAAACAAAACAGCAAACTGTCTCAGCAAATGGATTCTACGATCGGTGAATAGATTTCACGGCCGAGGGATCCCGATGGATTGATGTACCGGCAGTGGAAACGAAGTCCCAGCTGGTGTTCTTCCTCACACCAGAATATGAACAGTTAATAGAAAGAACTGATTAAAAGTAAGAGACGAAAATTAAATCAAACCATAGGGCATTGGGCCTCACCACCTTGATCTCTTAGAGATTGATTGCTTGGATTGAGATTGATTGTAGATAATAGTGGTTGATTGTGGTGGTCGACTTCACAAAACCCTAGAACAAAGTGAGTTCTTTGGGGGTTTTTACTCTTGGATGCGGCTACTCCTGGGAGGTTAGGGCTTTTGTAGAGGATTGACAGGAGATGTTTTCTGCAGAGTTTGGGGGCGGATCATAAAGTAGAGAGATGTGTATTTCGGTGCTCTAGAGGACCCCTATTTTTAGGGTTTCGAATGACCGATCAAATGGACGAGATTAACCCTTTTGATATGGAAGTTTAGGGCTTCAAGACCTCTATGGTAAGTGTATTCGTAGCCCCGAAGTAATGGTTTGTGGTTGCTAGGGTTTGGGCAAACGGATCGAAAAGCTGTTGAACATTCCAGAATATGGTAAACAATGATCTGCTTGCCGCCAAATGGATGTCTCGGCTGCTCAATGGATTTCGCGGCCGTAAAAAGGATTCTTCAGCAAAAGTCCAAACTTCGCGGGCTCGTTCCGAACACTTCTGAACTCGGTTTTGCGTGTTCTTTGGATCGTTGGAAAACTCGTTAAGTCTATTTTCTAACCCAAGTAGTTTGGATCAAATATATTTAGTACATCAAAAGAAATTACAATTTTACCCTTAGTGGGTCAGAAAATGGATTGTTTTAGTAAAATTGTCGTATCTCCCTCGTTTCAAATTGGTTTAAGGCTTATTATACATCAATAAAGAGGGTTTTGAAAGTACTACAAGACGGTGGAATCCAACCACAAAAATAAGGAAGTTTAATTTATGAAAAATGGGCCGAAAATAGACTTAATTAAAGATTGAAGATGCTACCAAGGCTATAACACGTGTCAACACATTTCTATCAATTCTAAGTGTCGTTTGGCACTCCTATCACCTGTTCCAAAGTGTTCCTAAATCCCTTAAGAGTTCAACAAAGTTCCTAAGTCTTTCATGAAGTCAACCACTACAACCACATATCCTATTCATCATCGGGATGGTCCCCAAGGTGGGACTTGAAATAATCGTTGAGCCAAATTGGGGTGTCTATAGATGCCCTTCTTTGACTGAATTTGGATAGACCGCGAGGCGTATTCAAGTAAAAGTCAAAGCCGTAAAGCTACTCAAATTTGGCGAAATAACTATCTCAAGAGTTTTTGAAAATATATTGTGTATGGTCAAGTTGGGTGGCAACTTACGTATTCCATAGGTGAAATTCAGACCAATCATAGTTCAGGGCAACCAAGAAACAAAAGTGCAAAGCTTTAGAAGAGAAATTTTCCATCGAACCATACCAAGCCTTCGAGTGATGTACCTGAGCTATGCCAAGATTTTGGTGGAGAGTAGTTGAAGGAGCGTGGAGCTGCCGGGGAGGTTTTGTGAAGAGCATCCTTAGTATTTTGGGGTAGATCAATACACAGCGGGTGAGTCGATTGCTTTTCATGATCATCCTTACTTTAACTGAGGGGAGCTTGGTTAGGTAGCCTATCTTTGTGAATGAGCTTGATGGAACTTATATAATTGTGGTGGTATCCAAACCAAAGTTGTCAAATCCGGTCGGTACGTACCATACCGGTCCTTAAACGGAACGCAAAAAGTCATGTTCCATTCCGGTTGAAATACCGGCCTGTTCCGGCCAATACCGGGTGTACCGGACAATACCGGTGTGTACCGGACAATACCGGTGTGTACCGGACAATACCGGTGTGTTCCGGACATATTCCGGTGTTCCGACCGGTACAAAATTACAATTTTTTTTTTACATTTTGTTTATGTTTATACTTAAAATTTAAAAAAATGGTAGATATATATTAAATATATATATATAATATTAATTGCGGTAAATTCGGAACGGTACCGGAATACAGCCCGGTACCGGTACGTACCATTCCAATAGTGAAAACGGTACGCTGGCCGGTACGGTATTGACAACTTTGATCCAAACCATCTTCTTGGAGACGAATCGGACGCTGGTTTTGAAATATGGGGGCACAAGGCCAGTAACTAAAGCATGGAGCTTGAGGTGACAGAACTAAGGCATGGAGCCAGCTGTAGTCATGAAGCAAAAGCCTGAGGATTCAGAGCTTAGAGCTTGAAGTGATGGAACCGAGGAGCGGAGCCGGTATTGATCATAAGGCAAGAGCCTAGGATGTTGGAGCTTAGAGCTTGAAGTGATAGAATCGAGGCATAGAGCCGGTTGCATTCTGAAGGTCTGTGCTCAAAACTCTCCCATCATAAATTTTGGCATAGAGCAAGAGGATCGAGGCACTGGACCGATCAATAAAATCGAGGCGTAGAACCGGTCGATTGTAGGATTGACCTATTTCATGAGTGAGAGAGAGATGCAATACATAGTATGTATGATAATGGTTAGATGTGAACAGATTTGATGATAATGGCAATTTAATTGATGCAGACTCAATGATGACAATGGTGATGTAATTGATGCTTATGTGCACGGGCCCATGCATGTGTGTTTGATTTAAGTATAGAGCTTCTTTCAAGTTCTAGACTTGAGCATTTAGAGTGTAGAGCTTGAGCATTCGGAGGGTAGAGTCCGAGCATTCAAAGTATAGGCTTAAAGCATCCAATACACAGTGGTTGGGCATTCAAGCGTAGAGCTTGAGCATTCAAGTGTAGAACTTGAGCATCCAGTACATAGTGGTTGGGCATTCAAAGAGCTTCGAGCATTCAAGCATAGAGCTCGAGAATAAATGATATCTTGATGATTGGTACAGTGTAGAGCCAGTTGAGATAGTGGGCGTAAAGCCGCTGAGATGATGGGCTTAGAGCCACTGAGTAACGGGCTTGGAGCCTGCTGAGATAATGGGCTTAA